>CM076574.1:363728798-364078225 GCA_034641835.2 Pinus albicaulis | reverse complement strand
ATGTTGTCGTTCCTAGAGACAGCCTTGATTTGTGAAAGACCAGTGCCTAGGACATCTTATATAGCAAGGAGCATATGATATAATAGGGGAGGTTATCAACAAAAAGCTCTCATGCTATTTCCTGAAAAACAAGGAATATTAATCTGAATGGGACCAAGACTTTCAGAAATTGACACAGGGAAAGGAATACTACAGAGCCAATGTGCAAAAATCCTATATAAAAGCAACAGACAATTCAGAGACAGCTTACTGTAAAGAGGGCCGATTCAGAAATACCTCACAGAAATAAATTATCAGAAGGTGTGGCTGTGTATGAAAGATTAAGAGAATACTAGTGTTCGTTGAGCTGATATCCAGATACACAATATCACCATGTAATGGGCTTACCAATTTAAGAATCCATACATGACAATAGCATTTTAAAAACACCCTCCCAAAGAAACTAATATAGCAGAAATACGGTTTAGATGAATAGTGGAAAAGTATATCATGCCTGAGCCATATTTAAAGCACTCGACTAATCCGAGCATGGGTATCAACTAGGATAAATCCATACCAAAAATCAGTGAGCCACTCACATTCCAGAAACATGATACAAAAAAGATGGATGAAATGAAATGATCTATTAAAATAACACATAAGAGAGAAAGTTACACACAGTGAGAAATAAAAGACCAGAATCCTCTTTAAAGATGGAACTCCTCCTCACTGAGACCCAACGGGCTTTGTACATTCATATAAGATTTTTTACAAAATGCATGCCAAAATCCTCTTACTGCATAATTTTATGATAAAATATGGAACCCTAAATCATCTGTTCTTCGGGAGCTTTATAGGAGAAAAGGAAAGCTCGAAAAGGGAGTAGGTGATGAACATTTAATTTGCTTCATTAAGACAAGATGGCGGAAACGTGCACGCCCATATTGCTGGACGAATCTGTAGCGCTGTATGTACTCAGCTACCTGTTTTCTGAAATAAATGCACTGAGCAGAAGTCTCTTTAGGAACATGGCAAAGAAGTAGAATCACATAGACATTCTGTCCTTTCCTGAAAGAAAATGGTGCTGAAAAGAAAACTTTAGGGTATTTTTTTCTACGAATGGTACCCTTTCTAAACCCTGAATTAAGGTTTAAGATATTCAATGCTGAACATTGAATTCCTCGATCATTCGCTGATATTTCTCTGCTGCTCCATTAATGTCTTTATCTGCGTAATTTCTGCTGTAAATGACTCTGGAGGGCTTTGACAGATTTTAACCCTGCTTCTTTAATGGATGTCTTGTCGACATACCTTCCCAGGCCTTTCTCCATAATTACAGCCTCTGAAAAATGGTACTTTGATGTGCTCTCTATTATAGCAATAGAGACTGTAAATCATGGCAGTTTTCCGCCACTGTAACCCTGCAAAACCCGCAAAATCATTAGGAAAACCATGAATGGGGGATGGTGGATGTGGCGGGGTCAATGAAAATGGTCGTGCAGACATGGAAAAATGGTGGAAGAATGCAGGGTGGCGGCAAAAAATGCAGTGAAACGATGGAGGATGGACTGGTGAAATTTTTTAACGTAAAACATTGAAATTTGATTAATGAATGAAATATGTAATGGCAGAGGAAAAATACGACAAACACGTGGAACGGTGACGGGGCAGAAGACACGTGTCGATGGTGGGGAGGTAGGTGATCTAGACTGTCCGATCTCAAGACGAGATCAACGGCTGAAAATGTGTCAGAGGGCGATGAACGGTGGGCTACGGGTACGATTTCCCCGTGTTAACTCGCGAGAAACTTTTTGGAGCGATCATTGTTGGATGGGTCACTGTAGATCGGATGGCTCACGTGCATATCGCGCCACGTCCGCTGCCGAACTATAACGTGCAATGAGCAGGCGGTTTTGAAATAGTGCGTGAGACACGCGTCATGCGATGAATGGCATCGCTCTGAAATGAGAAATACCGCCTGCTTGGGAAAGGCGGTGCGATATAAACCACCGGTTTTGTACAGTGCACGGAGTGGGGACCACAAGGGCGGGTGAGTTGCGAACCGTTGATCTGTGGTTTAAACGGACGACGAACAGGCGATTTGGGCGATGAACGGAGTGGGCCACGGGCGCGATGAATCCTTGCGAATGCTGTCAGATCTGTACAGATCGACGGTTATAAACGTGCTCGATATGTATATGTGATAAGCGCCTTCATGGCTAGCACTCGGTTTTGACCTCCGTTCATGTGGAGAAAAAGGTGCAGGGGCCAGGGCTGAAAGGTGCTAGGCCTTAAATATGTTATAATGTGGGATTTCAACCTGTTTATGCAGTTTTTAGGCTGGGAGAAGGTAACGATGAGCAGAAAACAAATTTCTCAAGGGAAAAAGAGGGGGTTTGAAAGGTTTAAGTGAGACTGCTTGTCAAAATTTTAATAGAATGCTGACATGATCAACATTGGCTCCACCTGGGGATGACACGTTCATCCCTAGGCGTGTCGAGAACTTCGCAGACCACCTGATAATCTTCTGTGCGAACTCCGCTCTTCAGAACTTCTACTTTTCTTTTCATAATTCATCACGACACCCACATTATTCAAACAAGGGAGAAGACATGAAACTAATATATAGTATAATACATCAGGCTATCTCTGCCTGAATTAGAACTGGAAGTAGGGTTTAAGAAACTGACCATTTACAGGGGTGTCAAGCAAGTCACCCTGTAAATTTTCCAACTTGAAAGTGTTATTACCTCCCTGTTCCACAATTTTGAAGGGACCGAACCAGAGTGGGTCGAATTTACCATGTTTTCCTTTTTCAGCCCTCCGGATATCCCACCTAAGCACTAAATCACCAGTCTGCAAATTCCTATCCTTGGCATGCTGATCAAAAAGGTATTTCATCTTCTCCTGATATTCAGTCAGCCTTTGAATTACCTGGTTGCGTGTTTCATCCAATTCCACCAGCTGATTTATTCTCCTGGTTCTATCATCAGGCTCTTCTTGACTTTCTTGCATGAATCAGGCTACTGGTAGGGCTAAATGTATAGGGAATACCGCTGCCCTCCCATATACTAATTCATATGGGGATTTCCCGGTTGCTCTCTTGCTGGTAATTTTATTGGGCCACAGAGAAAATTTCAACTGGGAATCCCAATTTTTCTGATTTTCATTTATAGCCTTCTTCAGTGCCCTCACCATGGTTTTATTGGAAGACTATGCCAAGCCATTTCCTTGTGGGTAATAGGCTGTAGAGTGACTTAGTGTGATGTTATACTGTTGACAGAAACTCACAAAATTTGCAGACTTGAAAGCCTGGGCATTATCAGTCACTATTCTGGTAGGGAAGCCAAACCTGGATATGATGTTTTCTTCCATGAACTTTATTATCACAGTATCTGTGGCATTCCTCGCAGGTATGGCTTCCACCCATTTTGTGAAATAATCAGTGGTAGTTAAAATCCACTTATGCTGACCACTCGATGGAGGATGTATCTCACCTATAAAATCAATTCCCCATTGTCTGAATGGTTCGTCCACGTGTACGGGAATCATGGGTAGAGGTGCCAACTTCTGTCTTTCAGCAAATTTCTGACACTTCTCACAAGCTCTAACCCGGGCAAAAGCATCTCCAAAAATATTGGGCCAATAAAAACCAGCCTTCAGGATTTTTTGAGCAATGGCCCTCCAGCTGTAGTGACCCCCACAGATTCCTTCATGAAATTCAACCATTATACTTTCTACCTCATCCTCCGTGAGACATAGGAGTAGGATGCCTGAGGGATCTCGCTAGTATAGACGGCCATTGGTGACTATGTACTTCTGTGATTTCAATCTTAACGTTCTGTATTTAGCTTTATCATAGCTTGGAGGGCAGCTGAGTGTGAGGAGATATTCTACTATTTCCTTGTACCACTGACTAGTGAGGTAATTTATATGTGTTTCTGGAGTAGCTACCCCAATTCCCTGTCGCTCTTCTTTCTCCTTAGATTCCTCACCCGCTATTGTGGACAAATTTATACCCAGAGCTTGATAGTTTGATTCAGATAAGATTTTGGCTAGCCCTTGTCCTTTGATCAGCTTGGTAGGGCAGATGTCTAGCTCATACTCCTGTATTTTGGCAATCCACTTCCCCCTTTTTCCTTCACTATCCCCTTGGATAAGGATATCTTTTACAGCAGCTGTAGGCACAAATGCAGTGATATGGGACTGCAGGACATACATGCGGAATGCTTTGAGGGATTCACCAGGGCGTATGCTTGCTTTTCTAATATTTTATATTTTGATTTTGCATAACGGAGCACATGACTGAAGAAGGCGATGGGTTGCTCATACCCTTCCTCATTTTTCTGCAATAAAACTCCTGCTATGGTATGCAAAAGAAAAGATCATGAAAGGTTTAGCATAATCTGGTCCAGCTAGCACTGGGGCTTCTACAAAAGCATTTTTTATTCTGGTAAATACCTCTCGTGATTCCTGGGACCATTTGACCTCATTATTTTTCTTTAGCATATCGGTTATATGTCTAACTATTTCAACATAGTTAGGAATAAACCTTCTCAGAAAATTGATGCGCCCTAGGAACACCTGTACCTCCTTCTTATTTATAGGAAGAGAAATACCATCTATAACCTCTACCCTCTTAGGATCTATCTTCACCCCATCTTTAGTCACAATATGTCCCAAAAGTTTACCCTCTTCTAATGCAAATAATGACTTCTGAGGGTTTAGAGAGAGACCATAACTTCTGCATTTCTCAAAGGTTCTACGCAGATGCTCAATGTGCTCAGTATCATTATTTGAAAATACAGTGATATCATTGAGGTATACTACCAAAAATTTATCTTGCTCCCCAACAAAAGCAATGTCCACGACCCTCTGAAAAGTGGCCCCTGCATTAATCAATCCAGAAGGCATCCTGTCATACATAAATGTACCCCATGGTGTGGTGAAAGCAGTCTTCTTTTGATCTTTTGGCAGTACAACCACCTGATTATAACCAGAGAATCCATCCATAATTGACATCCTAGAAGCTCCGACCACTTTCTGCAGGATGTGATCCATCTTAGGCAGTGGATAATTATCCTTTAAGGATGCTCTATTTAAATTTCGGAAATCCACACACAGCCTTATTTCTCCATTCTTCTTTCGGACAGGGACTAGGTTTGCCACCCATTCAGAGTACCTTAATGGCACAATTATTTTGGCCTTTAACAACTTCTTAATTTCCTTCTCAATGGAAGGAAGCAGTAGGGGATTTATTTTTCTGAGCTTCTGCTTATGAGGCTTTGCATCTCCCTTTAGTGGAATTTTGTGCTGCATTATATTGATGTCAAAAGTTTTCAAATCCCGATAGGACCATGCAAACACATATTTTTAAGACTGAAATAATTTTTGATATAGCTTTTTATATTCTCCTGGGATCTTCTTGGACAATTTTACAATTTTGGGGTCAGCCTCAGTACCAAGATTCAGGTCTTCTACCTGATTTTCTTCTACCACTTTTCTTGGCTACAGTGGGACATCATTCTTTTCAAATAATATTTCTAGAGGCACTAGCCCTCTAGGTATAATGTTTCCCTTCAATTTCAATACTTTATTACCTGCCATTTTCTCCTCCCAATTTATTTTTGAAGTATTTTCAGACTCATCTTCTTCTTCAGCATCAATTTCCATATTGAAGAATTCCCCTATTGTTTCCAGGAATCTCTTCATCTGTTCTTCATCCTCAAATACCTGCCAGTGTTTGATGTTATCTGGGATTGATGGCCGATAACGCACCTCAACTTCATATCTTAAAAGAGGGTTCTAAGGTGGACGAAATGTACTGGCGGCCACAGCAAGGGAATCAGCCATCCTATTCTGTTCTCGGGGCATGAACTGGATATTGAATGCCAAGAAGAAATTCTCTACCATGTCCCAAACTTCATTCCTATAAGCCCTCAGCCGAGGATGTTTGGTTTGACACTGATTCCTGACTTGTCTAACCACCAGTTCTGAATCTCCCAGAACTTTTAAACTTTGTATATTCATGTTCCTGGTTGTCTGCAATCCTAACAAAAGTGCTTCATATTCAGCCACATTATTAGTAGCTTCATATTCCAGCTTAAAAGACAATGGGACCCATTTTCCTGTAGGAGAAATCAATAATATTCTAGCTCCATTACCTTCTCTTGAATTTGCTCCATCAAAATGTAGTGTCCATATTCCTACTTCATGGCTCTCTGAGGGCTGCTCAGCCTTGATCTGACAGAAGGATGGTTCATGAGCATAATCTTGATCTTCTTCCAGCATTAAGCATGAGAAATCTCCTTCTTTATTGTAGACTGGTGAATTAACAGAGTTGTCAGCCTTAGTCACCATCTTGACAAATCTAGTTTCCCTGTACAACCTCCTCTCCTAGCCACCAAAAACTGGAATAGTGGCATATGTTAAATCCAACTTAATTGACCCACCAATTTTTGTTCCCCAGGACCTTGACAGTAACATGCCAAAGCGAGCTGGGATGTCAACCACCACGATGTCCATTACCACACTTTTTGCTGGGATTTGGGCCAAATTGACCACCAAATCTTTGATCATCCCTAGGCATTTAACTCTTTTGGAATCAAATGAATAGAGGTCCTTGTATGGACGGGCGATTTGTAATCCTAGTTGTTCCATGACTGATAGAGGCAGTAGATTATGGGAAGCTCCAGAATCTAACATATAGTTATGCAATAGCAGGTCATGAATCACTAGAGACACATAGAAGGGAGGGGTAGAAGCATCTAATTCCTCAACATGTGGGCCAAAGACAACCATGGGTCTTTCTTCTTGAAGGTTGAGACTATCTGGGGTGAGTGCTGCTTCTGGAGGGATCATAAAAGAGGTGACTTGGGATTGATATGTAGGTTGCTTCAACAGTTCAGTCAAGGGAACTGGGATTTTGATTTTCTCAAGTTCCTTTTGCAGACTGAAAACAGGAGGGGACTTCTCTATTACAACCTCTTTTAACTTTGTATTTTCAGCTGAGGGTTTGACTTCTTTTGACACAGACTTGGTATTAGGGGGAATGACTACTTTTGAAGGGGAAGGAATTTGATCATTAAACTGCAAAGGTTTTTTTAGAGGGCCCTTACCTTTGTCTGTAACTTTTTGCATTGTAGACTCCTTCTGAGCAGGTTCTTCCTTCTGGGGTAGCTCTTCTTCTTGATCTTGAGTACGAGTCCTCTTCCTAGAAGATCTGAGATCATATCTTCTATTGAATTGTGCTTGCATGAAATCAGCAATTGTTTACAATAATGATCAATTTCTGCGTATTCTGTGTCTTTGGCCTTTTCTTCTTCTTGCAATGAGCACTCAGTTCCATCATTTCCTTGCAAAGGGAATTCTTCTCCATCACTATTTGAAAAGAAATATTTTCATCCTCCAGTCCATAAGCAGTGTCTTCAATAGAATCATCTACTGGACCTTCCAAGTACAATGGGTGTGGTACCTGATCCTGTTGCTCCTTGGTTTCCCTTGGAAATATTTGCAGGGGTGGCTTCCTATACTGAGGATTGTAACCTCTATTTGGAGCACTGTGGAAATTCTTGGAGGCTGAATTCTTGGCCTCCAGTTCAAGATTGACCAGTTTACCAGAAAGGTTCTTAATCATTTTTCTCATTTCTTCAATTCTGTCATTAGCTGAGTCTCTGTCTTGATTAGAGGTTGATACCTTCTCTTTGCCCCTTCTTCTAGTATCTTGTTCAGATTTTCCCTTTGATTTATCAGTGGAGGCAAAGTTTGCTTCCAACTCTAGTGCATCTATCTGAGCATCATCCAGAGTAGCAGGCTTTCTTTCTCTGAGATAGAAACCAAATTCTGAATCAAAGGCTGCTACAAAACAACTCTAGCAGCATTTTGATGAGGTTTCATATCAACAGGAAGACTCAAATAAAATTTATTAAACCTCTTGATAAATTCTGACACCCCTTCATTATGTATTTTCTTGAGTGTATTGAACTCAGTAAGACAATGTCCATGATCTTTCTTCTCTCCCCATTTCTTGAGGAAAATATCTTCCATTATTTCCCAACTGGTAATAGAACGACCTGCCAATGTCTTAAACCATTTTTGAGCTTCACCATCAAGAGATTGGACAAACAACCTTAATACCACATCTAAATGTTCCACATTAAAATTATCTGCAAAGGAGAAGAATACCTCTAGATGTTTTTGAGCATCAATCTCATTTTCCCCATTGAATCGGGGTAAAATCTTCAGATAATCTTGTGGCATATCATTCAACACTTGGGGTAGTGCCAGAGGGGCATATTTATTTAGCAAGAACCCTGGAACATTGGCCATTGGAGGGGGTGGAGGTAGTGAAATAGTTTGATAATGAAGAGGAGGAGGAGGAGGAAGTGGGGTATGAATAACAATAGGAATATAATGAACAGAAGCTTGAGGTGTTGAGGGGAATAATGTTCTGTTAATAGCAGATACTTCAGTGACTTCTTTGACCTCTTCGACCTCAGGAGTAGGGTGAAAATTATCTTTATTTCTGACACCTCCTCGAGGTGGACTATCTGAATAATAATCGGTATCTCCCATAGTGGAGTCGGGAACTAGCACTTGGGCTACTTGAGAAGAAGAGGATGGAAAGTTTTCAATAGACAATTCAGGAACTTCAGAGTGGAGTGATCTCCTTTCCCTCCAATTTCTTCTATGTATGATATTTTCAGGGTCAGACACTGAAGGTGTCTTTGGCTTAGATGTATCTGACCTCAGGTGTGGCTTACGAGGAGCTAGGACTGCAAGTAAATTTATCTAATAACCAAATTTGGAGTCGCCAAGGTGAGGGATATACAACTCTCAACTCTCCATACTCACCTACTTGAAGAGTGAATTAGGTTTTGTCGAGGCCCAGGGATTTAAATTTTCTCAACTTCGTATCCCCGGAAACGGTGCCAAAAAGATGTTGTCGTTCCTAGAGACAGCCTTGAGTTGTGAAAGACCAGTGCCCAGGACATATTATATAGCAAGGAGCATATGATATAACATGGGAGGTTATCAATAAAAAGCTCTCATGCTATTTCCTGAAAAACAAGGAATATTAAT
The DNA here is from genome assembly GCA_034641835.2 of Pinus albicaulis. Taxonomy (NCBI): domain Eukaryota; kingdom Viridiplantae; phylum Streptophyta; class Pinopsida; order Pinales; family Pinaceae; genus Pinus; species Pinus albicaulis. The sequence goes on along the minus strand of CM076574.1, from coordinate 364,069,165 downwards.
TTGAATGGGACCAGGACTTTCAGAAACTGACACAGGGAAAGGAATACCTTAGAGGCAATGTGCAAAAATCCTATATAAAAGCAACAGACAATTCAGAGACAACTTACTGTAAAGAGGGCCGATTCAGAAATACCTCACAAAAATAAATTATCATAAGGTGTGGCTGCGTATGAAAGATTAAGAGAATACTAGTGTTCGTTGAGCTGATATCCAGATACACAATATCGCCATGTAATGGGCTTACCAATTTAATAATCCATACATGACAATAGCGTTTTAAAAACACCCTCCCAAAGAAACTAATATAGCAGAAATACAGTTTAGATGAATAGTGGAACAATATATCATGCCTGAGCCATATTTAAAGCGCTTGACTAATCCAAGCATGGGTATCAACTAGGATAAATCCATACCAAAAATCATTGAGCCACTCGCATTCCAGAAACATGATACAGGAAAGATGGATGAAATGAAATGATCTATTAAAATAACACATAAGAGAGAAAGTTACACATTGTGAGAAATCAAAGACCAGAATCCTCTTTAAAGATGGAACTCCTCCTCACTGAGACCCAACGGGCTCTGTACATTCATATAAGAGTTTTTACAAAATGCATGCCAAAATCCTCTTACTGCATAATTTTCTGATAAAATCTGGAACCCTAAATCATCCGTTCTTCGGGAGCTTTATAGGAGAAAAGGAAAGCTCGAAAAGGGAGTAGGTGATGAACATTTAATTTTCTTCATTAAGACAAGATGGAGGAAACGTGCACACCCATATTGCTGGACAACTCTGTAGCACTGTATGTACTCAACTACCTACTTTCTGAAATAAATGCACTGAGTAGAAGTCTCTTTAGGAACACGAAAAAGAAGTAGAATCACATAGACATTCCATCCTTTCCTGAAAGAAAATGGTGCTGAAAAGAAAACTTTAGGGTATTGTTTTCTATGAATGGTACCCTCTTCCTTCTAAACCCTGAATTAAGGTTTAAGATCTTCAATGCTGAACGTTGAATTCCTCGAGCATTCGCTGATATTTCTCTGCTACTCCATTAATGTCTCTATCTGCACAATTTGTGCTTTAAATGACTCTGGAGGGCTTTGACAGATTTTAACCCTGCTTCTTTAATGGATGTCTTGTTGACATACCTTCCCAGGCCTTTCTCCATAATTACAGCCTCTGAAAAATGGTACTTTGATGTGCTCTCTATTACAACAATAGAGACTGTAAATCATGGCAGTTTTCCGCCACTGTAACCTTGCAAAACCCGCAAACTCGTTAGGAAAACCATGCATGGGTGATGGTGGATGTGGCGGGGTCAATGAAAATGGTCGTGCGGACATGGCGAAATGGTGGAAAAATGCAGGGTGGCAGCAAAAAATGCAATGAAACGATGGAGGATGGACTGGTGAAAGTTTTTAACGTAAAACATTGAAATTTGACTAATGAATGAAATATGTAAGGGCGGAGTAAAAATACGACAAACACGTGGAACGGTGACAGGGCGGAAGACATGTGTCGATGGTGGGGAGGTAGGTGATCTAGACCGTCCGATCTCAAGACGAGATCGACGGCTGAAAATGCATCGGAGGGCGATGAACGGTGGGCCAGGGGTATGACTTCCCCATGTTAACTCGCGAGCAACTTTGTGGAGCGATCGCCGTTGGATGGGCCACTGTAGATCGGACGGCTCACGTGCATATAGCGCCACATCCGCTGCCGAACTATAACATGCGATGAGCAGGCGGTTTTGAAATAGTGCGTGAGACACGCGTCGCGCAATGAATGGCATCGCTCTGAAATGAGAAATACCGCCCGCCTGGGAAAGGCGGTGCGATATAAACCACCGGTTTTGTACAGTGCACAGAGCGGGGACCACAAGGGCGGGTGAGCTGCGAACCGTTGATCTGCGGTTTAAACGGACGGCGAACAGGCGATTTAGGCGATGAACGGAGTGGGCCACGGGCACGATGAAGACTTGCGAATGCCGTCAGATCTGTACAGATCGACGGTTATAAACGTGCCCGATATGTATATGTGATAAGCGCCTTCATGGCTAGCACTCGGTTTTGACCTCCGGTCATATGGAGAAAAAGTTGCAGGGGCCAGGGCCGAAAGGTGCTAGGCCTTAAATATGTTATAATGTGTGATTTCGTCCCGTTTATGCAGTTTTGAGGCTGGGAGAAGGTAACGATGAGCAAAAAACGAATTTCTCAAGGGAAAAAGAGGGGGTTTGAAAGGTTTAAGCGAGATTTCTTGTCAAAATTTTAATAGAATGCTGACATGATCAACACTACAAACAATACTGGTAGTACTATATTATTTACTAAGTTGAGGTTGCTTATGAGAGAAATTAGTTACATGACAATGATGGAAAAATAAAATTTATCAATGGAAGAGGCTTGAAAACACTTTGCATTGAGCGAGATGATGGGAATCGAATCTCAATAATTGCATTCTAAAGATAAGAAAAAAGAATCAGATGTAACGAAAATGAATGCATTGACTAGGAATACATTACATAGAGCAAGAAAAAAAATTGTTGATGGCACTAGTCACGCAGGGAATCTCTACAGGGGAATTTGGACAAAGAATCATAACTATATAATAAAGGAATTGACCAATTCCAATGCATAGAAAATGCGCTAGAAAACCAGTATCATAGTACATGCATTCATATTGAGTGTTTAAAAATAATAAAAATACAAGTCAATATATTGGATGATATTAAGGGGGTGAAGGGGTTTTAAAATTAAGTATGGGTATATATATTTAGGTAAGATTCAAAAAATCAAAATTTTATGTGGAGAAGGAGGAAGGAAGCACAATTAGCAATGCAATGAGATATGTCATGTGGGTTTTTATTGGAATTAAAACATCTCAAAATAAGTGGGATGATACATCTCTAATCCTTGAAACTTATGGAACTTTTGAATGTACTATAAAAGTATCTAAACAACTAAGGAAAATGACTAAATATTTTGTAATCTAGGGATCAAAAAGTAAAATGGTTTTTTAGATTCTAACATATTTGATGACCACATCTCAAAGCTTCAGTGACACATGATAGACAATAGTTTTTAGAATAAGTACCCAGAACGACATTAGGGCATGCAAGAAGACACCAACAACTAACCAATCATTTTTTAATGTGAACACACCTTGACTTTGTAATCAATGCCCATAAATATCAAGGTAATCATGCAATGTAATGCAAATAATTTACTTAGTTTTAACCATATCAAATCATTCAACATATAGGATATTTAATCAAAGTTAACTTTGTCAAAAGATCCTTTAGGTATAAATAATATTAGTCACTAAAAAAAGAATGAAATGCATTTTATAACCCAAAATTTAAAAAATTATAACATTTATATCAGTAAATTTTACTTAATTTTTATGCTGTAAGGCATTCTTATTTGAAAACAACTCCCCTATGTGTTACCGTGTCCATGTCTGAGCCATCAGATCAAATGTTAGACGATTGAAATGTTTTAGGCCATTGGATTCACAACTAAATAGTTTTATATATGTTTTTATAATGTTAGTTTTTTTTAACATGGGTCAATACCATAGCCATTGGGTTATCAATACCACATACTTATTTCAAAATCAAAATATTTTACAAATACTTTATTTTAATTTAATTTTATATCATTTTTTAATTAAATCTAAAAGCAAAAATGTTATAATTACTTTTGAGGTATATCTAAACTCACCATCCTCACCACTACTAAAAATATTCCCCTAGAAATTAAATCTAGGTTTTAATAAATGGAAAATGAGAATACTTATATATATATAAATGTGAAATTTATATAATATATATACTATTATAAAGAACCATGATAGATGCATGTGCATGGTTCTTTTAATTTTTTAGTTGTTATATTTTCTTTCATATGATTGATCCAAAATACAGGTTTAATATTTTACAACCAATTATGTTTTTTTTTTTTTTTTCTTTAAATAAAATACAATGGGATGAGAGAGAGAGAGAGAGCGAGAGAGAGAGAGAGAGAGAGAGAGAGAGAGAGAGAGCGAGCGGGGGGGCGGGTGAGGGGGAGAATAGAGTGGGGGAGAGAGAGGAAGGAAGAGAGAGAGAGGAGGAGAGAGGGAGGGAGAGAGATGGATTTGGAGGGGGAAAGAGAGGGAGGGAAGAACAAAAACATTGAGAGATATAGGTGGAGAGATAGATGGAGTGATAAGGGAGAGATGAAGATGGAACGAGAGAGAGAGTAGATGAGGGAATGGAGAGAATAGGAGATGATACAGATAGGGAAAGAAGGGGAAGAGAGAGACACAAAGACATAGATATGGAGGGGGGAGAGAGGGGGAGAACAAGAAGGGGAGAGAGAGAGGGAGATAGTGAAAAGGTTGGAGGGTGGAGAGAGAGTGTGTGCATGATGGGGGGAGAGACGGAGGGAGGTGGAAGAGAAAGGGAGAGAGAGGAAGGAAAAGAGAGGGGACTTAAGAGGGGGGGGAGGGAGATGGAGTTTGAAAGGGGAAAGATAGGGAGGGAACAAAAAAGACATTGAGAAATATAGGTGCAGAGAGAGAGGAAGTGATAAGGGAGAGACAAAGATGGAATGATGGAGAGAGAAGACGAGGGAAGGGAGAGAAAAGGAGAGGATAGAGATAGGGAAATAAGGGTAAGAGAGAGACAAGGAGACATTGATATGAAGGGGGGAGAAAAGGGGAGAGCGAGAAGGAGAGAGAGAGAGAGGTGGAGATATAGAGGGAGTGACAAGGGAGAGATAAAGATGTAATGAGGGAGAGAGGAGATGCAGGAATGGAGAGAAAAGGAGATGATATAGATAGGGAAAGAAGGGTAAGAGAGAGACATAGATATATAGATATGGAGGGGGGAGAGGGGGGAGAGCAAGAAGGAGATAGAGAGAGAGGGAGATAGTTACAAAGTTGGAGGGTGGAGAGACTATGTGTGTGTGATGGGGGAAGAGATAGAGGGAGGTGGGAGAGAAAGGGAAAGAGAGGAAGGAAAAGTGAGGGGACTCGAGAGAGAGGAGAGAGAGGGGGGGGAGAGAGATGGAGTTGGAAAGGCGAAAGAGAGGGAGGGAACAACAAAGACATTGAGAGATAGAGGTGGAGAGAGAGAGGGAGTGATAAGGGAGAGATAAAGATGGAATGAGGGAGAGAGGAGACAAGGGAAGGTAGAGAAAAGGAGAGGATAGTGACAGGGAAAGAAGGGGAAGAGAGAGACAAGGAGACATAGATATGAAGGGGGGAGAAAGGGGGAGATAAAGAAGGAGAGAGAAAGGGAGATAGTGATAGAGTTGGAGGGTAGAGAGAGAGAGAGAGAGAGCGTGTGATGGAGGGGAGAGAAAAAATGAGGTGGGAGAGAAAGGGAGAGAGAGGAAGGAAAAGAGAGGGGACTTAAGAGAGAGGAGAGAGAGAGGGGGAGAGAGAGATGGAGTTGGAAGGGGGAAATATAGCAAGGGTAGAAATAACACATTGACACATATATGTAGAGAAAGAGGGGGGGAGTGATAAGGGAGAGATGCATATGGAATGAAGGAGAGAGGAGACGAGGGAAGGGAGAGAAAAGGAGACATAGATATGGAGGGGGGGAGAGAGGGGGAGAGAAAGGAGAGAGAGAGAGGGAGATAGTGAAAGATTTGGAGGGTGGAGAGACAAGAGAGTGTGTGATGGTGGCAGGGGGGAGAGAGGAAGAAAGAAATAGAGGAGAGAGAGAGAGGGGGAGAGAGAAATGGAGTTGGAAGGGGAAGAAAGACATAGAGAGAGAAAGGTGGAGAGGCAGTGATGAGAGAGCGAGAGAGAGAGTATGTTTTGGGGGTGAGAAGGAGAGACAAGGGGAGATAGAGATATAGATGGAGGGGGGTGAAAGGGAAGAAGGAGGCAAAGAGAGGGATTGAGGAAGAAAAATATATATGGAGAGAGAGAGCGGGGGGCAGAAAGATGAAGGGGAGAGAGAGAGAGAGAGTATATGTTTTGGTGTTGAGAAGGAGAGACAAGGGGAGATAGGGATATAGATGGAGGGGGGAGAGAGGGAAGAGGAGAGAGGAAAAGAGAGAGAGAGAGAGAGAGAGAGAGAGAGAGAGAGAGACATGTGTTTCGGGGGTTGAGATAGAGAGACAAATAAATTGCATCACCCACTTTGGTTAAAATGGTCCAGTTTTACTGAATAGTGGTTCTTGGATAGGTATTATGTGCATTTTCAAATTTAGCAAGCATCATTGTAGAGAGGTTACATTAGGATTGCAAGTTGACCACCCTCAGTCTTGTTTCAAATGCACATTCTACACATTATATTACTTCACTGGGCCTTGGGGGTATTTCATTGTTATTGTTTTTTTTTCTTGGGTATTATTGAGTTGGTTAAGTTATATGTGGTTGGTGGTTTATTGGATTCTATGAATACTCAATGTCTTAAACCATGTACAGGGTTAGTCACCATGTAAAGTGTTACAATAATTTGTTACAATTGTCAATAAAAATTGATGATATATACAAGAAGTTATACTACATTTTAGAATTATGGCCACCACGAGATGTAACCCCTATACTCTTGAGGGGGCAATGAAAAATACTAAAATAGTCTGTTGTTGTTAGTGTTAGTGCAATTCAAAACATTTCTTTCCAATTTTTGAGATAATGTTCTCTGAGGAAACAATGGAGTATTAAACATCATCAAGTGCACTACACTAGAGTTTCCCATCGAAGTTGTAGATTTTACACCAAAAGTTATGAATAATTGGGAGCTGATGTCTGGCTCATTTTCATCTAATATCTGACGATGTCTGAAATTTGTGAGGTTGTGATGCAAATTTAGATTTGGAAAGATAACCATCATACTGTTCATGAATTAATATTATTTTATTTAGCTTATCTGATGCCATGTACTAGTATTTTTTCAAAATCTATCAAATATTTTCTATTCGATCTTGAAAGACAATCCTTGAAGATTAAGATGCAATCTATGTTGGAAAGGTTATATAATCTATCAATTTGATATAATGTAAGTGATTTCTTATACCTTGAATGACACTTTTTGAATGATTTTTTATGTGTCACAATGCTTCTCGAATTTATGCTTTACGACATTTCCTTTGCACATCTGATGCAATTGCTAGTATATTTTATACCAAACTAATAAAATAATATATGATTTTGTATGTATTGAAAGTACAATAATAAAATAATATATAATTATGTATTGAAAGTACACTAATCCATGTTAGAGTTGAATTAATGACTTTTTAAGCAACGCTTGCTATCATGTCTTATATTTGTGATTAAGATGATGGTTTCAAACCATTTCTATGGTAACAAGATATTGGTTTACTTTACCATGGTGTATGAGTAAAAGTTTAGTTTAAAAATGTTGGGTAGGTTTAGTTGTTTTTAATTTAGTTTACAAATTTTGGGTGGGTTTAGTTGTTTTTTTTATTATGGAAATGTTTTTTCATTATAAATATTGGATTTTTTTAGATTAATTGATTTAATTAATAGAAAATATGATTTCAAGTAAGATTGTGATTTATTATTTTTTAAAATGCAATTTTTAAAGGAGTAGGCTTCTTATACATTCAAACTTTGTAGACTAAATAACTTGAACTTATGATTTTTTAAAATGTCTACGAGATTTTAGGCAAAATTGACTGTAAAAAGTGTTTAGAAAATGATCATTTCATCTATTAGTTAGACTAGGCCTAATTGTTATCACCAATTTGAATGTATGAAATAATATAAATGATTTTTGGGATTAAGTGCGTTTAAGTAAGTCATTCATCTATGACCATTTCCATGAGATGTAGTGGTAACTCACTAATTTTTCATGATTTTTGAATAGTCCACTTAACACTCACTCAAGCGTGCCCGTTTTCCCCACAATCAAGCCCACTTAGCTTGCTACCCCATTTACAAAAAAAATACTAAATGATGTCATGTGAATTAAGTTATGGTTTTTTGGACATGTAGTACTCATGAGCTATGATACTATAACAGAGTCTGTATACAACTTAATAATCTATGAGTCTATAGTAATGTGAAGTGAACTCCATGGTTAAGAATATATATATATATATTCTTTGACAATTTAGTTAATTTATATATATATTTTTTAATATTTAGCAATGTAAGATATAGTATGAAAGATGTGTTTTTATGCTTATTATGGATGTCTATTGGTGATTACTAATCATTTAATTTATATGGTTGTGCTAATTATCAATAAGTTACTTCCAACTATATATTCTATTCAATGAATAAATATATTTTATTATTCAAATTGATTGGAAGAATTACTTATTAATTGATTATTTAATGTACCTAAAGAAAAATGTTCCATAAAAAAGTGAATTTCAGTCCCTATATTAACAAATTATGTTAACATTTTTTATGTTTTCTAATGTTTTTTTTGTCAAAAGAAAATAACTTCAGATTTTATTCACCATTAAGTTTTAATTTTCAAAAATATATAATCTATTTGGCAAAAATTTGAAATGTTGATATATATATATATATTAAAAGTTTATTTTAATTTAAATTTATAATAATTAAAACTTTAATTTCTCTATATCAATATTATGTTATTTTTTTATAATTAGAATGCGATAAATTATAATTACATATTAACATATGCATACAACTAGATCATTTTCTTAACAAACAACCTTTTTAAATCTATTTGGTTACTTTATAACTACATTTTTTTATTTAAAAAGGAGTTAGAATCTGTTCAATGAAATCAAAAGCACTCAACATTCATCAATATTGAGTTCGCAAAAAACTGTAAATTTCTTTACCTCTATTAAGCCAAGCTCTTCATGATCCTTTTACAGTCAAATGTCCCATCAACTCTTTAAAAGATCTCAATATATCAACACCACCAGATGGCTTTCTATTTCATGACAACCGCGGATGTCCATAGAAGAATTATTTTATGCTTTTAAAATTGTAATATTTAATTGAAATTAAGCTTCTTAGAACAGCTCCCTAAAACACGATTGATTGTAATTATAGGCATGCTGCTATAGAATTCTATTGCCAATTTAGTCTTCCATGCTCTGCCAGAATCCACAAAACCCACAATCCTGGTGTTCCTCCTGCGTTGCTGCTGCAGCAATGATATCGTATTCTGAAAATCATTTAGTTTTGCATCCACACTAGTTGGATATGTGGCCGGCACATCCGCTCTGCTTTTGGAACCTTTTTATGCACCCACCCATTGCAATATACTTTCAGTGAGAAGGCCTTCGTCGCTGGTTATTCAAAGCAAACCAGATCGAACATGAGTACGCAACCCTTTGCTGGCCCGAAAAGAAATAGAATAAAAAAAATGCACTATATTATGTAGGCCAGTGAAAGCCATGTATCATTTTTCAGGCTGAAAAATAAATCGAAAAGGAAACTTTGACAGGGAAACCAAATCAGAAGATGTTATTTATTGAATTATTTGGAGATTATTTGGCATTGATCCATTTCATCGCTGCTACGTTAAGGAGGAAGTGGTTTGAAGTTTAATCTTATTTTTTATGATCTTTATAAGTAATTAAAAGATGCAAACATTTAAGATGATATTTTAACGATATAGTTAAGCTAATATGGGAAGTTACAGTTAGGATTCTAACCTGTTAAACTCCTTCAGCTCCAAAACTTTTAAATATGAAACCTCGTAGAGCGCTCTTCTCCAACGTGCCTTTTTTTTGTGGATCTTATTTGTTCTTCCTTTCATGAATCATATTTGTTCTTCCTTTCTTGCGTAATTCCAATAGTCTGTAGCGAGAGGGTTAACTCCCTGTCCATCAATTTCTTGGGGCTACCTGGTTTTTTGTTCTGCTATTTCTAATGGATGAAACAGCTTGCACAAGATCTTTCACGAAAGATCTTCGACGAACTATGACTGGGAGGATTTGGAAGTACCACAGTATTGGAAATAGGAGGTGGTGGAACAACCACGGGATTGCTCGCAGCACAGAGATCTCCCCTTCTTTTGCTCATTGCCGCTTTCTTTCCAATGAAGTGTGGCGCAATCCTAATTCATATTTCAAATATTAATGCTAGCCGCCATTGTTAGATTTTCAAATTTCAATTCGCAGGTTTATGCTCATTCAAATTTCAAAAATTAATGTTGGTCGTCCTTGTTAAATTTTTAAATTTCAATTGCCGGGTTTTCAAATTCAAATTTCACAGAGAACCATGCATACAGGAGGAGGAGGTGGAGGTGGAGCGGAGGCGGAGCCTAAGCCACCGAGATGGTCTCGGTGTTCGTTCTGCCAGGTGACATCCATGTATGGTCATGTATGTATGGATGAATCCTCCATATGGTGAATTGATGTTGTAGGGTCCACCGGGAGGAACGGAAGTCCCATCACCAGTAGTCATCGCCTGAGGGTACTCCATTTCGTAAAACAGAAGACACTTCCAAAAATCCGTAAGAGAGTACTCCATTTCCATTTCGTAAAAAGTCTTTTGTTCTACGAATCGGAAATTGATTTGACAGCTTCGGTACTGCCCCTCCGGCGACCATCCTAGCTTTTTCGGCTTCAGGGGGATCCCATCCAGTTTCGATGGCGTTAACGCCAACGGCAGAAAACTTCCTTCCGTCATGTCCATCACGGCCTTCGCTCCGCTCCGTCACCGGCTCCCACGTTTTCTCACTTCCATATGTCATCCATGTATCGACATGGATCCATCCAATTCAATTTCAAATTTGAATCAGTGGCGGGTTTTTATTCGAATTTGAAATTTGAATATAAGCATGGTTTACCCCCATTCAAAAGCAATCGCATGAGTGGTTTCGTGGAGTTTATGAACAATGAAGGAGATACACGCGCTTTCACAACAACAGGGTGCCCATTGAGAGGATTCTTGCTCAACCATTAAGAAACAGCGCATCATGAGACACTGCAGATCAAGTTGAAGAGGTGAAGTGGCGGCATATTGGAGGCAGCAGCGGGAGGCTGGGCGCGACTGTGCAGAGAGCAATGGCGATGAGAGAGCGACAGTCCAGTGATGTGGGCCACGTGAAGGGCATTGGGGAAATGAGAGACCTCTGTAATATTTTATGCAATGCACTTTCTGCACCTTTCCCAACGGATCTTTCATGCCCTCCTCTTGTAATCATTTGGCTGAAATTTCTATTGCGCTTGATGGTATTTTTGTCATTCGGCTAACTCATGTTTTCTTGATGCCTTCTCCTACAGGTTTGCCTCTGTAATTTTGGACTTGTGTTAGCTTTTTCTTTCTTCAGTTTGAAAGTTTTTACAGGCTACCCACTCTTCCATGTTGGTATTCCACCTATCTCGTCGTGCTTTCCTGCGTCGGATAAGGACCTCTGTGCCTTCACTCATTTGAATTTCTACCGATGGGGATTGTATCTTGTATTTTCTCCGTTTATGCTCAAATGGCCAGGGTGCTTTCTTCTAATTCTTTTTTTTGTAAATCTTGACTTTATATAACAAGGGTGATTGTGTACCTCAAAACAGGTTTTTCGGTCTCATGAAGACTTTGAACATAATTTTTTGGTTGCTATTATATATTTTAGAAAATAATACAGTTATTTTGTTCTGCTACAGCTCCTTATACCAATAGCTTATGCACGAAATATGAATTATTCCTCTTATCTTGTTGTATGACTTGAAATTGCATCTCTATGCTTCTGTGATTACCATGTAATTTTTCTTCATCTATGTGTATGGAAATTGAATCGTACAAGAATTCTCTGGATTTTGTGACTTTGTTCGTTAGTTTTCCTGTGTTAAAAGAATCGAGTTTCCAGAATCTTTCACTGTAACAATTTCGAAATGCAAATGAACCCAAACGCTGGAATTGAACTGGGTGAATTTACCAACTGTGCGTTCGAATCTGGCATAAGGGTTGCTTCTTCTTTTTTTTTTTTTTGTATTACTTGGAAATTCACTAATTTTTTTTTTTTATTCGAAGTTCTTTTAATTTCACTCTGAACTTTGTATCACTTCAACCTGAAAATATTTATGGAATCATCTTTTGCATAAAGAGATAGGCTCCCAGGGCGACAACCAACAAAAACTAATATGGCTTTTCAAATAATGGAACGCAAACTTCGCAACTATGCAATAATGTAGACCCAAAAAATTTAAGCACTGTACAATTTTAACAGTGTTTTTGTTAAAATAGTTTAATATCTCTAACATAAATAGAATGACTTCACAATTAGGGTATTATATGCCTAATACACTCAAAACGCAATGAACAACTACCAGTGAGTGATGCATATATAATATTATATTTTAAGAACAACTACGAGTGAGTGATGCATATATACAATTATATTTTAAGTGTAGTGTAAATAACAGTTAAGTAGTTATAATTTATTAATAGACACTATGCAAATGGTTTTTTGAGTTGAATTTGGTAATGTAATTTTTAGTAAGATTATGATTTCTTTTTGTTTTAAACGGATTTAATTTCTTGAAAAGTTTTTGAGGCACTTTACAGATTGAACAACTTAAACTTATGATTCTTAAAAATCTCTATAAGATTTTGAGCAAAATTTAACCAAAAAAAATCTCATGAAAAAATGTCATTTCATTTATTAATTAGAATATACTTTTATTAATAAGTTAAATTGATGTTTAATTTTTTTTATTAGAATTTAAATATTTTTTATATAGAGATGTATATCATCTAAATTTTAAAATTTGAATATATGATTTTTCAAAATAAATATATGATTTTAATCATGAATGATAATTTATAAAGATGATATTTTTGCAAATGGGCTAATTTTCCATATTTTTTCAAAAGAAAATTTTTTAATTTCCATTTTTTTTAAATGGTTTTCCAAAATTTTATAGGATAAAATTAGTTTTCCCTAAAAATTGCCAAATAGGCTAACTTTCCATGCTTTTTTCAAAAATAAATTCTCTAATTTCCAATTTCTCTAAAAATGATTTTCCAAAATTTTATAGGATAAAATTATTTTGTCCTAAAAATTGCCAAATTTTATAGAGACTATAAAATCACTAGAAATTTGAATTTTTTTTACAAAAATATTACCAAACATTTTATAATTTGTATATTAAAAACAGGGATTTCTAAATTTTCAAATAATTATTCATCTTTAAAATTTTACCTCACAAATAAACATTAATAAACATTATAATATTCTACCATCTTTTAACACTTAATAACATTTATATGGGGATAACCACTCATCCATTATCGTAACGAAATGAAATTAAGTCCCTGAAATTAAACAAATTAATCAAACTTCACACACATGAATGCAAAATGGGACCAATATTTCCAATTTTTTTTTTTAAGCATAGGTGGAAAGCCATGGTAATGGAACCAAGTATCAACCACACCTCCTTTATAAAACTAGTGTTTCCTACCAAGGCCTCCATATTACAAAAGGGGAGGCATGACAATGACAAGTGTGCATTTAGATAAGGGCCGAGAATTTCCAAAGTTTTATGCAACAAAGGTGGCAAGCCATGGAAACGAATCTAAGCATGGACTACAATTCCTCTATAAAATAAGTGGTTCATACAAATGCCTACATAGGACCAAAGGGGAGCCATTCATAGGAGAGATGGTTGTTGAAATCAAATTCAATTTCGATTTTCCGACCATGTCCTCCACCCTAATGTGCATTAGGGATGAATATGTTTCAAGTATGATTTTATTTAGAAGGTCATGTTTCTAGGTGAGCTATGTCATGAATTTAGATGGGAATTACAAGGTAAAATATGAAAGTTGTGAGTTTCAATTTTTCTTTCATTATATGGATGCATGTTAAATGTTTGAAAAAATCTTTAGACGGAAAGTGTCTAAGAAAATTTTATCAACCCAAAACTTATTGGGGCGGCTTTTATCTAAGACGATTTTAATATGAAAGAAAAATTTAAATCATGTTCATGTATCTCCCATGGAAAAGCTTCATCTTGTGGGTGAACTCTGTTAATGATGTGGAGAGTATTAAAATGTAATTAATATGGGGAACCCTATGGAATAACAATAACCTTGTTTAATGGAAATTAACTTGATGACCATTATTTATTATGTGACTATGACATATGCAAGGATGCAATATTCATTGTGATTTTGTGTGTATTTAGAGGATGAAACAATGGAGCATTTTCATATGTAAAACTTGTTTCTTTCAAGGAGCAAACCCTCAATTTACTTCTTCAAACCCTCCTTTACTTAATGAATACATTGTGGCTAAACTATAAGATGTATTAATGTTAAAGGTATCCAAATCAAAGGTCACAATGTTAATATATGCTATGAATTCTATAAAGTAATATATATATCTAACTGTTTTTACTTTCTAAATTTAATGTGTATAATAAGCCTATTTGACTTCTATAAAATATATAAATATTTTTTAATTTCTTTACTGTCTAATTTTCAAATTCTTTTTTTTTTAAACTAGAAGAGATCAGCAGTGAGGACAACCATATGTGGTTGTTATCTGCGAATGTAGCTGGTGTAAGGGGGCATGCTTTCACTCCTACCAAATACCTATGGGTGTAAGGGGGCAGGCTTTCACTCCTTGGCCACAGAAGGGCCGACTTTGGAAAATCTAGTGGAGACCATGAAGAGCACAATGGACCAGAGTGTGGGTGCCTTGACGCCCTTTTCTACTACTATCGAGGAGCTTTAGAACAAGATGAAGAACCTAGTGCCGCTGTGATTCGGGACCAGTCAGAAGATTGTGTTGGGAGGCTGTTGGAGCGAGGTCCCCTAAGCTCGAGCTTTGAAGACCATTTTTGATATATTTTTGTAATAAATTTTGTAAGTTTAGTAGTGTGCAGCACAAGTTAAGGGGCTTTGGGTGTAGAAAATTATATACATAGCTCTGATACCATGTAGAAATTTGAATAACTGATATGTTATCCACCGAGATTCTCCTGATCACACACTATTTTAGCTTCATGCATAATACCGAATCTCTTCTACCATTGATCATCACATGCGGAAATAAAATCAATTGCATGCACACATTAAAGCCATAAAAATTCACACATATGAACACAGTATTTCATGGGAAAGCTTAAAGCTAAAAACCCCCAACTATCCGTATATTATACATGTCATGGAGATCATGTAACAATCATAGTACAAAGCTCTTTGCAAGCTCTCATGCACTACCTCCCTTGCTACACACTATCAAGCTAGATCTAGCAAAACTCATGCTCCAACCTTTAGCCACTTGATAGCCAACCTCAATTGTGTTTTCAAGCTATGGGATGGCCTCTTTATATAGATAAACCACCTGGATTGAACTTCACAATCCTCATTGATTACTCCACCTATCTGTGTGTTGCAAATAGCAACAGTGTAGTCACAACCGATAGTTAACCTACTCTTTCACCTATTTCTGCACTGGTCTCCACTGAAACTGTCCATGCACTGAAGTTAACTGATGTATTCTTTAGTTGATTTATGAGTTTATAATTAGTGAATTAATTAATAATTAATTCACACCACTCTCACTAATTGTATCTATTAGTTAACTTGGATACAAAAAGCTCAACTATGTTTAGATTAGTTAAACTGAATACAACTCCACTAACTTCCTTAATCAACTCCACCAAACTCTGTCACATGAGTTCTAACTGAAGTCATCATGCAATAGCTTCACTTAAACCCTAGGAAAAGCGTATTTCCTTGTGTCAGCTGCATGTGCCACATCCAGGCATCAAACTGAAGTGCTTCAAGAGAATAAGATAATTTTTATAGTCCAAATATTATTAAGAGCTAATAATATTCGACTTCCCTATTTTTAGGATAGGCAGTCTAAAAATAGACTTCGACCTATAGGTCCAAAAAATAGATGTCCATCTATTTTTCCCAACATGACCAATACTCCAAGAATAACATACTGCAATCCCTGGACCATGCTCCATATGTCTAAAAATAGATTTTTCGACAAAAATCACATGTGTGGTCCCCACCTAGTTTAGGTGATCACTTTCCAACTAGGATCACGAAAGATGTTTCAGGAGGCCTCCTTCACTGTTTCTTGTTGCCATTTTCAACACTCCCTCTCAACAAGAAAGGAATGTCTTTGCATGCGACATGCAACTCCATGCATTCGCCCTACCACCTTCACAAGCGCCATGCAACTCCATGCATCTGCTCTGCAACTCCTCTGAAACTGAATAGGCTCCAAACAACTCAATCAGTCTTGATGCATCTAGCATCTATCATCAAAGTCTTCGACTTATGCTTGGCCAACTGCACATGTCATCAGGAACCACTGCGTTGTTGAACTCTTGCACCCATGCACTCTTGCACTTGCTGTCAACTCTGATCCGCGCTCCAGTATCCGACACTGTCACTTTGATCTGCCTGCATCACTCCAACTGATCTTGCTATTGCTGCGCTGTGGGCACCTCGTAGCTAGGTTCAATCCATGAGATCCACACCATCTCATGAATCTGCCCATAAATCTCCTCACGGGATTAATCATGCATGTCGCCCCACCTCTCACTTGGTGGTATAGCTGCATGCACTCCCTCTGCCCATCTAGCACGAAATTTCTCTGCATGAGTGGTTTCTCCCACTCCATGATCCTCTTGTGGCTGCTCCGCACCCCGAGGTTCACTTTCACCTGCATGCAAAACTTGCTCCCTCTCAAGCATCAATTGCATGTCTTCCTTCCGCTTCCCAATAGTAGGAAGCTCCGTAGAAATCCCATCTACATCAAATCTATAAAGATTCTTCTGCATCTCCAGTTGTGGCTGCTCCACAACCTTCCGAGACTGCTTCTCACGCTGCATGTTGAGAGGCTCCCTCTCAACCACCAAGTCACTAACCTATGCTTAGCTCTTCAAATCTTTGCATGCATCTTGTACCTCGGTGCATGTAGATTCTTGGATCGCGCACATTGCAATTGTCCCGCCGTCGCAAAATTTTCTAACAAAAGAGCTGATTTTAAATCGATGATATCTCCCTCATCCGAGCTCCGATTCGACCGATTTTTTTTTTCAATTTGGGTATTTTTTCGCAAGGAATCCAAATATGCTATTTGTTTCTGAAAATATTTCACCAAAAATTTTCAGATATTCCCTACAAACTCACGCACCCAAAAATTCTCGCTCTCATTCCATGTAGAAAATTATATACAATATGCATGTATATTTCCGGCTTTCTCCATCTTTATGTTTCTTGAGTTTATCCTCAAACTCAACCGCTTCAATGCTTTGCAATTGCTCCAATGATCAATATCGCTCTGATACCATGTAGAAAATCTACAACACAACTCCGATACCATGTAGAAATTTGAATAACTGATATGTTATCCACCGAGATTCTCCTGATCACACACTATTTTAACTTCATGCATAATACAGAATCTCTTCTACCATTGATCATCACATGCGGAAATAAAATCAATTGCATGCACACATTAAAGCCATAAAAATTCACACATATGAACACAGTATTTCATGGGAAAGCTTAAAGCTGAAAACCCCCAACTATCTGTATATTATACATGTCATGGAGATCATGTAACAATCATAGTACAAAGCTCTTTTCAAGCTGTCATGCACTACCTCCCTTGCTACACACTATCAAGCTAGATCTAGCAAAACTCATGCTCCAACCTTTAGCCACTTGATAGCCAACCTGAATTGCGTTTTCAAGCTATGGGATGGCCTCTTTATATAGATAAACCACCCAGCCTGAACTGCGTAATCCTCATGGGTTACTCCACCCATCTGTGTGTTGCAAATAGCAATAGTATAGTCACAACCGATAGTTAACTTGCTCTTTCACCTATTTCTGCACTGGTCTCCACTGAAACTGTCCATGCACTGAAGTTAACTGATGTATTCTTTAGTTGATTTATGAGTTTATAATTAGTGAATTAATTAATAATTAATTCACACCACTCTCACTAATTGTATCAATTAGTTAAACTGAATACAAATAGCTCAACTATGTTTAGATTAGTTAAAATGAATACAACTCCACTAACTTCCTCAATCAACTCCACCAAACTCTGTCACATGAGTTCTAACTGAAGTATCCATGCAATAGCTCCACTTAACCCTCAGGAATAGCGTAATTCCTTCTGTCAGCTCCTGTGCCACATCTGTGCACTTAACTGAAGTGCTCCAAGAGAATAAGATAATGTTTAGAGTCCAAATATTATTAAGAGCTAATAATATTGGACATATCTATTTTTAGACTGGCAATCTAAAAATAGATTCCGCCCAATATGTCTAAAAATAGAAGTCCATCTATTTTTCCAACTTGACCAACCATCCACAAATAGCATCCTGCAACTCATAGAATATGATCGACATGTCTAAAAATAGACATAGCCTAAAAATAGACTTTTCGACAAAAATCACATGTGTGGTCCCCACCTAGTTTAGGTGATCTCTTTCCAACTAGGATCAGGAAAGATGTTTTAGGATGCCTCCTTCACTGTTTCTTGTTGCAATATTCAACATTGGGGTAGGTCAAAGACCCTCATGAGTTGTAATGGGTAAAAAGAGTAGAAAAGGGGGCCACAGACCACGGTTTGCGGACCCTAGATTAACATAGGCTAAAAGTATAAATAAGAGTCTAGATCGAGTTGAAGAAGTCAATTTTGGGATAAGTTTGAACGTCAATGATAGATTTGATTGTGTGGTGATATTTTGTGTGGATTTGTCTGGGTAAAAGGCTCCTACTGGCTATGTGTGCGGAGACCTTAGTCTTGTTATGTGCGAACCCCGTTGGCTGTGTGTGCGGGTGAACTGAAGGGTTTTGTATGAAGGATATGAACTGATATGAATAAGGAACTGTCGTTGATGATATCTGAGTCTGAAATACATCTATTGTTTATGTTATGATTATTTCTGCATATTATTTTTTATTCATGTATTGTCTGCATTTAGATCTCTTGTGTAACTGCTTCTGGTTTTAGATCAATGATTAATGGATGGATCTAATGTTATTGGGCTCTCATATTGTTTGTTAAGATTTATTACTTGGCTTATAGATTCTATGTTAACCTACGCGCAAGATATTCTGCATGATTGACATAAATCTGTTTGTAAGGGTTTCCTGGTTAGAGCTTTTTTTGTGAAGGTCTGTTCCTGATTGTTTTGGATCTAATGGCACCCGCTTCATTCAAATATATCTCAGGGTGTGGAAACCTGGTTCCAGCACCCCACCATACTGCTTCGAGTGAGACTTTGACTTGCCTTGACGAAATCACTTTCGAAAAGGACGATAGTCACCCTAGATTACATTCATGTGATGAAGGACGCCAGGAAGAAGCTGAAGCCAACTACAGAAGTTGGGATATTTGTGGGGTACACAGAAACACCCCATAACTATTGTGTGTATTTTCCAAACATTTAGTTGACTGTTATGCGACAGGATATAAAATTCGATGAGGTGAAAGCCATGAAGTTGTCGCTTGAGAGGGAGCTACAATTGCATGCAGAGGAGGAACTTCTTGTTCCCAAAGATGAGCCTCTAGATGTGGATCAGCCACAGGAGGAGATTCATGGAGTGGAGGAGTCCACTCATGCAGAACCAAACATCAGACAAGGCAGAAAGAGGACCACAGAAGCTGATAGACTGAAATTGGATGTGACACATAATTTAGGAGTCCCTACATCACAATGTAGACAGAGATAGTCACCTGACCAATTTACTGGATACATGGATCTTATGAGAAAGTGTATCGTGATAGAGCCATCTTCTTTTGAAGAAGTAGTGCAGGAGCCCACATGGGTAGATGCCATGGTGGAGTATGACTCCATTGTCAGAAATAGTTCTTGGGAGATTGTTCCAAGGCCGGTTGGTAAATCATTTTTAGGATCAAGATGGACCTACAAGGTAAAGCAAGATGCTGATGGGAGCGTCGAGAAGTATAAGGAAAGATTTGTTGCCAAGGGCTTCTCACAGATTGAGCGGATTGATTATGAAGAAACCTTTGCACTTGTCGCATGGTATTCTTCCATAAGGATCATCCTTGCTCTCTCAGTGCAGATGGGTTGGCACATTCATCAAATGGATGTGAAGACTGCGTTCCTTAATGGGATCATTGAGGAAGAGGTGTACATTGAGCAGCCTGAAGGATTTGAGATCTTCAGTAGTGAGTCGCATGTGTGCAGGTTCAAAAGAGCGTTGTATGGGCTGAAACAAGCACCCCGTGCTTGGTACACTCGAATCGACAGCTATTTCACTGGACTTGGCTTCACTAAGAGTGAGGCGGATACACTCATGCAAGGCATATCTTGCAAAGGAGTTTGAGATGAAGGATTTGGGCCTCCTTCATTATTTCCTTGGATTGGAAATATGGAAGTGGGAAGGTGAACGAGGCAAGTATGCTCGGGAGATACTGGAGAAGTTTCACATGCAAGGTTGCAAGCCTATCGACACTCCTCTTCCAGGAAATTGGAAGAAAGAGGATGCTACATCGGCAGAGGGTGGATGCCACTATTTATCGATAGTTGGTGGGTTTGCTCATGTATTTAGTCAATACAAGACCAGACATATGCTATGCGGTGAACCGGCTTTCACAAACGATGGTTAAGCCTACCAAGATCTTTTGGCAGGCGAGAAAGCATGTCCTGAGATATCTTAGGGGCACATTTGAGTATGGTTTATGGTACAGATAGACGGATGAGGTGAAGTTGCATGGCTTCACAGATGCAGATTGGGCAGGAAGCCCAACAGACAGAAAGATCACATTAGGAGGGATTTTCAGTATCGGATCTACGGCAGTTTCTTGGTAAAGCAGGAAACAAATATCTGTGGCACTCAGTTCAGCGGAAGTGGAATACATGGCAGCAATTTTAGCTGCACGTGAGGCTATGTGGATGAGGAAGATTCTGGTTGGTTTTTTCGGTTTACATTTAGATCCCACAATGATTCATTGTAATAATCAGAGTTGCATTAAACTCTCGGTTAATCCTGTGTTTCATGATAGATCTAAACATATTGATATCCGGTATCATCATATCAGAGATTTTGTGCAGCGGAAGATCATGTTGCTTCAGTACATTCCTACGAAAGATCAGGATGTAGATATTCTGATGAAGGCGCTCACCAGGAGAAAATTCGAATACCATAGAGGCAGGATCGGGGTGAAGGATAATCCCTATCTTTTTGAGAGGGAGTGTTGAGATTCAACAAGATGATGAGCTTAGTGAAAAGAGTCGCCTTCACTAAGTGGGCCCGCAGGCTATTTTTGGCGCAAGTCTATTTTTAGACATGATGATCATATTTCAGAAGTTGCAAGATGTTATTTGTGGATGGTTGATCAAGTTGGAAAAATAGATGAAATTATATTTTTAGAATATTGGGCGATGTCTATTTATAGATCATCAATCTAAAAATAGATGCATGTCGATTATTATTAGCTCTTAATAATAATCAGACTCTAAACAACAACTTATTCTCTTGGAGCACTTCAGTTCAGTGCACAGATGTGGCACATCAGCTGACAGAAGGAATTACGCAATTCTTAAGGGTTTACTGGAGCTAATGCATGGAGAAATCAATTAGAACTCAAGTGGAAGAGTTATGACACAGTTGGAAGAAGTAGTTATGGAGTTGTATTCAGTTTAACTCAGTTAGACTTAGTTGAGCTAGTTGTATCTAGTCTAACTGATTGATACACTAGTGAGAGTGGAGTGAATTAATTAGTTAATTAATTCACAAATATTAACTCATTAATCAATTGAACAATACAACAATTAACTACAGTGCATGGCAGTTTCAGTGGAGACCAGTGGAGAGATAGGTGAAAGGGCAAGATATACTATCTGTTGTGACTATAGTGATGCAAGGATTACGCAGTCAATCCAAGAGTAATTCGAATTCATTCAGAGCTATTCTTCAGCAGGGATTGCGCAGTGGAGGCAGGCTAGTAGGAGGCAAATATCGGTGCATGGATTTGCAAGATTGGTCCTGATTAGTGTATGAAGATTGTACTATACTGAGAGCTTGTGATAAGCTTTGTATGTTTGTATGAGATTGTCATATGATCTCCATGATACATAATATATAGTTGGGGTTTTCAGCTTCAGGGTTTCCCGTTTAAAAAATGTGTTATGTGCGATTGATTATTTTTGTTTATGCTTCACATGTGTGTGCAATTAAATTTTCTGCAAAAGATTAACAAGTGGAATAGATTCAGTATCTTGCATAAAGTTAAATAGTGTGAGATCAGGTGGATCTTGGACATATGCATGCTTAGTGCATATAATTTCTACAATGATATTCTATGTATGTTTTATGTATGCACACAAATAGATGTTGAAGCATCAATAATTAAGAATTATTATTGGCTTGATTATTATTTTATATAATCATGATATTGAAGTTCGCAAACAATAACAATTGCAGAAAAATTGTGGCATATGTGAAAGATGGATTGTACTTATCATTGTGGTAGGAAATAAACTAGTGGGTCATGCAGGTTGAATGAATCTATTGTCACTGCAACAACAACCCTCCAAAATGTTTTCCCATGTCAATTTTTGAGCCTACACCAATGTTTTTTCAAGACCCCTTGTGTTTTCATGTGGTTTTATTTGTTATTTGTGTTTTTTCTCCTAGCGTCACATCCTCTTAAGTGAATGTTTCTCAAGCATCGTAACTTAACCATGAGAAGGATTTAAGTTAGTAAGTTTATGGTTCGATGAACTCATGGTACTTCTTGGCTTGAAAAATTGTCTTCTTTATATGTACATACTAAAAAATCACACAAAAGAAATAAAATCACTCACAAAAAAAAAAACGCACTTTAATTTGACAAAGACACGCACTTGATTTTAGTGCACTCCTTCAAGGTGAAGGAGTGTGCCCTCCTTGAGCGATGTTAGGTCCCTATAATACTAGTGTAGCCCCTTATTGTTATTGTTAGTGTATCCCCCATATTGTTATTGTTGTTCCCATATAGTCCCCACATTGTTATTATTGTGCCCCATAGGAGCCCACTATTTTTATTGTTGTGTTGTTACATTATTATTGTTAAGTAGGCTCTGATTATATTGTGACCCCTTAGACTCCTATATATATAAAGTAGGTTTTTTCATTTGTATCATCCAATAATTGTTCATTTATGTAATGAAAATTAGGTTTCCCCCTCAAAGTGGATACTTTTTAAGTCGTTGTTCTATCGTTTCTTTTTATTTTATGAGTTGGTTGCATAACATTTGGTATCAGAGCTTTGGATTCTAGGGTTTTGCTTCTTCAAACATGGCATCTTCGAATTTTCACTATAACGTTTTTTCTACAAATATTTAGGAGTTGAAATTGAAATTACGTGGAGATGCAATACTTGTGAACCTTGTGTACGAATTTAAGATCTTAGTTAGTTATATTTTCGAAGATGTGATCTGAGGAAGTTAGGGTTTTTGAAGGCTCCAAAATTTCATCTCAAACAAGTGACCGAGGGAAAATCGTCATAACTTTAGTTTCGGGCATTAGACTTGAATTTTGTAAAATTTAGAAAAAAAGTACACAGACTGTAGTTTCTTTTGTATCAATTTCATAGCCAAATGTTTAAATAGTGATAGGTGGTACGCCCTACATGTTCGCTCTACTGAACGAATCCATAATTAGGTCATTGTGGGATATCGAGCATAAATTTATCTTGAAGAATCCAAATTCAGTGTGACCTATGGTATTGGAAATAAGATTCAGAGGGATATTATAGGACTGAAGTTGAAATATTTAGGATCCGAAATTATAGAGATACAAAAAATTCAATATCAATCTCCTACAAAGAAAAGAAAAAGGTGTGTAATTTAAAAAAAAACTACATAAGTTTTTTTTGAAAAATCATTTTGAAGTGATTCAAGGTGCATAGTGAAGCATAAATATAATTGTTTCATTCTAAAATTACTTGAAGCAAGAAAATGGAAACACCTAGTAAGAAACCATTAAACTCTACTATGACGTATGAAGAAGAGGAAGGAATGCAACATGATATATCAAAATTACAAGACGAAGTGCAACAAATGTCACTCTCGCAAAGAGTAACAAAAAATGAAATGGAAGTTAAGATGGATGGTTTAAAGAATGGTTTAAAAAAAATACATGGAAGGTTTGAAAAATGGTTTAAAATCAGACATGGAAGGTTTGAAGGATTTCATAGAAGTAAAAATGAAAGGCAACACGAAAGATTTGAAGAATGGTTTAAAAGTATATGTGGAAGGTTTGAAGGAAGGTTTAAAAAAGTTGCTACAAGAAATGCTTCCTAATGGCGAAAGGTATTAGATAAAAATAATGATGAGAAAAAAATAAATGTTAATCATGATTTCATAGACCCTAACCTTGGATTGAAGAGCCACTATATTTCAAAGATCGATATGAGGAAGTTTGATGGAAAGGATTCGATAACATGGATACTACATATGGAGCAATATTTTGATCTCCATAATGTGCAACACACATAAAAGGTACACATTGCAACTTTATATTTAGAATCCAAACAGTTTTTATGGTATCTATGACTTTGTTCTCATAAACCACTTCTCACTTGGTCAATTTTTACGGAGGAAATGATAGCACATTATGAATATACAAAGAGAAACACATTCTTTATCCAATTGATAAATCTCAAACAAAAGGGTTCAATGGGAGAGCGCATTGAGGACTTCAAAAAATTGAATATAAGGGTAAATGATATTCCATAGGATAATAGGATTGATGTATTCATAGGTAATTTGAAGGATAACATCCAACATGAGGTTCGCCTTTGGGAACTTGATTCATTGGAGAAGGCATTCAGGTTGGAAAGAAAAATTGAAAGAAAAATTATGGCAAAAGTGAAGCCTACCACTCACAACTATAAATATGGAAGTGTTGCTTCTCCTAGCCTTCCAAAACCTACAAGTTTGACACCACAACAGTTGGAAGAAAAAAGAGAAAAATGGTTTTATTATAGTTGTGATAGAAGTTACACTAAAGGTCATAAGTGTGCTGAGAATAAATTATTTTACATAGATTGTGAAAAGGAGGAAGAAAAGGAACAAGAAAATTCAAAAGAAGAGGATATACACCAAGAAACGACCATAGAGAAATAAGAAATGAATCCAACCATATCTTGTAATGCATTGGCAGGTCCAATTAACACCCCTCAAACTCTAAAGGTAGAAGGACCTATCAAGAAGAAAAAGGTAATAGTGTTGATTGATTCAGGTTTTAACCATAATTGTATTCGTTGTAAGATAGACAAAGAATTGAATTGCTTCCTATATCCAGCACCAGAGTGTCAAGTAATGGTTGTGTTATCATTCATTAAGTTGTGAAACATTTCTTGATAGGGTCATATAGGTGACTCACCAAATGGATAAGGTCTCCTAAGCCATTTCAATGTGGTATAGGAATTTTTTTTACATTTTTTAGCCTATACTAAGTTTCATGATCACCTTCATTTATGACATTTCAATCAAATCAGTCCCATATCATGTCAGTTTTCATTCCCCATGCATTCAAACTCAAAAGGGTGCAGCTGTCAGTTTTTCAAATTTTTGTACTGTTTTACACAGGAAAACAACAGATTTCGCTACGAAACTGCCTAATAGTTTTGTAGCGAATCTGTCAGAAGCTTAACTAATTTCGCTATGGAAATTCGTTTTTAAACCTGTCTTGTCAAAGTTGTATGAGGTGCCATTTTATGATTAGAGGAGTTAAGGTGGAGGTCATTCAAGGTTGTTATGGTAAATTTAAACGTACATAGCCATGCTTGATGTCATCATTACCTTTTTTACTTACATGTGTTATGATTGAAGCTCAAGATGTCACTTAAACTATTAAACCTCACCTCAATTAGCCTTTTGTCATATTGTGATTTATCCTTGCATGTGAGTCGATTTCTAGAGATCTGCTTCATCGAGCCAAGCAGGTGGCTGACAAGTTTGAATTCTACAGGTGTCATCAGCAAGCGATGCAGTAAAGACTATAAAGCATCCATGGCTACAAGAAGGAAAACAAATAAGGGTGGCCATTGTCACAGGTATGAGCCCATGGATATGAATTTACTTAATGAAGACCCTACTGCCATGAAGGTTTTTAGAAGAACTAGCTGCTTGCAATTCTGTCAGAGGTTGCAGGGCTTTCATTTACAGGTTTCAAAGGATTTTTCCACTAGCTTCACAGGAACAACTTTAAAGGTTGGAATTTTGAACCTTACAATGAAACCAGAGAGCATATCATCATCTATAGGAATCCCTAGAGGTGGTGAATAGTGGTTTAAAGGTATCAAGTTCACAATGTAGGATTGTAAAGCGTTTTTCAAGAAAGAACACAGTGGAGTTGATTTGAAAAATGTTATCCCTAGGAGTTTCATGAAGGAGAATTATGCAAAGCTGTTGATGGTCATTCAAAATTATTTTACTTGTGAAGGAAGATTTCACATGGTCTACTCATATCATCTTAGACTTCTTCTACATTTTGTGGGTAAGAGGTCACTTGACTTGCGTTTTTATTTATATAGAGGTCTATATAAAATGTCAGATAAGGTTCAAATCAATACAAAGGAAGTGATACATCTCTTTTTCATCATGGTCTAATAAAGATGTTAGTGTTAGAAGAGTTGAGAACAT
This sequence comes from Pinus albicaulis, assembly GCA_034641835.2. Lineage (NCBI taxonomy): Eukaryota > Viridiplantae > Streptophyta > Pinopsida > Pinales > Pinaceae > Pinus > Pinus albicaulis. Next base: position 364,042,612 of record CM076574.1, on the reverse strand, counting down.
TAGACAGAGATTGGACTTCCATATTTTTCATGAGAGGTTATGAAATTGATGTGGTTACTCCAAAGAAAACCTCCAAACCTAGAGCTACTTTATCACTAGCTGTGGCAGAAGAAGTTGAAGAAGAAGATAGATCACCTCTTGCAGAGCTAGTGGACATGAGAACAAAGCATTTGCAAGAGAGTGACATCCCTCAAGTAGTATCTGCAAAACAAAAGCATACAATCAACAAACAAGGTAGCAAGAGAATCACTAGAAGCTAGACATTGGCTAAAGGAAATTTGGAGGATATCCTGCATGTAATTGACATTGAAGAGTCACCCATTGTACAAGATGAAGATATTGAAGATGGAGGAAGAAAGCTGAAGAAAGGTAAGATTGCTGAAAAACTAGATTTTGCAGGTGATTATTCTAGTTTCATATTTCAACCAAGGAAGCCAATGACCAGACATGCAAATAAGGTCAGGGAAAGAAAAGAGACTGAGAAAATCAATGAAGCTGCTCAACCACCAAGCATCATAGGTATGTCTTCATCAGCAAAGGAGGAAATGGTTATCAGGAAAAGAAAGGGCAAAGAGAAAATTATTGAAAAATCAGAAATAGAAACCCTCAAAGAGAAGTTGAAGGAAGTAGTTAAAGAGATATCAGTTTTAAAGCTAGAGGCAAAGAAGCACAGAGCTGAGAAGGTTCAATTTGAAGAGATGACGAAAATATGGGAAGAGCAAGTCACAAGAGTTTCAAAAACTTTGGACAATACATAAAAGTTGTTTTAATGGACTCAACCATTAAGAGGGGAGGTTAAACACGTTAAGAGGATGAAATTGCACTTACAATCCAAAAATAGAGCATTAAAATACCAAGTGGAATATCTTCAGGAGCAACTGGATTTAATTCAAGTGGAGTTAGAAAAGAAAGGGCTAAAGATGAAAGTGGTAGAAGAACCCATCAACCAATTGATTGTAAATGAAGATGAAACACCACATGAGTAAAAAATTGAGTTGGAATATGTTTTATGAGGTTCATCATTGACAAATAACCTAAATTTTACCTCTGGATATCAATTTTTGAAGACAATCTTGAACTCAAAAAATTGTGGTTTTTTTGGATAGTTTCGTAGCGTACCTCAGGCTTGAGGCTAGAAAAGCACTACGAAAATTTCTGTAAGTGCATTTTTGCCTTTAAATTCAATTTTGTCAAGTATTATGGAGGGAGATTGATTTTTTTCAAGGTGCCTTGGCATAATGAAGGTGTTTGAACAACAAAGGTGTCAAAGAGATAGATGGAAACCAATTTTTCATATGCTACTAAAACTCTCTATGAAACTGCTTAAACTGCCCTGTTTCATAGCGAGGATATTTTTGAGGAGTTTTGAGCATTCCAACAGCACATTAGCTAGCTGGAGACCTCCAGCATGTCAGTGGACCATATCAGCAGAGATTCATGGCTCAAAAGGAGTACCACACAACCAACTCATCAATCAAAACAATGTTTAAAGTGAAGGCCATCCATCCCTAAAACTAAGATTATGTTCCACAGATCTAGGTGTTTCTTGAAGATGTAAAGTGATAGTGAATTATGGTGAATTATCCCTCAAACATGTGACATCAATTATGTAACTATTTCACTGTTAGGAGAACCGAATGTAATAAATAGGAGATAGAGTCCTATTAGGAGTTTGTTTTCTTTAAGGATAACTGTCATTTTTCTGTTTTAAGTTAGTAGTTTCAATTATGATAGGTGTCAGAGTAGAATTCGAAGATCTAGCCAGCTGGTCAGATCATCTACTTTGTAAAGAATGTATATTTATAGACTAAACATCGAAGAGCAAGGGGTTGGATAATATTGCACCAAATTTCTGCTTGTATGTTTTATCCATTATCAGTAATATAAAGTGACATTCTACTTCCAGACCTGAGATTCTCATGAGGTTTTGACGTGTTATTGCTCTCTATATTTATGTCTAATCACTTGCAGTGTATTTTATCTCTAATTACTCATAATTCATAATATTATGCTCTGACTTCCTTTAGGGGTGAAATAAATGTGTTTTCCTTATGTTATGTGTATGAATTAACTTTGTTAAAAACCTCTATCTACCTCAGCTTCCATGTGAAGAACCACTGTCACTAAGAATATTGATGTTGACTCCATAGCCCAATGGTAGCAAGCCTTCATTTTTCAACCTGCAATCATACAAAACCAAGTCACAATTCATAGAGTTAGCCATCTATTATTATCCTTATTCAAAATCATAAACCCCCTTTGAGAGAGCCCTCTCAAACTGAAGAGGCTAAGCTTCAGTTAGAAGTGGTTTGAAAGAGTTACATTGAGTTAATAGATGAGCAGCCAATCAAGATCAATTTGGTGATAACAGGTTGAAAATGGATGAACTATAAATTTCTCTGGAAAGTTCCATAATATCAATCTAACCATGGGGGAATATGCATTGAATATCCCAATTCTTTCCATTCCAATGGGTGGTGCGGATGTTGTACTAGGAGTTCAATGGTTACAATCTTTGGGTACGATAGCTTTTAATTTTCAAGAACTTTTCTTGAATTTTTTTTGGGAAGGAAAGGAGGTGGAATTATTGGGTATTGTAGGGAAACCATGATAGGTAATCAAATCTAATGACATGAAAAATATTCTAAAGAAATAACAACAAGGCATAATTGCATAATTATGCTCACTGGAGTTTCAAACAAAGAGTATCTTCAGAAGAGCAACAAAAATGGGTCACAAAGATGTTGGGTTATGACTTTGAAATCATCCACAAAAAAGGGAAGGTAAATGTTGTTGCAGATGCACTCTCAAGAAAGGATGAGAATTTGTAACCATTTCTTTGTGCCAAATTTATTATCCAACTGGATTGGATAACCGAAGCAAGGGAGGAATGGAAGAATGATGAAGAAGTGTGGACACTCATTCAAAAGTTGTAGCAATATCCCAGTACATCTGATATATTTAGTTGGAAAAACGATTCATTATGGTACAAATATAATTTATATATTTGTAATAATTCCCAACTAAAACAAAATATTATTTTGGAATTGCACAATTCTCCCTTAGGAGGACACTTGATATTTTTAAAAACCTACCATGGGGTCAAGAAAGAATTTTTTTAGGATGAACTTAAATCTGATTTTAAAAACTTTGTGGTAGAATTTTTGGTCTTCCAACAAAATAAAGTTCAAATAGTTAAGACCCCGGGTCTGTTACAATATTTATCCATTCCAAGTCAATGTTGGGAGGAGGTTTCAATGGATTTTATCATAGGTTTACCCAAGTCTGAAGGAAATAGTGTCATCATGTTGGTAGTTGATAGAATTACCAAGTATGAACACTTTTGTACATTATCTCATCCATTTAAATCTAGTACAATTTCTACTGCATTTATGGAAAAAATTCAAAATCTACATGGAAACCCAAAGATTATTGTAAGTGATAGAGATCCCATTTTCAATGGAAATTTTTGGATGGAATTATTTTCTTGTTTAGGTACTCAACTATCTCATAGCTCATCATATCGTCCTCAATCTGATGGGAAAGATGAGATAGTTAAAAAATGTTTGGAAGGATATCTCTGTTGCTTTGTATATGATAAACAAAGAAAATGGGTCAAGTGGTTACCTCTGGCTAAATGGTGGTATAATACTTCCTTCCACACTGTAGCAAAAATGAGCCCATTTATGGAAATTTATGGATATCATCCACTGTCCATCACATCATATTTAAGAGAAAATCCTAAGGTTCAAGCAGTGGAAGATCACATCGAGCATCAACAACAAGTTCTCCAACTCTTAAAGGATGACCTAAATTTGGCACATAATCGAATGAAACAACAAGCATATCAATATCACAACGAAAGAAGTTTTGATGTAGGCGACTAGGTATTTTTACAACTACAACCATACAAACAAATTTCCCTCTAGCAAGATAAGAAGGATAATAAATTATCTCCAAATTACTTTGGTCCTTACAAGGTGTTGCAAAATATTGGTACTATGGCATACAAATTGGAGCTTCTTGCATCATCTCGAGTGCACCCAGTTTTCTATGTTTCATGATTAAATAAGGTTATAAGTGAGAAACTCGCAGTTCAAACAATATTTACAAAATGTGACGAGGAAGGAAAAATATTATTGGAACTTGAAGCAGTCACGGAAACAAAAAATAAAATGCTATGAAATTGATTAATTTCAAAGTATCTCATCAAGTGGAAGAAATTACCTGTTGAAGATTCCACATGGGAGGATGAAAATTTTATACAGAAGCATCCAAAACTACTCAAGCGGTGAGGAAAACTCTTTTTTGAAGGAGACGGGCATGTTAGGTCCTTATAATAATAGTGTAGCCCTTTATTGTTATTGTTAGTGTACCCCCCTTATTATTATTGTTGTGCCCATATAGTTCCCATATTGTTATTATTGTGCCCCATAGAAGCCCACTATTGTTATTGTTATGCCCTTACATTATTATTTTTTGTACGCTCTGATTATGTTGTGACTCCTTAAACTCCTATATATAGAAATTAGGTTTTATCATTTGTATCATCCAAGAATTTTTCATTTACGTAATGTAAAGGAGGTTTCCCCCTCGAAATGGATAATTTTAAGTCGTTGATCTATCTTTTCTTCTATTTTTTGAACTAGTTGCATAACAAGCACATTCATCCAGGCTCAGCAAGTGCACCTTGCTTAGGCGTAATCCTTCATGTTGAAGACATGTGCCATACCCAGTTGCATGAATGAGGCAAATTGTTGCATCAAGGCACACTCATAGAAAATAGGGGTCGTCTTAACTTCTCTTAACTGTAAAGGAGGTCTCCCCCTCAAACTGAATACTTTTTAAGTCCTTGATATATATTTTCTTCTATTTTCTGAACTGCTTGCATAACAAGCACATTCATTCAGGCTGAGAAAGTGCGCCTTACCTAGGTGCACTCCTTCATGTTGAAGAGATGCGCCCTGCCCAGTGGCATGCATGAGGTAACTTGTTGCATCAGGGCACAATCATAGAAAATAGGAGTCATCTTAACTTCTCTTAACTGTAAAGGAAGTTCCCCCCTCGAAGTGGATAATTTGTAAGTCGTTGATCTATATTTTCTTCTATTTTGTGAACTGGTTCCATAAAAAGCACATTCATTCAGACTCATCAAGTGCACCTTATCTAGGCGCACTCCTTCATGTCGAAGACATGCGGCCTACCTAGTTCCATGCATGAGGCAACTTGTTGCATTAGGGCACACTCATAGAAAATAGGGTTCGTCTTAACATTAGGGGAGTTTTGAGGTTTAAAATGGGCCTCCTAAGGAAATAAAAAAATAATAGCTAAACAAATAAAATAATATTTATGAATTTTCAATTCACTTTTTGTACCAGAATCCATGTAACCATAGTTAAATTCAATTCAAAATTTGTACTAAAATAAAATTAATAAAAAAATTGTATTGATGTGATTATAAATAAGAATGAACTTTTCAAGAAAAAATCATTATCATTGAACAACTAATGCATTTTTCCTTTGTACTTAAATAACTTAAAATAAAATATAAATATAAATTTATAAATTCTTAATTATATTATATGCTATTAATTAAAATTTATATTATTTAAATTGTATAATAACATGTAATTAATGTACTATATAATATAATAAATTTATAGGGATATTCAGTGTTTCTTTCAAGAAATATGAAATGACAATAATATATTTTTATTCAAAAAGTGTGAAATGACATTTATTATGAGTACTTTACTTTGAATTTAAAAGTACTTAGAGCACTACCATGTTTAACCATGAGTTTTTATCTACCATTGAGAATGTGACAAGTAAGCACCTTTAACTCAAGCAATGCCACCTCAACCATTAGGGATTATGTCATCCCCTAAAATCTGATTGGTTCTCATAAAGTGAATTTTGATTGTACATTTTCCTTAGGAGGCCCATTTTAGACCTCAAACTTCCCTTAATGCTTCTCTTAACTAACTATTTCATGAGACAAGAAGTGTAACTCATGCATGAATTGGTTTTGCATGTTAATTTCTTTAAATAAAATCAATTAACAATTATTTGCATAATCATTTCGTCTGAGTTGAGTGCACAACTGGGGAATGGAGAAACCCTTCATCAACTAGTGTAGAAAGCAAGTTTTCATGCTCAATATTTTCGCTATTTTTCATGCTTTCATTGTCAAATATTTATTTCCTTGATGTAAACATGTTTTTTATTGTTTGTTTGCTGCAAATTTTTCTGAATCCTCATATTGCAAGTGTTAATCCATTGTCCCATGCAATAAACTCTTGACATTCCCAAAACCTTTCATATTCCACCATGCATCTGACAAAATTTATAAAGCCTTGTAGATCATTATCATCCTCATATTATAATTGAATTATACTATTTAAACTTGTTCTTAAGATTATAATGGGCAGAGCACACTCTTTGAGATTGAAGCTCCATCATCTTCGAAAATTGTGCCCTGTGTGACCAAGTTTTCTTCCTGAGCGCATGAGTGCATCATGAATATTTGAAGTATTTCCCTTAGACCCTTTGGATTGATATATTGCACCCTATTTTCCTTAGAGTGCATGAGCACATCAAGAATTCATGAAGGATAATTCATTCAACCCTTCGACATGCAACAATGCACCCTCATTTTCCTTGAGTGCATGGGTGTCTTGTGAATGCCCGAAGCCTTGTTTACCTCATCCTTCATCCCTTAGAGGTGTGTGAATGTGATATCATTGTATCCTTGAGAGCATGGGAACACAGTGAAGAACTGAAGGCCCATTTTCCTAGCTCTTCAACACTTCAGGGTGTGATCATGCACCCTTATTGATTTTTATTCCTTTCTTGAGTGCATGAGTGCACTACAAAGCCCTGAATGTCTATACATGTCCCCTTCATGCTTTGAAAGTTCATCCTCCAATTTTTCATGTGTATTTTATCTTGCATGAAAGTTATTTTGTGATATCATTCATATATTTTCATGTTTAATCACATGTGATGGCTCTTTATACATGATTTACAAGTGTTGTTGTATATTTAGTTGTCTTAAGCTGATCTTGTCGTTATGAGTGTTATTCAACAAATAGGTGTTCGTACCATAAGGGTTGTCACCTTGTCATCATCTGTTGAAGACATATCACCTTATATAGTAGCCTCTAAAGAGATTTCAGAAGCAAGCACTAATGAGCCTATCGCAATTGTAAATTCAAGAATTCCTATATATGTGGACATAGTGTTTTATTGATAAGACTAAAGAGGTCATATGGAGAAAGATGTACAATACATTCATGTAGGAGAAGTTTCTTGAGTAATTAGAAGACTTCCATGCATACACCAACAATAAGAAGTTTTAGATGCACATAATTGCATGTAGATTCCTAGTCATGCCATGTGCAAAAGTTATTGAATGGTTAATCACACATACATATGAATCTCACCTTGTTCTTCGCAGTGAGAGTGGCAGTCAACTCGCCATCTATTATGGGGAGGATATGTGGACATATTATAAGATGCTCAAGCCCAATGAATATGAAAATGACAATTTCTACATGAAATGGGCTACCCTCGACACAAACTATGTTATCAAATCATGGTGTCGAGAACCTGCCAAGTTTCGTCATCGCCCATCCGCAGTTTATCTGAAAATTATTCTTAGAGATGTATATCAGTATTTGATAACTATCTATTGTTGGATGTTTGGGCACAAGAACGTTGAGGTGTTCGAAGAGAATTTGATATATATGCTCAATCTGGTGGTGACATGTGGTAGAGATTACAATTGGGTGGATATGTTATCACATGAATTGTAGTGTTAGATGGGGTAGGGCGAAGCATATTTACAAGTGAACCAAGCCCCAAAATTGTATGTGTCTACATTTCTCCTCGATGGAATCTGTGAATAGTATGCATCCAAAATTATATTGGGACTAGACTCCTAAATAGAAGTTCCTAGTTTATTTCCACTGTAGGGTATTATCATAAGGAATATTTAGAGGCACATAAGACAGGTTAGCTGAACATTTATTTGCAGTCATCTTTCATATAATATTCAATACCGATCCATTGTGCATGACTGATTAAGTGATGGAGTCACTTCAAGATATTGCAAGCTAGTTTTTAGCTCCTAAGGGTACATACAAAAACTTCTTCATATGTCAAACAACCCCTCATCTTATGTCATGATATGTGACAAACAAGGTAGTATGTAGGAAGTGGAAAATGTGTTACACAAGGGATTGTTTGGAATTCTTCATAGGATGAATAAAGCCCCTTGGCCTATCTTTACATTGAGGATCAAATTATATGAATTAAAGAGTCACAAGGTGACAACAACCAAGATAAAATATCTAGATCACCTACACTTTGCCACCAAATATTTTCATGCATCTAATCCTAGGCGAATTGTCATAAAACATTGTCAAAGAATCGATCATAACATGGAGTATTAATTAAGGTATAAATTCGAAGATGAAAATTTAAGGAAATAATGCAATTAAAAAATGAAGATACATAAAGCTATGGGTACCAGTTCACCCCACGATCCACAATCTCAGAATTTTCAGGGGCAGTAGGAGGAGGAAATAACACCTCAAGCACAAAAGATAGCTCCCACGAAAAGGGTCAAGTATTCATCGGGCGAAAAAAGTAGGAAATGGAAGCATGATACTTTAAACATAGGAGTTATTCAAGCAGATCCTGAGAAGAGAGAAGGGGAAGAAGAAGAATAAGAGAGTAGGAATAAGGATGAGTTTCTTAGGAAGTAGCAGGCAGAAGAAGAAGAGAGGAAAAGGATAGAAGAAGAGAAATAGAAGTAGTCCTAGGAGGAGGAAGCAACACAGAGGCTGAAAGAAGAAAAAATAACTCAAGAGTTGGAAGAGGAAACAATTGAGGAAGAATGCACTTTCCAGCCCATGGATGATGAGCCAGGTACTCGAGATGAACAACCAATCATAGGAGTTCATCTTTGATTAGGAGAGAGGGGGATTACACTTCCACTAGTAGATAGAGTGACATATGTTTGCAGCATAATGTTTGATCAGCTAAAGAAGAGGATCATGCAACACAGGCATAGATATTTTCCCAGTGATCCTCAGAACCCAGTCCCAGTATCTACAAATAGGTTGATAACCTCCAACACCAAAAGGAATCCAAGGGAGGTCATGGAGAAATTTTTTCCATTCCCTAAAGTGGTATAGGATAACTCAAAGTGCTTACTGAATGATAATTATAGGTTGAGAAGAGAACTGGTTGCAGTGAAGGAAAAGGTAGAACATGTTGCAACAGATAACTAGTGGTTGTCATAATAAAACTTTAATACAATAGAATGGAAATCAACCATGCAAGAAGAATTGGGACCAATGGCTCCTCTCATTGGCATTTAGAAGAATGCACAAGAAGTGGTGAAACTCAAGATAGAAAATAGAGAAATTGATCAAATTTAGGAGTGGGTTTCCAAATATCCAGAGGCTCTACAACATTTGGAAAGGAAACACAAGGTTTCCACCGAGATAGAAAGAGTTCAACTTAGAAACCACGTACAAATTTAATCTCATCTTGGAGCATAGTCGGTTAGTTTTATGGTTGTGTATAACCGACTACATAATGGGTTTGAGTCTCTAATAGGAACATGGGATGCATTCCATCATAAATCTTTAAGCAATCAAAGAAGGGAGATCATCCTTCAAGAGATCGGGGATTACATTGAACAAATCAAGCAAGCAACGGAATGGGAAGACTTGGAGGCAACCATATAAATTATTCAGCAATATGCCTTTGCACCAATAAAAAAAGAAATGAAGATTTAATGGATATGGAATAATTTACATTCAAGCTCCAAGAAAATACTGATGGAGGCATTGAAAGTGAAGATTCCCTATAACGAGGACCTACCAAATCAGATCGAAGACATCACAAAGGAGTTCAGAGAATAACACACTTGCATCATAAACAAATTCCATAAAAAAGCAAATAAATTATCCATTTGAAGATTTTTTTTCCTTTTAACAATTTCAAGGCTTATTAGGCCACCACCTTATTTGTAAATTGTCTTATGTAATAAATGTTATGTAATTAATTCCAAGGGACAAATGTGGAATATGAAAAGCCACACATTGGAATGTAATGATTCATGCTATAATGTGAATAGTCATAGAAGTCAAAGAGTCATGGGAAGCTCAAAGGTCACTGTGTTTGTTATAAATGGCTCCTTATAACTCAAGAAAATGGATTTTTAGGAGGCTTAGACTTGGCTTCTCTTGTACCACATAGGATATATATTATTCTTTTGAGAATAAAGTCATGGCTTCATGTTCCACTATTGGATGTAATGTTTCATCTAAGTAATAGAGTACTTGGGATATTAAACTTATAATCAAAAGCTCAATGAGACGACATTCTTTCATACTTGTATCATATATATAGTTGAACTATTCTGGTTATTTGTATAGTATATGTTGTTGAATTCACATAATAAGTTAATGAACTATTTTTTTGCTTAGCTATGGCTATCATTGAATGAATGATATTTGTTTTAAATTATTGGTGTTTACTATGTGGACTAATTTGCAAGTAATCAACAATTATTTCTTCTTATTTTTGGGTCCCCCTCTAGGATAGTGCTATTTATTTTCTAACCAATGGCTCATTCCCTCACCATCCATGTAAGTATCCTCGTACCCCTTACATTGGGTGTCTCACAAAGTGCACAATCTTAATAACCCAAATAGGTGTTGTGTTCTCTTATGTCAATTGTAACCAAGGCATATCCTAGAAGACCATTCCAACGGTGGTTGCACTGTATGACCGAATGGGACTCCTACACCAAACAATGTGAGTTCTATTTGGGCATTAACATAAAGGAGATCCCCTTAAAATGTTGGTGGAATCCAACACTGTCAACATTTTTGGTGCTATAAGGAGGGCCACATGATGAGTTCAGCCTGTGAAGTCTGTTTGAATCTCTTACCTTCAATGGCTTCATCCCAAATCATAATCCTGAGTTTTTTTACAGAAGCATTTCAATCCCCATAGACTTTTTACATAACATTTCACTATTTAAATTTGATGGCAAGGGTACAACAACTATTATGGATTATGTTGTTGAATTTGATCAATTCTGTCGCTTAAATGGAGTTATTGTGAATAAATCCTTGCACAATTTTTTACCCTTACATTGGATGGTTGTGCGAAGAAATGGTGCTATTCTCTATCCACCCCTTCTATCACATATTTCAATGACTTGGATAGTGCACTTTGTCTATTTTTTGAAAATATGAATATGACGATGTTATAGATGAAATTGATCAACCTAGAATTAATTTACTGAATCTATAGAGAATTTTTCTAATCAATTCCTTCATATTTGCTATTAATTTCAGGATGAGGGCGTCAATTGGAAGTTCTTGAATGATAAGTTTTTATTCTTAGTCTAAATGTCAAGAAAATATTTTGAATCATATACTCCTGACGGGGAAGAATTTCAACATTCGAAGGAAGAACTAGATATGCTCTTTGTCCCATGTCATCCTCCCTTTGATGTTCCTTATGTTGGACCTACACCAATAATTGAATCGTAAGAACATGTCGCAGAAAAAAAAATAAAAAAAATTCTTTCACATCTCTCCTCTGATGGTGATTTATCTTACCTCATCAATCAACCATCTTCAAATATTTATACCCCCCCCCCCCCGGTCAATATTTCACATGTTAATCAAGATGAACCCTTGTATGATCATAATGTCGATGATTTTATTATCTTTGAATTATATGGTAATGTTTTTTCAAGTAATCTAGATGAATCTTTTTTCATACATGAAGATTTGGATTTGCATGAGTTTCAAATGAAGTCTGACACGATTATCAATGATTTTCTTTCAGGTATACCTCCTTTCGATGAAGAAGATGACATGCTTATCATTGAATATTTTTCCAACATTCTAGAACTTATATCCTCTATTGAATATCATTAGTTAAATATTGAATCCTATTTTGACAAGCAATTGATCATAACTTTTTAGAATTAAAAGTTAATTCATGTGAGTAGGACACTCCATCCAAGGCTGATGGTTATGTCAGGTTCCTGTGACCATGGAGGTATTTATGAGTTTGTTTAGTTCATGTTTCTTTTGCATAATTTAATCTCTCATGCCATCACATTGAATGTTGACTCCCTCCTAAGGGATGCCTTATTATTCACGTAAAAATTTTCAACCCTCAAGGAAGGAAATTTAATTTGACTATTGATCTTCCACCACTTCATCCCATTTCAAGAAAATCTTAAATCTGTAATATAGAAGCAATGAATAATATTAATGAATATATTACATCATCTAACAAATAATTTCATGTGCACGATGGCTTGGATTGTGTTTAACCTAAAAATATCTCCTTTGTCATCAATTTGTCCTTGTGTAGTATTTATTATATGTATTTCGCTAAAGGTTGTATCCATGATCTTGCTGTGGATTCATTAGAAGGGTGTTTTCAGTCTGGGACCATGTCTCATGGCTTGTACTTGCATGCACTTCGTAGAGTCATATATGTTTATAGGATATGTGATTATTGATGTTGTGAAATTTCTCATTTGGTAGAGAAGTTGAGCATAATATACCATTATGGTTTCACTTCTTGTTTCCATTGGTCAATGGAGATGCTTGCACGGTTGCTCTTGTTCACTGCACTATTTTTTGTTTTCAATTTTCACGATAATATATTTTGGTATAAAGGTAAAGAGTAGCTTTTATGGATGCATTGGAAGTTCCAATTTATATGTTGTGACCTTGAATTTTTTAGTTTCGGTTAGGTTAGTTTAGGTTGCATATAGTTAGATTCATTGCATTATATTTTCCCTTTCTCATGTTTCGGTTTCATTCTTTCATTTTGATCTGTCTTTGAATAAGTCGGTTTCGAGCTTCAAGATGATGTGGCTATTTTTTTGTGAAAGCAAATTTGTAGCAGCACATAACCATTGGCTTACCTATCACCCTCTTCCTTGATTGGCTTACATATTTCAATTCAATGATTTTTTGATGGAAAATATGATACTTCAACTGGGAAGTTGTAAGAAAACCATGAAATCCATATCTATTTAGGATTCTTGTTCCCACACTCGGTCTTGTTATGAATGATTTTGTCTTGCTTATCTATCTGTATAGAATAATATAAAGGGAAAACATTTTGCGATCAAAGCATCAAAGGTATAAACCTTATCTATGAAGGAAAAACGTCTTCTATTCTCAATAAGTCAGGATCCCTCTTCCACCATTCAAAATAATAAGTACCTATGCATATTCTTATGAAAATGAAAATAAAATAAATGGGTGAAATAAGAGAAAGGCTTTTTGGCAGGGAGGTAAAGCAATCAACTTCGTCGGGGCACTTTCCAATATTGTTGGCAACAAAGAAATTTTTGTGTTCCTAAAGTGACTCGGTCAAGGTATTACTAGGCCTTTCTAGCAGTGGAGAAATTCCAAAGGTGTAAATATCATACTCTGATTGTTTTTATTTTGCCATACTATATTACCCTTTTACTTACATCAACAATATATTGATATGGCTTGCTTAATCTTTGAGTTACATCAAGTAGTAAAATGGGGAAGACTATATCTTTAACCAGGAAAAGTGGGGAGTTGAAGGTAACTCATTGATTAAATCAATAATTTCTAGAGAAATAAGACTTTGCGCTTACAATGAAACCATTTCAGAGAAGATAGGGTTCTCCCAGTGTGTCGCCAATGTTTTCATTGTGACAACGACCCTACAAATTTTTTTCCCATTTCAATTTTGGAGCCTACACCAACTTTTGTTTCAAGCCCCCTTGTGTCTTCCTATGGTTTGATTTATTATTTGTGTGTTCTCTCCTAGTGTCGCATCCTCTTAAGTCAATGTTTCTCAAGCGTCGTGACTTAACCATGAGAAGCGTTAGAGTTAGTAAGTTTATAGTTAGGTGAACTAATGGTCATTCCTGACTTGGAAACTTTCCTTCTTGCCATGCACACAGTAAAAAATCACACAAAAGAAATAAAATAACTCACAAAAGAAAAATATCACTTTAAGTTTATGAAGACATGCACTTGAGTTGAGCACACTCCTTCAGGTTGAAGGAGTGTGCCCTCCTTAAGAACATTCATTCAGGCTGAGAAAGTGTGCCCTAACTATTTGAAATAATAAGAGGGTGGGTGAATCAATATTCCTTTCAATTAGTGTCATTATTAATCTTTAAGAGCATTAGCTAATCTTCAATAATTATCGGTGTTTGTACAATGATAGTAGTAAACAAAAGGAACAAAAATGAACAAAATTTTTAAGGTGGAAACCCTATTTGGGACAAAAACCACCTGAATGATTTTGTAATGATTCTTTCACCTTCAAATCCATTTTAAAAGAAAGCTCCAACTTCCTAGAATCTAGAAAAATATTCCTCTCTAACTCCCACTGGATGGACGCTCCAACGCCTGAGATTCTTCAGTATTCAACTGAACGGATTCCCCAACACCCAATGAGCTACAACTCACCTTAGCACCACCCTACAACCCTAAATTTTTCAAAGGCTTGAACCTGTTGGTGACTTCATGCACCAGACTAGAACCACCCTACCACCATATAGAAGAATAAAAGAAGAATGGACTCCTGTACTAGGGAAAATGATCCACTTTACAATGATATAGAATGATGCACAAGGAGAAGACACACTAGAACATAACCCCAAATATGACACAACCACCTAATGATGATCCTAGACCTCCCGACACTGCCTCTTCAACTCTTGGTAGGTAGACACTTGTATAAATTTTACAATGACTCAGTACAATGATACCTTTACAACGAATGTATGCAGTGATGCCCACTTGAAGACTTCATGTGGTGAACTTCTTGCTTCTGTTCTGCACCTTGATTGTTGATCTTGTCATGCTACCCTTTCTTACTAAATCATGCATTGAGTCTTATCTTGATGAATATATAATACCTGCAAAAATTCTTCAAGGAAATACCCATGGCATGATAATAGAAAAAATTACCTCATCCTGCAGAGCATATGTTAATGCTAAACAAAAACAAAAAATTAGAATACAAAGAAACTAATGAAATTAAGAGATGAATATGCATATACAGAAGATACTTACTTGGAGCTTACCTCTTTTTTATCATTTTTCTGCACCTTTCTTTGCTTTTCTGCCCTATAAAGTCTAGTCCTTTGCAGCCCTTGACAGCACATGGTCTAGTTTCTTCTTGCCTTCTAGGAGCTCGATATTGAATCTGATATATCTATGTGATTTCAGATCCCCAATATGTGATCTTTGGTCTTGTAGTATCCCTATGAGTCTTATTTAAAATGCCATAGGTCTGACCCAATTTGGATTCTTCAAGGCAAAGTTATGCCCAATCTCTCACAATGACCTAATCATGTACTAATTCAGTAGAGAGAACTTGGACGTCATGCCACATGTCACTGTTTCC
The DNA here is from genome assembly GCA_034641835.2 of Pinus albicaulis. NCBI lineage: Eukaryota > Viridiplantae > Streptophyta > Pinopsida > Pinales > Pinaceae > Pinus > Pinus albicaulis. The sequence goes on along the minus strand of CM076574.1, from coordinate 364,027,150 downwards.
CCCTTCAGCCTTGAAATTGATACAAAAAAAACTAAAGTCCATGCACTATCCACCAATTTTTACATAATTCAAATCTGCTTCTCAGAGAGAGAGTTATGACGATTTTCCCAAGGTCACCTCTTTGAGATGAAATTCAGAAGCCTGCAAAAACCCTAAATTCCACATATCATATCTCCACAAATATAGTGAACCAAGATCTAAAATTCGGACACGAGCTTCATCGATATTTCACCCAAGTGGGTTTTAGTTTTATCATTTTAATCTTTGCAGAAAAAAAGTTATAGTGAAAATTCCATGATGACCTGTTTTTAGTAGCGAAATCCTTACACCAGGAGGATATGAGGGTCACAATTTATATAAATGCTTAGGTTGAGAGGGTCTTCAACAAGTGAATGTTGGAGGGATTTTAGTAGCTTAAAAAATTATTAATTATTTACTATTCAATGACCACAACCAATGATTAGTGTCATGCCACAAACCCATGGGGTTTTAGCCCAAAAATTAGGGTTACTAACTTCAAACACGAATATCTCTCAAATCGTGAAGAATTACGTGGCATGCCATATATCAATGGAAACATATCAACAAGTAGAAACCATCCCCAATATCCTTGACTCATAATAGAGTAATTTTTCAAGTCAAAATTCCCATGCAGTTTAGGGGTAGCCCCTGGTGGTACTTGGGTTGACATCAATGATAACCATTGATCAACAATCTCCCCCTTTGGCATTGATGGAAACACAAGTACTCCCCCTATGATCATGACACCTATTCCTACAAAATTATCTCCCCTCTTGACATAAATGGCAAAGGGTAACCCCCCCCTGACACACAACCATCCTGCAGACCTATACACACTTCCACTCCCCCTTTATTTTCTGAATAAGGAAAATCTAATTAGAACTTGGAAGAATCCCAATATTCTGGCGAATAAATTTAAATGATTCATGAGGTAAAGGTTTAGTGAAGATATAAAAGATTTTTTCTTTTGTACCAACATATTCAAGTTTGATATTCTTTTCAGCGACTTGTTCTCTAACAAAATGATATTTGATCAGAATGCATTTTGTTTTTGAATGCATGACAGGATTCTTGGAGATGCTGATGACACTGGTGTTATCTTAGAGGATGGGAATAGGCTCACTGAATTTTACTTGAAGATCTTGCAAAGTTTGTTTCATCCAAAGGACTTGAGTATAAAAATATACCACTGCAATGTATTATGCTTCCGTTGTAGATAACGAGATTGGGGTTTGCTTTTTTCTCAACCATGATATGAGACAAACACCTAGATAAAATGTTGCTCCACTAGTTATTTTACGATCATCAATGCTTCCTGCCCAATATACATCTATAAAGGTTTGAATAATGATACTGTTAACCTTGGGATACCACAAGCCATATTCTATTATGCCCTTTATATATCGAAGAATTCTTTTGACGACAATAATATGTGATTCTTTTGGTGCTTCTTGGAATCTTGCTACTTGTCCAACTGCTTGCATAACATCTGGTCGGGAGGCTGTTACATATAGAAGACTACCAATCATAGATCTGTACAACCTCTGATCCACATCCTTAGATGAGGCTTCTATTCTCAATTTGCAACCTGTTACCACCGGAGTAAGGATGGGTTTGCAATCTTCCTTTTTGAATTTCTTGAGCATTTCCTTGATGTACTTGGCTTGACATATAAATATTCCTTTCTCTTGCTGAGATATTTGAAGCCCTAAGAGGTATTTCAGCTCACCAAGTAAAGACATCTCGAACTCACTTTGCATCTTTGTAGAAAAGTTCTTACTTAGTCAATCATCATTGGTACCAAAGATTATATCATCCACATATACCTCAACGATTGTTAAATTATCTTTGTCTATTTGTACATAAAGATTGCTCTCAGCACTACCTTTCTCGAACCCTTGTTGACATAGATATCCATCAAGACGAGCATACCATGCTCTTGGAGCCTGCTTGAGACCATATAGAGCCTTCCTTAACATGAAAACATAGTCTTCTTTTTCAGATAGTAGAAAATCGCCAGGTTGTTCGATGTAAACTTCTTCTTCTAATTCGCCATGCATAAATGCTAACTTAACATCCATTTGTTATACTTTGATTTTTCTTGAACATGCATAGGCGAGAAACAGCTGGATGGATTCCATTCTGGAAACTGGTGCAAATTTTTCATAGAAATAAATTCCTTCCACTTGTGTATAGCCTTTGCAAACCAATCTTACTTTGTTTCTGGTAACCTGTCCATCTTCATTGAATTTGTTTTTGAACACCCATTTAGTCCCAATGACATTTTTATCTTTTGGTCGTGGAACTAATTTCCAGGTGTTATTCTTCTCGATTTTATCCAATTATTCATTCATGGCTGCTACCCAATATTCATTCTGGTTGGCTTCCTCAAAACTACTAGGGTCAAAGGTTGTTAGAAAAGCAATGTGAACTTGTTCTGATGAACGAAGCTATCAATTTATGTCACTAGTGATTTGATTTGATGGATGGTTCTTTTGAATCCATTCTTTTGTTCTCTTTGGAGGTGCTTCTTGTTGTTGTTCATGTATATCTTGATGATCATTATTTACTTCTTCCTGGTTGACAGTTGCTTCTTTTTCTAGAATTTTCTCTGTGTCATTTTCAGCCTCTGTCTCAAGTTTCAAAGATTCTAGATCCTCATCATTATTCGTTAGAACACCATCTTCGTTAAATGTAATATTTATGCTCTCCACTATCTATTTTCATCTTATATTATAGAATTTATAGGCCTTTCCTTTGCGTGAGTAGCCAAAAAAGATACCTTCGTCAACGCGTGATTCAAACTTACCCAAGTTTTGATCTTCTCTTTTGATATAAAATTTACTTTCAAAGATTCTGAAATGTTTTACATTAGCTAGTTTTCCTTTCCATAATTCATATGGGGTCTTGTTATAATTATTTCTGAGAAGACTTCGGTTGATAATGAAGACTGTCATATCAATTTCTTGAAGCCATAAATTTTCATCCAATTTTGATTCCTTTAGCATTGTTCTACCCATTTCCTGTACGGTTCTGTTCTTTCTTTCAACAACTCCATTTTGCTAAGGTGCTTGTGTTGTTGAAAATTGTATTTTTATTCCATTTTCGTCGCAATATTGCTGAAATAATTTGGAAGTGAATTCTCTGCCATTATATGATCTTAGAGACTTTATTTTCCAATCAGTTTCAATTTCGACCAACTCCTTGTAGATCTTAAAGAACTAAAATGCTTCAGATTTTATCTTTAGGAAACTAACAGTTGTCATCTCGGTATAGTCATTTATAATTAACATGAAATATAATTCTCTATCTAAGCCTTTTGTTATCACAAGACCACATAGATCAATATGTATCAATTCCAATGGATTCGATGCAAAGTGTTCTTTTGTTTTAAATTTGACTTTTTTCTGCTTGTCATGTCGACATGCCTCACATAGTGTGTTGGAAGGTTTTGAGATTTTCAACATTTCTCGTATTGCTTCCTTTTTTCTTATCTTGACAAGATTGTCAAGTTTAAGTGACCCATTCGTTTGTGCCATAACTGGCTTTCATCTTCTTTATCTAGTAGACATGCTTTAGTTACTTCATCCAGAACATATATGTCATTTGGAGCTTGACTTGCTGTAGCCACAATTTTACCATTGTTAGGTCCCTATATTACTAGTATAGTCCCTTATTGTTGTTAGTGTAACCCCCTTATTGTTATTAGTGTACCCTTGTAACCCCCATTTTGTTATTATTGTGCCCTTAAATTATTATTGTTAGGTCGGCTAGGATTACATTGTGGCCCACTAGGATTACATTATGGCCCCATGGACTCCTATATATAGAAAGGAGGTTTTAGGAATTGTATCATCCAAGAATTATTCATTTATGTAATTTATTGGAGGTTGCCCCCTCGAAGTGGCTTATTTCTAAGGCGTTGATATCTCTTTTCTTCTCTTTTTGGAGTTGGTTACACAACCTATGGCATCGTAGCTTGGGATTCTAGGGAGCCTCGCTGTCTAAAAATGGTTACCGGGCATTTTCGCTAACTTTTTTTCTATGAAGTTTCCTGAAGCTGAAATGTGTAGGGTACAATAAAAAATCCGAGGAAGATTTTCTAAAAATTTTAGAGCTTGGTTCGCAATATTTTCAGAGATATGATCTGTGGAAGTTAGGTCTTTTTTCAGGCTCCTAAACAGGTCATCGTGGAATTTGCGCTATAACTTTTTTTCTACAAAGGTTCAGAATCTGAAATTCATATGGTGCGAAGCTGAAATCCTGAGGAAATTCGTCAAAAAATTTCAGAGCTTGGTTCGCAATATTTTTGGAGATATGATCTGTGGAAGGTAGTGCTTTTTCGGGCTCCTGAATTTCATCTCAAAGAGGTGATCGTGGGAAAAGTTCAATAACTCTCTCCAAGAAGGATTTGAAAAATGAAAGTGGTCGCAAGTAAACAGATTGTAGTTTCTTGGCTATCAATTTTAGATAAAAAGAAAGAAACAGTGACACGTGGCAAGTCCTACAAGTTTGCTCTACTGAACCAGTCCAGAATTAGGTCATTGTGGGAGATTGGACACAACTTTATCTTTGGGAATCCAAATTAGATCAGACCTATGGAATTTGAAAGAAGCTTCAGAGGGCTACTACAGGGCTGAATTTAAAATATTGAATATTTTCAATTACAAAGATAATTCAATTTCAATATCGAGCTCCTCAAAGCAAGTAAAAGGTGTGTATTTTTTCCGAATTGCATAAGTCTTGTTTGAAGAATCAAGTTGAATTGATTCCAAGGGTATATTGTAGAATAGATATCCATATTGGATTCTAAAATGGCCCCTAAAAAGAATTCAACACCCATTAAGCCTTCAGAAGGCTCTACTATGACTCATGAAGATGAAGAATGGCAACATGACATATCAAAATTACAAGAGCAAATTTCGCTCTCGCAAAGAACAACAAAAAAAGAAATGGAAGTTTTGAAGAAAGGCGTGGAAACTAAGATGGATGGTTTGAAGAAAGGCGTGGAAGCTAAGATGATTGGTTTGGAAGCTAAGATGGATGGCATGGAAGTGGGCATGGAAGCTAATATTGATGACATGGAAGCTAAGATCGATGAGAAAATGGAAAACATGAAGAATTTTCTAAAAGTAGACATGGAAGGTTTGACAAAGTTTATACAAGAAAGGTTTCCTAATGGTGAAAAGATAGTAGAAGAACCTCATGATGAGAACAAAATAAATGTTAATTGTGATTTCATAAACTCTAATGTTGGCGGGAAGAACCACCATATTCCAAAGATGGATATGGGGAAGTTTGATGGAAAGGATCCTGTAACATGGATACTACAGATGGAGCAATATTTTGATCTCCATAACGTGAAAAACACACAAAAGGTACGCATTGCAACTTTACATTTAGAACAAAATACATTTGTATGGTATCCATGGCTTTGCTCCCGTAAAAAAATTGTCACTTGGTCAATTTTTACGGAGGAAATGATAGCACATTATGAGGATACAAAGAGCAACACCTTCTTTAGCCAATTGATAAATCTCAAACAAAAGGGTTTAGTGGGGCAGCACATTGAGGACTTCCAAAAATTGAATATAAGGGTAACTGATATTCCAGAGGAACACAGGATTGATCTCCTCATAGGTACTCTAAAGGATAACATCCAACATGAAGTTCGTGTTTTGGAACCTGATTCATTGGAGAAGGCATTCAGGTTGGCAAGAAATGTTGAATGTAAAATTATGGCGACAAGGAAGCCTACCACTCAATTCTATAAAGAAGGAAGTGTTGCTACGCCTAGATTTCCACAACCTACAAGGTTGACACCACAAAAATTGGAAGAAAAAGAGCAAAAGGGCTTTGCTACAGTTGTGATAGAAAATACACTAAAGGTCATAAGTGTGCTGAGAAGAAATTATTTTACATAGATTGTGAAGAGGAAGAAGAAAATGAACAAGAAGAGGATATACACCAAAAACCAGCCCTAGAAGAGGAAGAAATGAGTCCGACCATATCGTGTAATGCATTGGCAGGAATTACCACTCCTCAAACTCTCAAGATAGAAGGACATATCAAGAAGAAAAAGGTAATAGTGTTGATTGATTCAGTAGCACCCATAATTTTATTCATTGTAAGGTAGCCAAGGAATTAAATTGTTTCCTATACCCAGCACCAGAATGTCAAGTGATGGTTGCAAATGGAGGAACTATAAATTTCTCTCGGAAATGCCATAATATCAAGCTAACCATGGGGGAATATGTATTGACTAGTCCAATGCTTTCCATTCCTATGGGAGGTGCTGATGTTGTACTAGGAGTACAATGGTTACAATCTTTGGGGACGGTAGCTTTAATTTTCAAGAACTTTTCTTGAAATTTTTTTCAGAAGGAAAGGAAGTCGAATTACGGGGTATTGAAGGGAAGCCGGGAAGGATAATAAGCTCTAATGTCATGACAAAGCTTCTAAAGAAATAACAACGAGGCATAATTGCACAATTATGCTCACTAGACATTCCGACATCAAAATCATCTATTTCGGCAGATCTCCAACAAGTCTTGGACAATCATTCCAAGGTGTTTGAAACTCCCAAAGGACTCCCACCTATTCGTGATCATGATCATGCTATTCATTTGATTCCAGGAAGTGTTCCTCCAAACATCAAGCCCTATAGATATCCTTACTTCCAAAAGAGCGAAATTGAACGTATGATTGCAGAAATGTTAGAGGCGGGTATAATTCAACCTAGTCAAAGTTCTTTCTCTGCTCCCGTAGTATTGGTACACAAGAAGGATGGATCATGGTGAATGTGCTCGGATTATAGGGAGCTCAATAAGCTCACCATTAAAGATAAATTTCCCATTCCTGTGATTGATGAATTATTGGATGAATTACATGGAGCAATTTATTTTACCAAGTTGGATCTTCGTTCAAGATATCATCAAATTAGAATGAAGACTCAAGATATTCCAAAAATAGCATTTCAAACTCATGAGGGTCATTATGAATTTTTGGTCATGCCTTTTGGCCTTACCAATGCACCTTCTACATTTCAAGGGTTGATGAATTCCATTTTCAAACCCTTCCTTAGAAAATTTGTGCTAGTATTTTTTTATGATATACTAATCTACAGCAGGTCTTAGAAGGATCATGTTGAACATGTTGACAGGGTGCTCAAACTATTGCAGGAGAAACAATTATATGCAAAAACATCCAAATGTTTCTTTGGAGTACAAGAGGTGGAATATCTGGGTCATATTATATCTCACGAGGGTGTTAAAGTAGACCCTAACAAAATTAATGCCATTAAGGAATGGAAATTCCCCAAGACAATAAAGCAGTTGCGAGGATTTCTCGGGTTAACATGCTATTATCGCAAGTTTGTTAAGAATCATGGGAGAATAGCAGCACCTCTAACAACATTATTGAAGAAAGATGCATTTTCATGGACTCCTGAAGCAACTAAGGCCTTTGAACATCTTAAAGAGGCAATGTGCCTAGCACTGGTCTTAGCTACGCCAGACTTCACAAAAACCTTATTGTGGAATGTGATGCCTCAGGAAATGGAATTGGTGCAGTTTTAATGCAAGAAGGAAGACCCATTGCTTTTGAAAGTCGTCCAATCAAAGGAAAGTATTTACAAAAACCTATTTATGAGAAGGAAATGTTAGCAATACTGCATGCACTAAAGAAATGGTGAACTTACCTAATGGGAAGACACTTCAAGGTAAAACTGATCATGATAGTCTTAAACACTTTTTGGAACAAAGACTATCATCAGAAGAGCAGCAAAAATGGGTCACAAAGATGTTGGGTTATGACTTTGAAATAATCTACAAAAAAAGGAAAGCTTAATGTTGTTGCAGATGCACTCTCAAGAAAGAATGAAGAGGTGGAAGCATTGCTTTGTGCCATTTCTATTATCCAACCAGATTGGATAACCCAAGCAAGAGATGAATGGAAGAAGGACAAAGATGTATGGACACTCATTCAAAAGTTGCAGCAAGATCCTAGTACATCTGATACATTTAGTTGGAAAAATGATTCCTTATGGTACAAAGATCGCTTATATCTTTGTAAGAATTCCCAACCGAAACAAAAGATTCTTCTGGAATTGCACACTTCTCCTTTAGGAGGACACTCAGGATTTTTAAAAACTTACCACAGGGTGAAGAAAGATTTTTTTTGGGATGGCCTTAAATCTGATATTCAAAAGTTTGTAGCGGAATGTTTGGTTTGCCAGCAGAATAAAGTGGAGACAATTAAGACCCCGGGACTTCTACAACCTTTATCCATTCCAAGTCAACGTTGGGAGGAGATTTCAATGGATTTTATCACAGGTTTACCTAAGTCCGAAGGAAAGAGTGTCATCATGGTGTTAGTTGATAGACTTACCAAGTATGCACACTTTTGTGCATTATCTCATTCATTTAAAGCAAGTACAGTTGCTACTACATTTATGGACAGAATTCAAAAGCTACATGGAAGCCCAAGGGTTATTGTGAGCGACAGAGATCCCATTTTTACTGGAAATTTTTGGACGGAGTTATTTTCTTGTTTGGGTACTCAATTAGCTCATAGCTTATCTTATCATCCTCAATCTGATGGTCAAACTAAGATAGTAAATAAATGTTTGGAAGGATATCTTCGTTGTTTTGTATCTGATAAACAAACACAATGGGTCAAGTGGTTACCTCTCGCTGAATGGTGGTATAACACTTCCTTCCATACTGCAGCAAAAATGACCCCATTTATGGCACTTTATGGATATCACCCACCATCGATCACATCATCTTTAAGGGAAAATTCGAAGGTTCAAGCAGTGGAAGATCACATCGAGCATCAGCAAGAAGTTCTCCAACTCTTAAAGGATAACCCGAATTTGGCACAAAATCGAATGAAACAACAGGCAAATCAACATCATAGCGAGAGAAGTTTTGATGTAGGAGATTGGGTATTTTTACGGCTACAACCATACAAACAAATGTCCCTCAAGCAAGCAAAGAAGGATAATAAATTATCGCCAAAGTACTATGGTCCTCACAAGGTGTTGCAAAAGATTGGTACTATGGCATACAAATTGGAGCTTCCTGCTTCTTCGCGAGTACATCCAGTTTTCCATGTTTCATGCTTAAAGAAGGTTATAGGTGAAAATCTTCCAGTTCAAACAGTATTGCCAGAACTTGATGGGGAAAGGAAAATCATATTGGAACCTGAAGCAGTCATGGAAAAAAGAACTCGACAACTACGGAATCGATCAATTTCAGAGTATCTCATCAAGTGGAAGAACTTACCCACCGAAGATTCTACATGGGAGGATGAGAATTTTATACAGAAGCACCCAGAGCTACTCAAGTGTTGAGGACAACACTTTTTTGAAGGAGAGGGGCATGTTAGGTCCCTACATTACTAGTATAGTCCCTTATTGTTGTTAGTGTAACCCCCTTATTGTTATTATTGTACCCTTGTAACCCCCATTTTGTTATTATTGTGCCCTTAAACTATTATTGTTAGGTCGACTAGGATTACATTGTGGCCCACTAGGATTACATTATGGCCCCATGGACTCCTATATATAGAAAGGAGGTTTTGTAAATTGTATCATCCAAGAATTGTTCATTTATGTAATGTATTGGAGGTTGCCCCCTCGAAGTGGCTTATTTCTAAGGTGTTGATATCTTTTTTCTTCTATTTTTGGAGCTGGTTACACAACAACTATACATGCCTTTCTTGATTTCACACTTTTTGGAGTTGAATAGCATTGTGTGTCCTTGAGCACACATTTGTCCAACATTGAGCAGATTGTGATTCATGTTTTAAACCAATAGAACATTCTTGGCTAGATCATATTTTCTTCCGAGAGTGACAATACCTGATCCTATAACATTTGAAGATCCATCATTTCTAAAGGACATGGTTCCATCCTTCTTCTCTTTCAGAGATACAATTTTCTTTCTATCTCCAGTCATATGCATTAAGAAACCACTATCAACATACCACACATATTTTTTGTTTTGAGCATTGAGAGCGAGAGCACAATTATTGGTCTTATTCTTCTTCCATGTTCATTCGTTCTATGTCTTCAAAGATTCTTTTGGAGGATTTAAAGTCTGCAGTCTTTGGCTATGTGTCCAAAGTTTCGAAATTTGTAACATTCAATATTATTTCTTAAATGTTCAAATACATTGATGTTTCGTTGAGCCCTGGGAAGTTCATATTTGACAGATCTCCTAGAATTGTATTGGTTCCTAGGGTACGTGTGACATTCTACAACTTTATGACCAAATTTTCCACATGAATAGCAATAGCCATAAAAAAATATGTTGGTACTTGGATGGAAATATTCGTCGGGGAATTGTCTTCCAAGTCTGTTCTTGCGAATCTTGTCCAATGAAGTCTACATTCTTGTTAGATCTCATAGATTCGTTGTATCTTCTTGTAGAAGGTCCTGCTTCTTCTTCATTATAAGTAAGGCCAGTTCTGTTGTTGTAAGATCTTTGATTGTTGATGAGTTCTTCCAATTCCCTTGAGCTGTTGCCATAGTTTTGGACAATTTTTCCCATCTTCATTTCCTTTCGCAGTGAGACTACTTCGGCTTCTGATGCTTCCCTTTCTTGGTTTCTTTCTTCCAACTTATTTTGAATTTACTCTTAAATACATTTGTGCTCTTCAAATTCAATTTTTAGACCTTGAACTTATTCTTCAAGGCTATTGGAATGGATCTTCTTAGCCTTCAGCTCTTTTATAAGCCTGATTGCCTCCTTAGAAAATTATTCTATGGTCAACCCTTCTTCTTCATTGTTTGATACCTCTTGTTTATTGTGCTTGGACATAAAAAATACTCTCTCATTGACTTCTTCTTCATTGTCACTGTATTCATCGGATGATGATCTATCTTATTTAGAGAGAAATTTGTTTTTGAATCCTTTCTTCTTCATCAAGTCTCATTTCATATGCTATGAGAACTCCATGTAATTCCTCTTTGCTGATTTTGTCCAGATTTTCATTGTATTCTAATACCGGTACCTTTGGGTTGAATCTTCCTGGTAACGTTCTAAGAATATTTCGTATAATAGTATTCTTGTCAACAGGCTCTCCCAATCCTTCTAGAGTGTTGGTTATTTCATCAACGTGTTGGAAGTATGCAACAATGCTGTCATCTTTTTTCATTATGAGTTGCTCAAATTTTGCTCTATAGATTTGAAGCTTTACTTCTTTGACATTTTAGTCACCTGCATATATATTCTCAAGCTTGTCCCATATATTTTTGGCAGTTTTAAAACCCAACACCTTATGATAAGGAGATTCAATAATTCCACTGATAATAATATTCTTTGCTTTTGCTGCATTTACCAAATTCTTCTTACCTTGTTCATCCGTAGTTGGTGTAAAGCCATTTTGAATAGTATTCCAAACTTCGTAACCTTGTGCCAAGAGATAAACCTTTATTCTTCCTTTCTAGAGTGCATATTTATTTTCATTGAATAGAGGTACACCATCCTTGGTATGCTCCATGACCTCCTTCTAGCTGTTAAACTACTATTGAAGGAACCAAGATCTGATTCCAATTGTTGGAAATACTGAGAGGGGGGGGGGGGGGGTGAATTAGTATTCCTTTCAATTAGTATTATTATTAATATTTCATAGCATTATTTAATATTCAATTATTATTAGTGTTTGTACAATGATAGAAGTAAACAAAAGGAACACAAATGCACATAATTTTTAAGGTGGAAACCCCCTCCACGACAAAAACCACATGAATGATTTTCTAATAATTCTTTAATATTCAACTCCAATTGAAAAGAAAGCTCCAAATTCCTGGAATCTAGAAAAGCATTCTTCTCTAGCTCTCATTAGATGTATGCTCCAATTCCCGAGATTCTTTAGTAGTCAAATGAATGAATGTCCCAACACCCAATGCGCTACATCTCACCCTAGCACCACCCTACCACTATGAAGTTTTCATAGGCTTGAACCTATTGATGACTTGATGCACCAGCCTAGGACAACCCTACCACCCTATAGAAGAATAAAAGTAGAATGGACTCCCATACTAGGGAAAATGGTCCACTTTACATTGATATAGAATGATGTAGAAGAAGAAGACACACTAGACCATAACCCCAAATATGACACAACCACCTAATGATGATCCTAGACCTCTCGACACTACCTCTTAAACTCTTGGTAGATAGACAGTTGTAAAACTTTTACAATGATTCGTTTACAATGACTCAATACAATGATACCTTTACAATGACTGTATGTAGTGCTTTCCACTACAATATTTCATGTGGTGAACTTCTTGCTAATGTTCTGCACCTTGATTGATGCTCTTGTCATGCTACCCTTTCTCACTCTTCAAAACATTATATCATGCATTGATTCTTATCTTGATGAATATATAATACCTACAAAAAGTCTTCAAGGAAATGCCAATGACATGATAATAGAAAAACTTACCTCATCCTATAGAGCATATGTTACTGCTAAAAAAAAACAACAAATTCGAATAAAAATAACCTAATGCAATTATGAGATGAATATGCATATATAGAAGATACTTACCTAGAGCTTACCTCTGCTGCATCATTTTTCTGCACCTTGCTTTGCTTTTCTACCCTAGAAAGTCTGGTCCTTTGCAGCCCTTGACAACACATGATCTAGCTTTTTATTTCCTTCTAGGAGCTCGATATTGAATCTAATGTATCTCTGTGATTTCAGATCCCCAATATGTGATCTTTGGTCATGTAGTAGCCCTCTAAGTCTTCTGTGATCTGCTGTTTTGCACCTTGATTGTTGATCTTGTCATGCTACCCTTTCTCAATAAATCATGCATTGAGTGTTATATTTATGAATATATAATACCTACAAAAAGTCTTCAAGGAAATACCCATGGCATGATAATAGCAAAACTTACCTCATCCTGCAGAGCATATGTCAGTGCTAAACAAAAACAAAAAATTAGAATACAAAGAAACTAATGCAATTAAGATATGAATATGCATATATAGAATATACTTACTTGGAGCTTACCTCTGTTGTATCATTTTTCTACACCTTTCTTTGCTTTTCTGCCCTAGAAAGTCTGGTCCTTTGTAGCCCTTGACAACACATGATATAGTTTTTTCTTGCTTTCTAGGAGCTTGATATTGAATCTAATATATCTATGTGATTTCAGATCCCCAATATGTGATCTTCGGTCTTATAGTATCCTTATGAGTCTTATTTACAATGCCACAAGTCTAACCCAATTTGGATTCTTCAAGGAAAATTTATGCCCAATCTCTCACAATGACCTAATTATGGAATAGTTCAGTAGAGAAAACTTGTACGGCGTGCCACATGTCACTGTTTCCTCCTTTGGTTCTGAAATTGATACACAGAAAACTACAATCCGTTCATTATCCGCTGGTTTTTACAGAATTCCAATTCACTTCTTAGGGAGAGTGTTATGAATATTTTCCCAAGGTCACCTCTTTGAGATGAAATTCAAAAGCCTGCAAAACCCCTAACTTCTACAGTTCATATCTTCGAAAATATAGCGAACCAAGATCTAAAATTCAGACATGAACTTCATCGGGATTTCACCCAAGTGGGTTTTTGTCTTAGCATCTAAAGTTCGCAGAAAAATGTTTATAGCGAAAATGCCACGATGACTTGTTTTTAGTAGTGAAATCCTTACACCAGGAGGATATGAGGGTCACAATTTATATAAATTGTTAGGTTGAGAGGGTCTTCAACAAGTGAACATTGAGGGATTTCAGGAGCTTAAAAAATTATTAATTGTTTACTATTCAATGACCACAACCAATTATTAGTGTCATGCCACAATCCCGTGGGGTTTTAGCCCACTAACTGGGGTTACTAACTTTAAACATGGATATCTCTCAAACCATGAGTAATTACGTGGCATGCCATATATCAACGGAAACATCTCGACAATTAGAAACCATCTCAAATATCCTTGACTCGGAATAGAGTAATTTTTCAAGTCAAAATGCCGATGCAAGATCGGGGTAGCCCCTGGTGCTACTTGGGTTGACATCAATGACAACCACTGATCAAAACTAACTATGCGCACTCATTCATTTCAAAGAATTGGTACCTACCCAGTTGCATCCATGAGCCAAATTGTTGCATGAGGGCACACTTCTAGAAAATAGGGGCCCTCTTAACTTCTGTTAACTAACCATTTCATGCGACGAAAAGTGGAACTAATGCATGAATTAGATTTGCATGTTAATTTCTTTAAATAAAATAGTTAATCATTTTTTACATAATCATTTCATCTAAGTTGAGAACATAGTTGGCGAATCAATAAGCCCTTCATCAACCATTGTAGCAAGCAAGCTTTCATGCTCAATCTTTTCAATGTTTTTCATGATTTCACTATCAAATATTGTTTTTCTTGTTATCGATCACATGTTTTGTAGTTTGTTTTTTTGCAATTATTTATGAATCCTCATGTTGTAAGTGTTAATACACTGTCACATGAAAGAAACTCTTCACATTCTTGAAACCTTCAATCTTCCACCATGCATGTGAAAACAAATATAAAGCCTTGCAGATTATTGTCCTCCTCATCTGTTCATCAGATTATATTGTTTAAACTTATTCATGAGCTTCTGACAGACATAGCGCACTCTTTGAGCTCGAAGCTCCATCAACCTTGAAAACTACACCCCATGTGACCAATTTTACTTCTTGAGCACATGAGAGCATAACGAAGGCCCAAAGTATTTAGAATTTTACTATGAACCCTCTTTTACTTAGAGTGTCTGATCAAATCATGAAGGCATTAAGCATCATTCTTTCAATACTTCAGCATACGATAGGGCACTCTCATTTTCCTTAAGTGCATGGGCACATTATGAAGGATCGAAGCCTTGTTTAGGTCAGCCTTCATCCCTTTAGAGTGCAACAGTGAACCCTCCTTATATCCTTGAGTGCATGAGCGCACACAGAAGACCCGAAGGCCCATTTTCCCTCCCCTTCAACCCTTGAGGGTGTGACAATGCACCCTTGTTGATTTTTATTCCTTTCTAAAGTGCATCAGTGCACTACGAAGCCCAAAATGACCATACATGTACCCTTCGTGCTTTAAAAGTGCACCATCCTTGTTTTCATGTGTATTTTATCTTGCATGCAAGTTATTTTGTGTTTTTTTTCACATATTTTCATGTTCAATAACATGTGATGGATCTTTGTGCACGATTTACCAGTGTTGTTACATAGTTAGTTGTTTTAATTTGATCTTCTCGTTATAACTGTGATTCCACACATAGGTGTTCATGCCAAAAGTGTTGTCACCTTCTCATCATCTATTGAAGACATGCCACCTCGTAAATTAGCCTCTAAGGAGCTTTCAAAAGCAAGCAATAATGATCCTAGCGAAGTTGCAAAGCCAAGCATTCTTATATATGTGGACACACCGTGTTTTATGGATAAGACTTTAAAGGTCACCCGGAGAAAGATATACACCACATTCATGCATGAGAAGTTACCTGATGACTTAGAATATGTGCATGCATACTGTTAGACTCCTATACCAATAGGTGTCATATTTCATGATTGTCTTATTGAACTATGGAATATGTTCAAACCTTTTTCTTGAGCAAAGGTGTTCCATATTCTTGAAAAACCAAAATATCAAATAATTTAAAAAATGTAAAGAGGGTATACCCTAAAAGAAAGATCAAAGGGTAAAAAGAATAAAATGGTCAAAAAAGAGAAAGAAATGAACCCCAAGAAAAAATAGACCAAGGAAAGTGTGCAAATCCAAATGCCACTACTATTTCATCTTTTGTGATAAAGCAATTGTGTGCAGCTTGTCAAACCTTTGCCACAATTCATGAATAAGTCAAACTGTTTAAACTTGGCTTACTCATATTTCAATTTCATGTTATAGAATAGAGAATAAATATCTGACCAAACAGTTTAATCTTGGCAGATGAGTAGATAGGTAGAGTTAATAAGAGGTGCTCAACAGTTTAATCTGAGCCCTTGGATGTAATAAGGATAGAAATAGATAGGTTTATCATGTAAAAGAAAAGGTTGAAAAGGGTTTGCAAGTCTAAATGCACCCTAATAAAGAAGAGAAAATGGTAGTGTTAAGTAGATAGGGTAGGTAGATGGTGCTGCAAAGTGTTATCTGATGAATGATGTTGCTACATGTTTTTGATCATTCACTTTCATCACAAGTACTAAAGCAGGAAATACACTGGAAAATCACAGCAAGCAAAGTCAAATTCATTAACCTCCCTCATCATTTTCCCCCTCAAGAGTTTTACTAATTTCCCCCAAAAGTACTAAGGTATTTGGAGATCAAAAGGGCTCAAGGCATTTCCTTGACTTCTGGAGGGACCGGAACCTCGGCCTAATGATCAAAAAGACCTAAGTACTTGAGATAATTCATCATTTTTATCTTCCATCTTTAACTTTTTCCTAAGTAAAATCCTATTTTACTTAGGAAACTGATGCAAAATTCCATAAAAATTCTTCAAAATAACTTGTTATTCTAAGTTTAAGTGTTGAAGATAAAATGTTGCAATTTACTTCACAAATTATCACTTTCTTAGATGTACAAAAATGTTTTGATTTTCCTTGTCCTTTGCCATATTAACATTTAACTCTATTATATTAAATCCCTAGTGAAATACCCTTTCCTAAGTATATAACTCCCTTTTTTATAAATATCCCACAAACCCATTTATTATAATGTTTACCAAAGTATTATATCCCCGCACATTGAAAATAAAAACCCCGCTTTATAAGCCCTTTGGTTAAATATATCTTTATAATATAAATCCGCCCCTATGGTAAGTTAATTGCATATGATGTATAAGTTTAATACCAAAGAAAAATAAATCTGAATTTTTATGCCCACGTGGCTTGTCCACTTGGCATTTCCCTGATGATTAAAACCCCACCGCGACCCCCCATTTCCTTCATTCTTTCCGCCAGTTAAATATCCCCCGGAGCGATTAAATAACATTTAAAAAGTGTTTAAAAGTTTGACGGGCCCACATGAAACCCCGCCTATCTCCCCATTGCCCCAGCCGTTGGATCAGCCTCCCGCAGATCAACGGCCAGCGTTGATCCCACTGCCCATCCCGTGTAAGTTTTTTAACCAGCGGGGGATGGGTGGTTTTGAATAGTCAAACCATCCACGTGGCAAGAAACCTGTGGAATCGCTGCCCCTCCGATAAAAACCATCCTCGATCAAAAGCGGTGCGGGAATACCACTTACCGCTTACCGCTTACTGCCGGCTTACGTCACCCCGTACGTCGATGACGTCATCACCTCGAAAAAATAAAAAATACTTTTAACTTGCGAATAAAGCCATTTTTCGTGTTTTTTCGGTTATTTTCATTATTCTGATAATGACAGTGCTCCCGCTGCGATTTTCAAAATTTCCACTGTAATTGATCATTTCGCCCAAAATTCTGCTGCGCCCGTGTTGAAGAACAGTCCCGCCATTGCCTGTTACCTGTTAAAGATCCAGCTTCCTTCTAAAAACAGGTATTTATCCTTTACGCCCCGACTGCAAGTAAAACTCAGTTTCCTTTGTTTTTTTCGCTGAAAAAATGGTTAAAAATCATCACTGAGTCCTCCCTGGAGATTTTAAACCTGTGAAATTTCTCCCCGAACCTGCAAATTGTTCCAATTTCCTTCATTTCAAGAATCCCGCCCGGCCCGTGAAGAAAATCAAAAACCTCCATTTTGAATCCACAAGAACCAAAATGAGGACCCGACAGCTCTGAATATCACTCCATTGAATGCTCCTCACCGGGAATTAGACTATTTACCTTTGATAGACGAAGATTTCCAAATTAAAGACCTGCACTTTGATGAAAGTCCCCTATTGAGTTTCTATCGCTGCAGAGATGAATACTCAAAGGGGCAAGATCTTATAGGGTTATGGGAATCCAATCTCCCAAGGTATCTCATCCCTTCAGTTGTTCCATTCCCAGAAATCATCCATTATTGCCAGGCAAACTATGATCCCGCACGGAGGTCTGTAATAGCTCCTGATCAAAGTGTTCTATTTCCCATCACTCCCCAGGCTATCAATGCCATGTTACACTTTGAAACAGACCAAGAATTAGCTCCATTATCCATAGAAGGATTGATTGAGAAAACCAGGCAATTAACCCCAGAAAAACTAAAATCCATGTGTCAGCATTTCATGTTACCTGAGCATCAGCCAAAAGGGTCTCCTCCCTATGGTTTTTACTTTTTCAATACATTGGGAAGGCTCATTGTAAATATTATATCTTTTGTCTTAGGATTCAACACTAGTGAATATGTTGATGAGATAACCTTGGCTTTGCTATCCATTTTTACTCCTGGGCAACCACTTGAGATTAAATATGATTTTGCTTCCTTCATAGCCAACAAGATCCATGATCAATTCATAAGGCTGGACACTGAAAAGGTTTTTAAGTACTCCTCAGTTATCTATCATCTCATGATCTACTATCAGTCAGAAAGATTCCCTTTCCCTGTTCAAAAACTTGATGCCAAGGGAAATCCCAGGTCAGTCATATTTTGGTCCCCCATCATTCATTCTTCCTCCGATTCTCCCTACTCCTACTCTGAATTCATTGATCAGTTTGTTTATCCTGCAACAACATTGTTAACAGGAATTCCTCCCCCAAGACTCACTAATGAAATTAGAAAGACCTTGCAACTGTCAAAGAGTTATAAGGTTGGGGATTGGTATTTGTATCAGAACCATACGGTCATCAGGATTTATGGATGTGAATTACATCCATTCAAGTTACCCAGATATGTACCAATGAGGATTTTTGCCTTGGAATACTTCAGGAAAATGAACAATTCAGATGTAATTCATTTTTGTAATGTAAAAAAGAAAGCTTAGTTAAGGATCAAAAGCCAATTAGGTCCTTTCATCTGCAATTCTAGGGAGACTGAGAGAGAAGCAGAAAATCTATTACAGAGAAAGTTCCAAACATCTTTCCGTTGGGTTCCTTATGATCCCTTTGGTTTTATTTGTGAAAAGATATTAAAAAATAAATCATCTCCTTATATACACCACAAAATTCCTGATCTAGAACAGTATGCAAATCAAGATGAATGGGTTGAAGGAACGCTTGTTGAAGAAGAAAGTGAAGCAGACAAAATGAATAAAATTCTGAAAGATGTTGAGAAGAACTTTGACCTAGAAACGTGTGGTCAAATGCAGGTACCCTACATTGGCACATCATCAGCAGCAACTCTACAGAAAGCATTACAAGAAAGCAGTCCATCAGTAGCAGCAGAACCCAAGGGTAAAGGAAAAGAACCTGTAGTTCAGGTTATTGAAACTTTGGTCATGGCTGAGAAACCACAAACTTCCAAAACACCCGAGCAGTCACAGGTTTATCCTACTCAAGCACAGCATCCACAAGTTCCAGAATTGCAAACTCCATTAAATTTGGAAATAGGGAAAAAGAGGCAGGTTCCAGACACCACACCTCCTAAAGGAACCTCACAGGCACATCCAACTAAAAAACACAAGTCAGATCCTCTTCCAGATGTAGAAATTATAGATGAAGTATTTGATGATGGAAGGGAAGATAGTCAGCAAACTGGCACAGCAAGTGAAACAAACATAAGCCAGAAAGGGAAAGATTTACAGAAGCAATTAAGTACTAAGGTATCTTCCTTCAAACCACCAAAGACAGACACTGGGGATATTAAAAGAACCTTCATTAATATTAAAACAAAGAATGATCCATTGAAAATGAAGGTATATGATCAGTATATGAAGATGGCTCCCCAAAATCAAGAAAGGCTAATGTCAGCGTTTGACTTGTCACAAGGCAAAATACTGATGAGCCACTTCAAAACAAAGGTGCCAAAGCCCACTTCAGCAGCAGATTACATCAGAACAAATTTTGAAGTTTTGGCAAAGGATATCCATCCCCTGGACCAGATAGAGCTACACAGACAAACTAGGGAAATGGTCTATTCTACTCTCACCAACAAGGCCATGGCAGCTATAACGCTGCAAGATTCTTTGAATAACACTACTGCACAATTGAAAATTGAGAAGGCCTCCTCACAGGCCAAAGATAATAGAATTAAGTCTTTAGAAGAAATAATCATTGGTTTGGGTCACAATCCAAAAGACATCAAAGGTATTGAGGCATTGATAAAGAAGAAAGAGGATGATATAACTGCACTCAGAAAACAGCTAAAACTACCAGCCTCGAGGCACCCTCAGACCCAGGAAGTTATAAAAGGGAATTCACAGGAAGAAATGATGGAGTTGCTCCTAAATATGACTGAGCGACTAAATAAAACAGAGAAGGAATTGGAAAAAGCATTGCAGGAACAGGAAACGATCAAGCAGACTTCAACAACAGGTACTACAACCACAGGGCAGCAGATACAGCCATCTCAAGTGAATACTTCTGGCTTGAGTTCTGAGGATTTAATAAAACAAATGGAGAGCTTGCAACTGAGGGTCACAGAACTCCAAGAAACAAAATTGCAATTAGTAAAATTGGAGGAAAAATATGACACATCCAAAAAGACAGCTGCTGATAACACCAGGGAGATAAAAAGATTGGAAAAATTGGTTCAGGCTTTGGAAAATGATCTTTCATTGGAGAAGCCTCTAAATGAAATAAATGACATTCTTTGGAGTAACATCATTGAATTAATAAAGGGTATTTGGCCTTCTATTCAAGCTATTTTTGAGCAAAATGAGTTAGTTAAAATCGCCCAAGAAGAAATAAATAGAACCAGGAATGAATTGAGAGGCAGGCCTGAACAGGCCAGTCAGCTCATTCAATTTTTGAATTCCAGAACAAAACAACAGCTTGCATTGTTAGGAATTGATGACAGGACAGGTGCAGTTTTGGAAGCAAAAAGATTTTTCACCAAGAGGACTTTCATGCAAAATTTAGAAAGGAAATGCACAGACATTTTGGTTGATATCAACATTTTCAGAGAGAAATTTCAAGCTTTGCTGGATAGTGGGTTACCAAGTCCCATGCTCACAGAAGATCAAATATTAGACTTGGAAACCTATGAGAAGAGAATAAAGGCTCATGCTAAGAATACAGCTGCTTTTTCTACTAGCTCGTCAGAATTGACATTACCAACTGGGAAAAGTATCTATGATAAAGTGAGGAATTTATTTCATCTGGAGCATGAAATAAAGTATCTATTTCCGAATGAGCCCACTTTTTATAAACTTACTGAAGCAGATGAAACTTTAAGAAAGCTCAGAAGAACTATGATACCAGATGATCAATGGTGGCAGGAGATGTTGGAGATTTTATAAAAGTTGCTTTCAGGATGAGAATTTATCTTTACTATTAAGTAAATGGTAAAAACAGGAAAACAGATGAAAGAGTATCAGGTGAAAAGGTTAAAGAGTATCCGTGAGAATAAAGAGTGTTCAACAAGCCAAAGAAATACTTCAAAGGACATCACAGAGCCCTATTTTAGCACCTACCTCCAGCACATCCACGAAAAAAGGAACAGCACATCGGCAGTTGCACATTATTCTATTCACGAGACCATTTGTCTCTTGTTTGTTTGTAAAATATGCTTTAAGTCGGCCTAGATTATTGGCTAAGTTAGTGTAAGATTGTTTTAGATTATTTTTGTGTATAAATAAACCCTCAAAGAGAGTGTTGAGGGTGGATTCTATTACTCTGCTGTAACATTGAGATTTTCGGAATAAAAGCATTTTGGAGAAATTTATTCGTGGCTTACTGGATGACGATTTGAAGTACAGGACTTTTTGCAGGATTCATGTGTTGGACTGCAGTTCAATAAGTCTTTCTACCCTTTGTCTTAAGTTTTTTATCAGTTTATAATATCATTATGTCCATTTCTGAATAATTTACATAAAGGATTGAATTAGAATTTACTTAATTGTACTCTGATTTCAGATGTGATTGTTCTTAATGTTTTCCTCTAAATTGGTTATAAGCATGAATTCTTAAATGCTCTTGCTTTGCTAATTTAAACATTGTTGATTACTGTAATAAAGAATTCTTCATTGCTCTTTGTTTGTAATCATCTCATTTCTATCTTTTGAACACGGTGAAAGATTCTTAGCTGCCTTTCATCCCTTCAAGATCATCCCATCCACTTTAAATTTTAAGGATTGTTCTCTGTCTAGCTATCTTGCCCTGTAAAGCCATCTTGTGCGTAGAATAGAAATCCAATAAAGCCATCCTTTGACTCCATAGCCCAATGGACTGAAAGCCCTCAACCTTGCCCTTAGTTTTTGGATTCCACCATTTTCCCAAAACAAACTCTTGAATCTATAACTAGCCTAAAACCTTCCAAGAACAAAGATAAATCATAAAGAGAGAGCCCTCTCTGGATGCATATTGGCTAGATTCTGCATCTAAAAGGTTGGTTTGTGGTTATTTCGGGTATACTTTCCTCTTACACAACTTCTAGGAAAACCTGAGTGATAACACATACAACAGCATTAATAAGTCTCGGATGCATAAGCTTGCATGCAGAGGATAATCACACATATGGATGACTCTCACCTTCTACTTCACAGTGAGAGTGGCGTTCATCTCACCATATACTATGGTGAGGATATGAAGACATATTATAAGATGATAAAGCCTAATTAATATGTAAATGAAAACTTCTACATGAATTAGGCTATCCTCGACACAAGTGGTGTTATCAAATCATGGTGTCGAGAACCTGCTAAGTTTCACCATCGCCCATTTGTAGTCTGTTCGACAAATATTCTCAGAGATGTATATTATTATTTGATAACTATGTACTGTCAAATGTTTGGGCGCAAGAACAATTAGGTGTTCGAAGATAATTGGATATAGATGCTCAATATTGTGGTGATACGTGTCAGAGATTTCAATTGCGCAGATATATTATCATATGAATTGCAGCGTCAGCTGTGGCAGGGCAAAGAATATTTATATTCAAACCAAGCACCAAAATTTTACATGTCTGCATTTCTCCTCTGTGGAATCTGTGCATGATATGTGTTCCCAAAATTATATTGGAATTGGATTCCTGAAGAGAAGTTCCCAACTTATTTCCATTGTAGGGTGTTATAAGAAGGAAGTTTCATAGACACATATGACAAATTTGATGAACATTTATTTGTAGTCAAATTTCATATGATATTCGGCATTGATCCATTGTGCATGAATGATCAGGTGATAGATTCACTTTAAGATATTGTAGAATATTTTTCAGCTTATGAGGGTAAATACATCATATGCTTTAGATGTCAAACAACCCCTCAACTTATGCTATGATATCTGACAAATAAGTAGTCTTGTAGGAAGTGGAAAATCAATTGGACAAGGTATTTTTGAGAATTATTCACAAGAGCAAGAAAGCCCCTTGGCCTATCTTTCCATTGAATATTAGACTATATGAATTAAAGAGTCACAAGGTGACATTAGCTAAGAAAAAAGAGTTGGATCGCCTACACTTCACCACCAAATATTTTCATGCATATGATCCCAGGCGAATGTTTAGGAAGCATTGTCAAGGGATCGGTCATAACACAGGTTATTCATCAATGTCGAGAGCTGAAGATGAAAATATAAAGAAATAATATAATTCCAGAATGAATATATACCCAACTACGACGAATAGTTGACCCCACGATCCACCAACTCAGGACTTGCAGGGGTAAGAGGAGGAGGAAATAACACCGAAAGCAAAGAAGATAGATCCCAAGAAAAGGATTAGGTATTCATTGGGCGAGAGCAGCAGAAAATGGAAGGATGATCCTTTAAACACAAGAGTTATTCAAGTCGATCTGGAGAGGAGAGAAGGGGTAGAAGACTAAGAATAGATCAACAAGTAGGATGAGTTGCTTGAGAAGCAACAAGAAGAAGAAGAAAAGAGGAGAAGGATAGAAGAATAGTAGAAAAATATGTCCTAGGAGGAGGAAGCAACACAAAGGCCGAAAGATGAAAAATTGACTCAAGAGCTAGAAGAGGAATAGTTTGGGGAAGAAGATACCATCCAACACATGGATGATGAGAGAGGTACTCCAAAATAAAACCACTCACTAGAGGTCATCTTCCATTTGGAGAGATGGAGATTACACCTCCACCAACAGAGAAATTGACATATGTTTATGGCGTAATGTTTGATCAGATAAATAAGAAGATTGTACAAAAAAGGCATAGATATTTTCCCAATGATCCTCAGAACCTAGTATCGGTCGCTATAGAGAAGTTGATAACCTCCAACAGCAGAAAGAATCCAAGGGTGGTCATGGTGAAAAATGTTACATTTACTACAATGACACAGGATAAGTAAGAGTAATTATTGAATGAGAATTCCAGGTTGAGAAGAGAATTGGTTACGGTGAAGTAATAGGTAGAACATTTTTCAATGGATAACCAACACCTTTTATCAAAAAACTTCAATACCACATAATGGTAGTCGAGCATACAAGAAGAATTGGGACCAATGGAGGATACCATAGTGTAACTCAATGACGAGATGATACTTACACAATATATCATGGCTCCCCTCATTGGAATTTAGAAGAACAAATAGGAAGTGGTGAAACTCTTGAAGATAGAAAATATACTAGTTGATCAGATGCAAGAGTGGGTTGTCAAATAATTGGATCCTCCACAAAATTTGGGAAGGAAAAAAAGGTTTTCACGATAATAGAAAAAGTTATGTTGAGACTCCACCTACATAATTGCTCTCATATTGGATCATTATATTTTTTTCATCCATATCGATGCATTTGGAGTTGAAAAAGTGGAGGAATCAACTCATGTGATTTTTTTATCGGTAGGACCAAGTTTGGAAAAACGAGGTCTAAAACCTTTTGGGAACGCTTTGAGGAATAAAACTACGTTTTTTGAGGGTAAAAATTTTCTTATTTAATGCACCACCATTTCATGATATTATGCACAAAGATATATTTCCAACGACGCAAAAAGAGTGTCAATCAGAGCCTATATGCAAAATTCATGCCACTCAGGAGTTGATCTTTTTGTTTTCACACCTATAGTTCGAGAGGATGTCACATCACCCACCAGTATTCAGGGAAAAGGGGATAGCCACATGATTGTGATGTAAAATACTCTAGAATATTCTATATTTTAACTCTATTTAAGAGTTTATGTAGTCAAAATTAACCACTAGAAGGCTATCAGGTTGTGTTATAACTAGGCCGCTAGGAGGAAGAGGCATTCCATTCTTTCGAGAGAATTTTTTTCCATAGATGAGAAAATATAGCCAAGAGAGATAGCAAGTAGAGCACACATAGAGGATTTTTTCACTCTAGCAGTCCATGGGCCACATGTATTAATTCTTTGTACCTACAACCATATTTCCAAATAGAGAAAGAGAGTGAAGTGACCTTACCTTCCAGCTAGGTTTTATCCTGAAAGGGTTTCCCATAGAGAATATTTTGTGTATTTTGTGTGTGTGAGAGAGAGAGAGAGCGATTATTTTGTTGTTCTATACTTTTCTGCATAATTTCCATTCACATGCATGCACTAATTATAGTTAAATCTATAGATATGTAATTTTAATAAAACTATAATAGTGTAAAATTTCAGTATTTTAATATATTGTAATCACATATGTTGTGATGAAATATTAAGTGGAATATCCATGATAGTTTACGGATGATTGGAGCACAATCAGTTATAAATATGGCTATGTATAGTTGGTTGCATATTGGGTTTGAGTCTCTAACACAAAAACATGGGATTCCTACCATTGAACTCTTGAAGAAATCGAAGGTAGGGAGGTCATATTCTAGGGGATCATGGATTACATTGAACAAATCAAGCAAGTAATAGAACATGAAGGCTTAGAAAGAACCAAATACATTATTCAACAGTATGGCTTTTCACTAGTCAAAACACACATGAAACTTTCTTGGATGTGGAATAATGTACATTCAATCTCTAAGAACATACTGATGGATGAATTTGATGCATTTCACCATAAAGGGCACCTTCTAGATAAGATCAAAGACATCATAAATGAGGTTAGAGAATGGAATAATTACATCAAAAATGAACTCCATGAAGAAGAAAATGATTTATACATTTTAAGAGTCTTTTTCCTTTCAGGAGTTTTTCTTATTAGGCCACTGTC
The DNA here is from genome assembly GCA_034641835.2 of Pinus albicaulis. NCBI lineage: Eukaryota > Viridiplantae > Streptophyta > Pinopsida > Pinales > Pinaceae > Pinus > Pinus albicaulis. The sequence continues at coordinate 364,001,019 of CM076574.1, read as the reverse complement.
TCATTTGTAAATTGTCTTATTTAATAAATGTGATGTAATGAAGTCCAAGGGACACATGTGGAATATGAAAAGCCACACATTGGAATGTAATGAGTCATGTTAGAATGTGAACAATCATAGAAGTCAAAGAGTCATGGGAATATCAAAGGTCATTGTGTTTTTTATAAATATATTCTTATAACTAAAGAAAATGTCTCTTTGGGAAGCTTAGCCTTGGCTTCTCTTATACTACATAAGAGATAAATTATTCTTTGGAGAAGCAAATCATGGATTCATGTTCCACTATTGGATACAATGTTTCATCTATGTAATAGTGTAGTTGAGATCCTATAATGAGAATCTCAATGAGCCAAAATTGTTTCAAACATGTACCATAGATGTAGTTGGAGTACTTTGGTTATTTTTATGGTATATGTTGCTTTATTCACCTATTGAGTTAATGAATTATTTTCTTGCTTAGCTATGGCTGTTAACGTTGAAAAATCATACAGGAAAAAGACATTAAAAATGTTGGCAAAAGGTAGGGATAAAATTTTCCAGAGAAGGAATACATTATGACGAGCCAAAAACATTAATTCTTCCTAAGGTCAAAGGAAATATTTGTGGACAACGGACATGCGTCAAAGGATTTTTGCACACAATGTAGATTTTTCTTCGATATCCATGCGCAACATGGCTATCCCTTCGATAGTCGCACAGTCCTGGTATGACATAATGTCACCATCTGGGACAACTCGTCACTCTTGGTTGAAAATATTGTCAGTCAACCTAACCAAATACAGCCGTCTTTGAGCCACCTTGAGGCCTTAATGTAGCACACAAAGGAACCATACCTTCACTCTTGTGTCACCATCCATCTTGGGCCAAGAGAAAGAGGGAGAATTTGAAAATGGCCTATAAAATCCAGCCTTTGGAAGAGGAATAGGAGACACATTGTTATGCTGGCCAAATTTCTCGATACAAAAAATAGCTTGTGTAGTCCTCCTCCTCATGGTCTTCATTCATTTATTTGGGGCTCCCCATCTTCAAAAATGGTGCTCTCAGCAGAGACTGGCTACCTCTGCTGGACAAATTTAAAGTCAAGATCCAATCCTGGGGTTATAACTGGCTAAACCTGGCAGGAAAGACAGTGCTCATAAAAGCTGTTCTAAACAGCCTCCTGATCTATCAGTTTGCAGTCATGTTGGCCCCAATAGGCATTATGAGAAATATGGAGGATTATATCAGGAAATTCTTCTGGAAAGGCGGAAATTCAAATGACAAGAAAATTCCTTTAATTAGCTGGGATAAAATATCTCTGCCTAAAATGGAAGGAGGGCTAAATTTCAAGAGTATTAGCACTCAAAATTTTGCCTTGGGTGTGAAGCTTCTATGGAGGGTCTTTGCCCCTAAGCCAGGTTGGTCACAGCTCGTGTTGTGGAAAAAATACTTCCGAGGTTAGAGGAAACAGTTTCTTGATAGTCCCATTCCAAAATCTGGAACGATGATCCACAAACTCTGTGCTAAATCTTCTCCATTAATTAGTCTTCATGCACACTGGATCCCAGGTAATGGAAAAATAACTAGAATTTGGGAGGATCGCATTATGGGCTGCGATCCCCTGGCTGAAGACAATTCCCTGGTCACGCTGAGAAATTGGATGAAAAGAGCCAGATTAAAAACACTGTGGGACATTTCTCAATGGGAGGGTCACGTTTGGCAGAACTGGGCTAATCTGGAGGTGCCGCAAAACCTTTCTAACGAGTGTAAAATCTTCATAAATTGCTTAAATGGCAAGGCCCCAATTGATAGCAGGAAAGCTGATACCCGTGGCTGGGGTCTGTCTCCTGGGAGATATTCTATTTCGCATGGGTACAGAAAACTGATTGCTCACCCTCATGTTCCTCCTGACCCTGCGCCTTGGAAAGGAATCTGGTCTCAGTCCTCGATTCCTAAAATTGACATATTTTGCTGGCTTCTCTGTCATATGTGGATTTTAACTGATGACAGGCTTCAGAAACGTGGATACCTTGGACCCTCGAGATGCTCGCTGTGTGGCATAAATGAAGAATCAACCACTTATATGATGATAAAATACAATTTTGCTACTGAGATCTGGCATGTGATCTTAAGTCCATGGAGTAACGAAGCTGTCTTTCCCACTAACATTTCCAATCTGCTTTCAAACTAGATGTCTAAATTCCCAGGAACCACTCCAAAGAACAAGCATATCAAGGCCGCCTGGATCGCTCTCCCTAAAGTAATATGTTGGCAAATATGGCTTGAAATAAATCAGAGAATCTTCAGAGACAAGAGGAATGATGTCAAGATCGTTTTGGTCAAAATCAAATTCCAACTCAAATATTGCTTGGGAGACCAGCTGGACGAGTCTGATCTAGGTGAGCAGGATTCTATATGGATTGATATGCTCGATCTAAAATTCACAAAATTTTTCAGGCCTCTGTCTCCCCTCAAATATTGGCAAATCCGGACAAATGCCGCTGATTTTTCTGCGTTTTGCACAAAGCTGGCTTGCGCTGTCCTCTTCTTTGACGGAGCTGCAAAAGGAAATCCTGGTATTTTCGAAGCCGGTGGTATTATCAGAAACGAGGAAGGTAGAACTGTGCTAAGATACAATATGGGTGTGGGTTTCAACACCAGCATTCAAGTCGAAGCGTTGGCCCTGCTCCAAGGTCTCTAGCAACTCAATTTCCTTGGTATCAAAGATGCTGCTGTCTTTGGCGATTCTCAGTCCATTATCCAATCCATAGTGGCCAGATCCTTTCCTTCTGATCTAATATTAGCAAGATTGATGAGAAGAATTATAACTTTGTCGAAATCCTTTCAAAGTCTGAAGTTTTTCCATGTAAAGAGAGATAATAACAAAGATGCTTATGCAGAAGCTAACAAAGCAGTTTCCCTTTCTCTAGGAGTCCTCCTAAGAGAAGGAGATGAAGGCTGGGACCCCATCCCCTAATTTGCTGGAATCATGTTTTACAGTCTATTACTGAATCATTTTGTTTGTATTTTCAAATTCGGGAAGACAGCAGAGATAGGACATATTTTTGTCTGTAGAAAGCGCTGGCTTTTAAGTGGAAGAGCCATATTGTTCCTGGCCGAAGAGAAAATCTGGGCATTGCCCTTGCATCTTGTAATATGATCTAAGGCATTCATGCCAGGAATCAATATATCCTATTAACCGTTTTTGTCAAAAAAAAAACAAGGGGATTGGAAGGACTCCATTTTTGGCCACCAAACATCTCAGTCCAAGAGAGAGGAGTTCATCACATGTTCATCGATGCACCATACTTTGATAGGGGAGAAGATAGTTGAAAAATTGAGGGGAAGAGACCCCCTTGTATTGAATATTGGAGCTCCATATCTCAAAGGATACACTACAAGAGATTTAGCATTCTATCTTCTATAACCACCAACACCTAATAAAGGGAGAAGCTCTCCATTTTGAGTTATTAGTGTGTTTTCTCTATCGAGCGTGTATCTTGTGCATGTTGTTTTGTTTTTGTTTTATTGTTTATGTAGAATGCTATGTTTTTTTTTCTAACCTAGCTTATTACATGTTGAACTTGTTCCACTAACGTTTAACAAACCATTTTGGCTCATGACTCTTATGTAGGTAAGAAGCTTGCCTACTAAGAAAAGTGTATTTCGTACGCGCATGCGCCGAATACACTACCATAGGAATGTAGAATCCACTGGATTATTTCTTTTGAGTTAATGGTTGTTGATGGAGGTCCTTCTTCCTGCTCAGTTTGATGCAAATCACCCCTGCATCCTCTCAAAATCTCCAATCACGCTCAATGAATTTTTTTTCACAACAGAGGGGGGAATTTTTTTCATTTTCTCTGTCTACCCGCATTACACTCTGACAGACGCGCGCTCCACGCTTGTGGGAAGATAACCCATGTGGTAGGCCAACAAGCTAATTTTTGCTTTATTTTTACAAATTTTTCAATTGTAAAGTGCTTGGAAACCCATAAAAAATTTTCCATCACCGTGTTATTGTATTTCATGACTGATTAGGACTCTTGGTATAATTTAGCTTAGCAACTAAGTAGTTTCAATTTTAGTTTTTTATTTTTGCAAATCATGCATAGTTTAAGTAGGAAAAAGTAAGTGGCCTTGAATCCACATATGATGTCCGAAAAAATGATTTTCTGATAAAAGATACAAAACAAAACATAATTCACATAAAAGTAAGTGGCCCATATATCTACATATCATTAGATAATTCAAGTTTTTCATTTTTTTCATAATATTAGTTCAATTTTTCATTAGGAATTGGGACTAAGACCAAACTGTCTAAAAGAAAGCAAGTAATCTCTGCCAATATTGCACCTCACGGTGAGCCTAGGTATGCACATGAACACTTTCCTAAGATAATTTTCCATCTCCCTATAGTGTAAACATAGTCTAACTAGGCAAGGTGTAAGCAACCCATAATTCGCACATCATTTTTTGCAAGGAACAATCACACATAGGGTAATTAGAAAAGGATTTCAAAGGATCAACACATATCCACATCTCATAAAACTTGTGATTGTACACTCTGTTATCACTCGAATTGAACCTCATGCTAAAGAAAGCAATTCCAAGGTAACCTCAAACCATGCTTAGCCAAGTAGCTATCCCTGCTCGGCCAGGAGAGGGATATCTACGTATAGATCACAACAAAAATGACTGAGGATAGAAGGTCTTAAGCTAGGTATAGTAGCTCATGGTTTTTATTTTGATTTTATAGGGTTTTTGCTGGATTAGGATGAGTCAAACAACTAAGGCAAGGAAATTAGGTCAAAATTTGCAGGGTGTTCTATGGGGCAAGGTAGGTACAATGTTTAAAATTTTAGGGTTTCGATGGTGGGATGATCAGGACAAGTGAGGAGATAGAAAGAGCATGGTGAATTCATGGTTTCTTTCTAAACTGAAGAAATTACAAATTGTGAAAGTTTACGCAAAACAAAGCATACAAATTATGGATTCTGTTCATCTAAATTGAAAAAATTCACTTAATAGAAACGAAATGATGGATGAATTAAAAAAACATTCTAACATTTGAGCACAAAGAAGAAACTGAAACTAAACACCATATCACATGAATCCCATAAAAATAGCTGCAAATTTGATTAATGTCCAGGTCAAAACTGATACAAAAGAATGTCTCTTGAGAAGCTAAACCTCCAAATGAGTTCCCCCATTACAATGACTGAGAAAATACATCATATAGACCTCAAAACCACTCTCCCTAGCCTCAAGGAGTCGAATCCATGATATAGGAATCAGTTTCACCTACTCCCAAACAAGAAACTGAAGACTAGGAAGACCCAACAATTTGCCTCTAAAAGAGAGGAAACTGATTCATTTGACCCCTAGAAGACTCACCTAATGTATCTACCTTAGATGAAAATCAAAACATGAAATTTACATTCACCATGACCATTTACATCAGTAATTTCTTCATTTTCCCAAGTAAAAATTCAAACTGGAGTGACACTTCAAAATTGGCTAAAGATTGTGAAAAATGCATTTTCCTGGCAAACACGCAGTGTCCTAACAAGAAAAATAGCCTCTTCTGCAAGCAACTTCTGGAGGCCTTTTTGGAGTCAAAATTAGCTCCAAGATATCTCATTGGAAAGAAATCTGAGTCTAGTTTCCAAATATGCCTCCAGTTTCCAAAATTATGCTCATTTTCGCTATAAAGAAGTGAATCTCCCAATACTGGTAAATGCGCAGCACCTAGGTCAAAAAGGAGGCAGAAACATGAAATTTTGGTGGTTTGTTTGCATTTTTGAGGGACCAGTTCTCCTAAAAATATTCTGAAACTTACTAGGGTTGATTTAATCATCATTATAAACATGATGGTGGTGGAAATTTTTCATTTGAAGGCCCCAAGAAAGAGCGCAGCGCCCAGGGCATTGCGCGTTCGGAAAATTTTTCTGAGTGCAAAAAAACTCAAAAACACATAATTTTCACCTTTTTGAAGACCACATTTGGAGGCCTTCCTAGTGTCCCAATTGGGCCTAGGATAGCTTGCTGGAAATATATTCAAGTATAATTTCCAAATATACCTTTGGTTTTCTAATTGGAGTTGATTTACCTTGTCAAAAGTTGTTTTTCCCAAGATTGGTCAAAAAGTGTTGAAAAGGGTGCAGAAATGCAGAGTGCTAGTGAAGGAAACTTTTGGAGGCCTTCCTCAACTACAAATTGAGCTCATGATAGCTAATTGGAAATATCTCTTTGTTTAGTTATCATTTGACTCATCAAGAAAGTCATTTGGACAATCGAGCTATGAGAAAACTTGGTTTTCCAAGGTCACTCCATAAATGTAGCAAACCTCTTGTAGCACCTGTATTTTTGAAATTTCTATAAAACCATGACACTTGTGTAAAAAATGAAGGAGTATTTCCTTCTTGGAAATATGATGGACAAAAAAATATCTCACTTTTATCAAATTAATCTTTTTTTGGTCAGAAACATAGTTTAAAGCGGAACTGGCCCTATGAGTGGCAAATGACTTGACTCTTGGAAAGAATTATTAAAAAATGATGGAGACATGATGTTTGTGAGTTGAAATGACCTCATAACTACTGATATGACCTACCTTATGGCTCTTCTTCTCAAACTTCTTGTTTCCATAGAAAAACCTAGCTCAGTGGGAGAGGAAATTAGGGTTTGTGAAGAATTCTAACTCTAGTAGCTCTTTTGTGGTTGCTGGTTCATATATGATGATTTTCCCTCCTTTCCCTCCTTTCCTAATCTTCTTTGGTGTTTTTTCCTCAATGAAACTTCTATCCTCCTCTTCAAACATTGTGGGCTTGAAGGCTTTGGAAACCCTAGGGTAAATGGAATGAGATGAAGGGAGTGAGAGGTGAAATGAATATCTTAGGAAAATGGAGGGAGTGGATGTCAATGAAGACCTAGATCTATGAAAACCATAGGATTTAATAATGTTTATGACTGATATGTGTTTAGGTACATGAATATGGATATGATGCATGAAAAATGGGAAGGAAATGTAAGCTAGGGTTTCATAGCAATTAAGCACTTCAATTCAACTTTCTTATGAAACACCAAATATATTAGAGGAAAGGTGTCTAAGGTTCCTATTACTGATTTAAAGCTCTTTGAAGAAATTTTTGAGGAAATGAAACCTTCTGGAGCTTGTGAAACCCTTTAAAACCCTCCTTGAGCAAATGCAGAACGATCCGGAGGAATGCGCAGCGCTTGGGAAAACACGCACCGAGCAAGGGTGAACGCACAACACCTGTGTAATTTGGTCTGGAGTTATCGGGAAAACACACAACGCCTCTGGGTAAATGTGCAGCGCATAAACAAACACACAACACCTAGGTGCAAATGCACAATGCCTTGAATTTTTCTCAAAATGCTCAAAAAACTTGAAATTTTCTCCTCTGCTGGAAACTTCTGATGGCTGAATGGATGAAATAACTTCCTTGAGGTGTTTTGAAAGGCTTTATAGCATAGTGGATTTGAAATTTAATTTAAATCACCCACTTTTCTAATGTTCACTTTTCCCTTTGGAGTTTGGCACTGATACTCTTTATCTTTCTAACTTCTTTGGCATTTTGCAGTTCGATCAAGCCATGGAGTTTGGATTTTTTTTCTCCACTTAGGCCAGACATGATTTCATTTGACAGCTTGGGATTGAATTTATTACATATGAGAACATAAAATTACATTTGGAAAAATATAAATAAATTACATATTTGACTTTTTATATCAAAATGACATTTTGATATAAAAGTCATTAAAATAAAAAAATTACAACTTTGAAAGCATGAAAATTACATCATCATGATCTTATTTAGTCCCTCTCATATATGTGCTGACCTCATCTGAAATGAAGAAGTGGCTTTGAGAAATATGAAAACCTAATGACCTAATGGGACTTCTTTAGACTTGACTTTCATGAATGAGATTTTAACAAGACTTCCTGGTGAAAAGAGCATTTCCATAGGTGTTGTTATACTTAAGGAGACATGAGAATGAGTCATTCAATATGATCTTTTGAGGGAGAATGAATTTTATTGACAAGGACAACCACCAGTGGAAAAATTTTATATCATGATTTAATGGAATGATTGAAAATTTCTTCCGAGTGGGACACCTAAGATGCACATGCAAAATGTGTTTTGATCCCTGGTGGAAGTATGCAAATACTACACTAACATTGGCTCTAGATGGGGGTGTTAGCTCCTTGGAGGTGCCAAGAACATCATAGAACAAGTTCCTATCTATTGGGCACTGAGTCAATAGCTAAAAACCAAAGTAAATACTGAAAGAAACTTGACTCAATAAACTGAACTGACTCAGACTAAAACACAATTGAAAAACTGAAAAGATGCTCAGAATTGAGCTTATTCAACAAAAACTACTCTAACTGATCCATTCATCACTTGATAAAGTGAAATGGATCAACCAATGTAACCATGTAAGCATTCTAGATGCTAGTTGAATTCTTCACAAGTGCTTGCTTATGAGAAAGAAGAAAGAACTACTAAAAGGCAACTCCCATGAAAAATTGTCAACAAATTGAATCTTGATGAAATTTCAAAGCACGAGCCCAGCAGCTGACCTAAATAATGCTACGAAAGGATCTTTATAGGAATACATATTAATTTCCAGCCCATATAATACATTACTGCTCTGCACTAGGTAGTTTTCGTACCTTGAATATGGACTTTCATCTTTACCCTTACTTTCTTGAAATGGTTGCAAATCTTGGTATGAGCTTCGTAATGAAACACCTGCTGAACAAGACAATGAAGTCGATTGTTAGATCAAGTTTATGTCAACACTCTTTTCAAGCTCATAGTTAGCTAATGGAGAAGGAATTTTACTGCAGATATCATCCAACACATCAGCTATTGGGTCATGAAAAACTTGAAAAGACTGATGAAACGTATCCATCGGTTTTAATGAGACTACATGACCCTCTACAGGCTGCTCATCCTTTTCTTTAAATATATTATGAATATTTTGCTTTAAAAATTGAAATTCTTCAAAACATAGTGGTATGGAATCATCTTGCATCATTTGATCATATGTTTCAGCTTCCAAGCCTTCATCTGCAACCTGAAATTTAATGGAATTCGGTGGCTGCAAATATGGAGCTAAGGAGGATTCTATGTCGCAAATGGTTTTCTCAACCAATTTAGGAGAATGTTCATCATTCATAGTGTTGACCAGTTTCTTATCTGCTTGCTTATAGTTTTCTCTTATTTTTGCAAATGAGGAGAGACACAAGGGTAAGGAGCTCTGATAAAAAAATTGATTATCCTCTTGATTCTTAATATCAAAACTCAATGAGTGCTCATTTCTGATCGCATGAAAATTATCTCCGACGAATTGAAATGAAGTAAAACAAAGAGGCAAAGATCCTTCAATTCCAAATTTTCTGGAATTTTCTCATCACTGTCATAGTTGATATGCATCGGTTGATCATTGTTTTTGAGCTGCTGAAACTGAACTTCCTCCCACAAACCAATTGTTGATTGCTTTGCAAGATTAGATTCATTTTTGAGAACATAATCATCATCATACTGATCAAAATTTGTAAAATCATCAATATAAGTAAAGTCATACACATTATATTATCATATTGTTTCTCCTCATATTGATCTACAAATCCATTTTTTGATCTATGGTGGCTGGGATTAGCAGGAAAATATTTAGGGCTTGCAATCTCTTCTTTTTCTGGGATAAGTGGGTCATGATGATTTTGAACGGAAAATACATCTCTCATGGTGATCCTTTGCATCATTTCCTCTATTTTACTTACCAAAATGTCGATCTTTACCTCTGAATATGTCAGGTGCTCTATAATTTTCTTCTTATCTTCTTCCTTCAGCTTTTCCCTTCTGATCAATAGATTAGCCTCTACATCTATTGCACTGTTCTGCATCTCTTGAAGTGTTGCAAGTTTCCTTTCTCTCAGATGAAACTTCATTTCCAGATAAAAGGCACCCGGGTAATGTAAAAGAGCTGAGCTAGGAGGGGGTCTTATATCAACAGGTATCGAATAATAGACTTGATTGAATCTAGCAGAAAAATATTGTACAGTCTCCCCTAGCTGTATTTTCAGCTGGTCATACTCTTTTATAATTAGGAAAGGGTTTTGTTTGACCACCCACCTGTCAAAGAAAACTTTGACAAACTTTGGGAAATCTAAGATGCTCGCGGCAGGCAATTTTTTGAACCAACTCTTGACTCTACCTTGCAAAGAAAGAGAAAATAGCTTGATACTGACATCCTCTTCGTCAACTTCAAAAAGGTCAAGGAAATTCTCAAAATTCTACATATGTCTCTCAGCAGTGATGTTGTCATTTTCACCATCAAGCCTTGGCAGATATAAATAATGATTTTCAGCGAAATCATGGAGTATAGGAGGCAAGATGAGTGGTTTGTATCGACTTGGAATTTTACAAGGTGTAGGAGTATGTACAGAAGTTGTAGGATCAGTATTGATCTCTCTAGGCTCATCAATTTGAAGATGGTCATCATAAGATTCAGAAAAAGGATGTGGACCAAGATCAAATGAAAACTCAGTATTTACACTTTTCAAATAGGTAGAATCAATATTTTGATCATCTTTATCATAAAAAAAACTCCAGTAAAATTTCAGGATAGTTTCAGGAAAAGAAAAGAAGTAATTTACAATAAATTAGATTAGAACTTGAATACAATTCCACTTTGAATACCTAACCTTTGTGTAAGGTCCTTCCATTTTCCCACTGTCAAGGTTGATCCTCCAGTGGAGTCTTTACATCAAGTTGGAGTCGCCAGGTGAAGAATTCAGCCTTCATATGCATCTGATTTTTGTCTACCATCAGCAATCAGATCTAAAATTTGTCATTCTTTCCCATGGAAGATATGATCTTTCGCTTCCCCAGTATGGTCACCAAAATGTTATCACTCGGATTGAACCTTAGGCTGAGGAAGGCAATTATGAGGTAACCTCAAACCACGCTTAGCCAAGTAGCTAGCCCTACTAGGCCAGGAAAGGGTTCTCTCCGTATATATCACAATCAAAATGGCTGAGGATAGAAGGTATTAGGCTAGGTATAGTAGCTCAGGGTTCTAATTTTGATTGTATTGGGTTTTTGTTGGATCAAGAGGAGTCAAACAACTAGGGCAAGGAAATTACGTCAAAATTTGCAGGGTGATCTATGGGGCAAGGTAGGTACAATGTTTAACACTTTAGTGTTTCTATGGTGGGATGATCAAGATAGGTGAGGAGCTAGAAAGAGCACGGTGAATTCATGGTTTCTTTCTAAACTGAAGAAATTACAAATTATGAATGTTTACCCAAAATAGAGCATAAACATTATGGATTCTGTTCATTTAACTTGAAAAAATTCACTTAATATAAATGAAATGATGGATGAAATAACAAAACATTCTAACATCTAGGAATAAAGAAGAAATTGGAAATAAACACCATACCACATGGATCCCATAAAAATAGCTGCAAATTTGATTAATGTCCAGGCCAAAAATGATACAAAATAATGTCTCTTGAGAAGCTAAACCTCCAAATGAGTTCCCCCATTACAATGACTGAGAAAATACATCATATAGACCTCAAAACCACTCTCCATAGCCTCAAGGAGTCGAATCCATGAGATAGGAATCAGTTTTACCTACTCCCAAACAAGAAACTGAAGACTAGGAAGACCTAACAATTTGCCTCTAAAAGAGAGGAAACTGATTCATTTGACCCCTAGAAGACTCACCTAATGTATCTACCTTAGATGAAAGTAAAAACATGACATTTACATTCACCATGACCATTTACATCAGTAATTTCTTCATTTTCCCAAGTAAAAAGTCAACTGGAGTGAAACTTCAAAATTGGCTAAAGATTGTGAAAAATGAATTTTCCCGGCAAACGTGCAACATCCTAACATGAAAAACAACCTATTTTGCAAGCAACTTTTTGAGGCCTTATCCGTGTCCAAATAAGCTCCAAGATATTTCATTGGAAAGCTCTTTGAGTATAGTTTCCAGATATGTATCCAGTTTCCAAAATGAAGCTCAGTTTCCCTATCAAAAAGTGAATCTCCCAAGACTGGTAAACGTGCAGTGCCTAGGTAAAAAAGGAGGCAGAAACATGAAATTTTGGTGGTTTTTTGCATTTTTGAGGGACCAGTTCTCCTCCAAATCTTCTGAAACGTGACAGGGTTGATTTGCTCATCATTATGAACATGGTGGTTGTGGCCATTTGTCATTTGGAGGCTCCAAAAAATAGCGCAGTTCCCAGGGCACTACGCATTTGTCAAATTTTCTGAGTTCCAAAAGACATAATTTTCACCTTTTTGAAGACCACATTTAGAGGCCTTCCTTGTGTCCAAATTGGGTCTAGGATATATTTTTAGAATTATATTCAAGTCTAATTTCTAAATGTACCTTTTTTTTTTTTTTTTTTTTTTTTTTTTTCTGATTGGAGATGATTTTTCTTGTCAAAAGTTGTTTTTCCCAAGACTGGTCAAAAAGTGTTGAAAAGGGTGCAAAAATGCAGAGTGCTGGTGCATGCAACTTTTGGAGGCCTTCCTCAATTCCAAATTGAGCTCGTGATAGCTCATTGGAAATATCTCTCTGTCTAGTTATCATTTAACTCATGAGGAAAGTCATTTGGACACTCCAAGTATGAGAAAACCTGATTTTCCCAAGGTCACTCCAAAAATGCAACAAACCTCTTGTAGCACCTGTATTTTTGACATTTCTATAAAACCGCGACACCTGTGTCAAATATGAAGGAGGTTTTTCTTCTTGGAACTATGATGGAAACAAACCTCTCTCATGTTTATCAAATTCATATTGTTTTGGTCGGAAACATAGTTTAAAGCGGAATTGACCCTATGAGTGGCAAATGACTTGAATCTTGGAAATACTTCTCAAAAAATGATGGAGACATGATGTTTATGAGTTTAAATTACCTCATACTTACTGATATGACCTACCTTATGGCTCTTTTGCTCAAATTACTCATTTCCATAGTAAACCCTAGCTCAGTGGGAGAGAAAATTATGGTTTGTGAAGCATTCTGACTCTAGTAGCTCTTTTGTGGTTGTTGGTTCATATCTGATGATTTTCCATCTTTTCCCTCCTTTCCTACTCTTATTTGGTGTTTTTTCCTTCCTAACACTTATATCCTCCTCTTCAGACATTGTGGGCTTGAAGGCTTTGGAAACCCTAGGGTAAATGGAATGAGATGAAGGGAGTGAGAGGTGAAATGAATAGCTTAGGAAAATGGGGGGAGTGAATGTAAATGAAGACCTAGGTCTATGAAAAACCTAGGATTTTACAGTGTTTATGACTCATATGTGTTTAGGGACATGAATATGGATATGATGCATGAAAAATGGGAAGGAAGTGAAAGATAGGGTTTCATAGCAATTAAGCACTTCAATTCAGCTTTCTTATGAAACACCAAATATATTAGAGGAAATGTGTCTTAGGCTTCTCTTACTGATTTAAAGCTCTTTGAAGAAATTTGTGAGGAAATGAAGCTTTTGAAACCCTTTGAAACCATCCCTGAGAAAACGCACAACAACCTAGAGGAACGCACAATGCTCAGGCAAACGTGCAGTGAGCAAGGGTAAATGCGCAACGCCTCTATAATTTGGTCTAGATTTGTCGGGAAAACATGCAACGCCTTTGAGTAAATGCGCAACGCCTAAGAAAATGCACAATACCTGGGTGCAAACACACAACGCCCTTGAATTTTTCTCAAAATGGTTAAAAAAATTGAAATTTTCTCCTCTGCTGGAAACTTCTGATGGCTGAATGGATGCAATGACTTGCTTTGAGGTGTTTTGAAAGGCTTTATAGCATAGTGGATTTGAAATTTAATTTGAATTACCCACTTTTCTAATGTTCCCTTTTCCCTTTGGACTTTGGCACTAATACTCTTTATCTTTCTAACTTCTTTGGAATTTTGCAGTTTGATCAAGCCATGGAGTTTGGCTTTCTTTGCTCCACTTAGGCTGGAGATGATTGCATTTGACAGCTTGGGATTGAATTTATTACATATGAGAAGATAAAATTACATTTGGAAAAATATAAATAAATTACATTTTTGACTTTTTATATCAAAATGACATTTTGATATAAAAGTCATTAAACTCAAAAAATTACAACTTTGAAAGTATGAAAATTACATCATGATGATATTATTTATTCCCTCTCATATATGTCCTGAACTCATATGAAATGAAGGAGTGACCTTGAGAAATATGAAAAAATAATGACCTAATGGGACTTCTTTAGACTTGACTTTCATGAATGAGATTTAACGAGACTTCCTGGTGAAAAGAGCATTTCCATAGGTGTTGTTATGCTCAAGGAGACATGAGAATGAGTTAGTGAATATGATCTTCTGAGGGAGAATGAAGTTTATTGACAATCACAACCACCAGTGGAACAATTTTATGTCATTACCTAATGGAAGGATTGAAAATTTCTTCAGAGTGGGACACCTAAGATGCACATGAAAAATGTGTTTTGATCCCTGGTGGAAGTATGCAAATGCTGAAAATAACACACTCCAAAGAACACATGAAGCATCAGTAAGCATTGGACCAAAAGGCACCCAGTGTGTTGGTACCTTTATCCTCTTCTTACAGTTAATTCACCAAAAGATACCCTAAGAAAAATTGAGACTCTCTAAAAATAATCATTAACCGAACTCACTAAATTCTCCCCACAAGGGCCACAAAAGAAGTTATAGTTCAGGTTAGTACCATCGTGGGTAGGCATCCAATAAGCTACCATGGTCATAATGCATTTTGAAAAATAGATGTTGACTTTTTAGGGAGCTTCAAATCCATCTATCCACCCACAGAATGAATACCTGAGCATTACCAAAGACCCATTTCAGAGGGGGTTAAGCTTAGACCTAGTGTGCGCAGTACTCTTTAGGACTACCTGACCCATCTAGTGCTCGGTACTGGTAGCTTATTACCGAGAAGCTCAATACTCAAAAGCTCACGTGGGATGACGATACTTTAGTGTCCAAAACTAGGGCATCCTTCCCTATAGGTGATGGTGCAGACAACACTTAATCCTCATACCATTACCTTGGTCGATTCTTCGGCTACTGGAAGGCATCATTAGTTCTTTCGAGACGTTAGCCCTAATACCCATCAAGAGATATATTTGCAAGGCCTAGCTACGTTGAGAGTGTAAGGATGAGTAGGTCTATATAGGCTTTTGAGTATCTTATGCAAGACAAACAAAACCACTTTTTTTCTTGATTGGTCACATAGATTTAAATTAAAGGAAAAATTACCTCTTATTTTTTCGCGTTATTTTATGTATGTGATCGTATTTTCTTTGATAAAAATATTCCTTCCTCCAACAAACCAAAAATATCACCAAGATTAAGCTATTCGACACCATAACGGACACTACAGGATCTCGTCGATCTAGGCATTTCTTGGATCTCCCCCCCCCCCCCCCCCACCCACCACATTAGCGGAATTTTGAGGTCTAAAATGGGCCTCCTAAGGAAATTATAAAATAATAGTTGAAATAGTAAAATAATATTTTATTACATCATTAAATTTTAGAGGGAAAAAATTAAAAACTACTTTTTCAACTTATCTCCCTATTTGTTTACTCAAATTTTGAGCGAGAATACTCATTGGATGCATAATTTGATTCCCCATCCAAGGAATACCCATGTTGCATACTTTTGATGAACCCTGTTATAAAAAAAATGAGAAATACATTAAAAACATGATTGTGATCATGCTTTTTAATGTATTTCTCATTTTTCGTATAGAACATTCCATTGAAAGTATGCAACATGGGTACTCCTTGGATGAGGAATTAAATTTTGCATCCAACAAGTACTCCTGCTCGAAATTTGAGTAAACCCTTAGGGAGATAAGTTGAAAATACAAGTTTAAAAAGTAGTTTTATTATTTTATTATTTTTTAATATTTTTACCTTTTTAACCCAAAAATGGTGAATCATCCCCCATGGTTGACATCATCGTCTTGAATCCTATTGGTTCTTATAAAGTTCATTTTTGTTGTACATTTTGTTTATGAGGCCGATTTTAGACCTCAAAATTTCTCTAATTAGGGTGCCAAGTCTCCCACCTTTTAGGTGTCAAAGATGATAAGCTGCCATAAGTATCAGTTCATCCTTTATTGGGGCATATGTGATTGGAAACACCCAAGGGTAACCCAAAACCACATCGGTCAAAACCCGAGATGGATCACCACACTCAACACCTCCTACAACCCCTAGATGACAGAGGAGCGCTACCCCTCCGGGGAATCGCCAAAAAATCCATCATGGCACACCATAGGGTAATATTCCCTAAGAACCTCCCTTAAACCATAACATTCAAATACCTGTTTTTCCACAATCTACAATGGCAGTCAATACGTAGTTACCAATTTTAGCATCACTTAATCTTCCAGATCTAACGTAGTGAACTAATTATCCCATTTCTCATGGTCTTAACAGGCCTCCCATGCCCACGAAGCTCCCTTTGGATACACCAAAATTTGAAGGGAAGCATGTGGAAGACCCAGGAAATCATATCATGACTTTCTACCTATGATGTTTGTCCAATAGTATCAATGATGATACCATTAGTCTAAGAATTTTTCAATGCACCCTAAGAGGGCCTACAACGAAATGGTGTGTTGAGGAGCCTTCTTCTTCTCATGGAACCTTTAGCATTCTCACTACCACGTTCCTCACCTATTTTCAGCTCCCCATTCATCATGATTCAGGAATTGAACTGCTGACACATTTTAGAAAAACACTAGCCTCCCATATATCGAACCATCTCCATGAATGGCGGCGATGTCGTAGTTTGTGTAAATACAAACTTGACGATAGAGTGTTGTTGGAATTATTTTTTAAAACTCTCACAACTGAGATTTCAAAATGCATGGCGATGAAGAAACCTACCTCTGAGGAGGATGCCATTAGCAAGGCCTAACAACTTGAACTCATTTACACCCAGTCATGATATATTTATAATGTCCTACCAAATTCCCCATGCCTACAAACTTATAGAGAGTTACCAGGCGAGTCGAATACTGCAGATAGTTTGGTCGAGTCTTTGGCCGAAGGTCACTTAAGCGACAGTAAAAAATACCCAGGATACTCGTACGATTCTACTCAGAATGTATCACAACTTGGATACCATCAAAGTCAGTCTGTGCCTTTTTAGAATATGACAAATAGGATTATACTATACAATCAACAACAGGGAGGATCATACCCTCCCTCATAGGGGAACCAATACTCAGCTAGGAATGTTGATACAAGAGAGACTCCCAAACAATCTTACACCAATCAGGGATAGGGGGATATATACAACCCTTTTCCCACAAAAATTCCACCACCAACACAAAAAAACACACCAGTGAACCTAGTGCAACCATCCCGTGCTCAACAGCGACAATCTTACAACCAAGAGAACAAAAAAAATCCTCCAAACGTCGCAAAAAAGAAGCCTAGGAATAAGCAAAAGGGAGACTTTGGACTGTGGGGGGGAATAATCAACAACGCCCCCGCTATCTCAATCTAGGGGAAACCCCAATTGAAATCAAAACCAAGAGGAAAATAGTAACTCCCAAGGGAAAAACAAGAGACCCAGTCTAAGGAAAAATCATTCTTGTGCCATATGTGGTGAATATGGCCATTACACTCACCACTGTCCCAAACTCCCTGAATTGAAAAAACTTTAGGGTAAAGGAGGACAAGGGGGACCTACTCATCAACCTTCTCTAATGTAGGAACCCTTCCCCCACCAAGGAGTGGTTAACACTTGAGAAATGTTGGAAATACTAAGAGGGGGGTGAATCAATATTTCTTTCAATTAGAGCATTAGTTAATCTTCAGTTAATATCAGTGTTTATACAATGTTAGCAATAAATAAAAGGAACACAAATGCACACAAATTTTAAGGTGGAAACCCTCTCTGGGACAAAAACCACCTGAACGCTTTTCTAATAATTCTTTAATATTCAACTCCAATTGAAAATAAAGCTCCAACTTCCTAGAATCTAGAAAATCATTCTTCTCGAGCTCCCACTGGATGGACGCTCCAACGCCTGAGATTATTCAATAGTCAACTGAATGGATGCCCCAACACCCAATGAGCTAAAACTCACCCTAGCACCACCCTACGACCTTGAATTTTTCACAAGCTTGAACCTATTGGTGACTTCATGCACTAGCCTAGCACCACCCTACCACCCTGTAGAAGAATTAAAGAAGAACGGACTCCCGTACCAGGGAAAATGGCCCACTTTAAAATTATATATAATGATGTAGAAGAAGAAGACACACTAGAGCATAACCCTAACTATGACACAACCACCTAATGATGATCATAGACTTCCCAACACTGCCTCTTCAACTCTTGGCAGATAAACACTTGTACAATTTTTACAATGATGCATTTACAATGACTTAGTACAATGATACCTTTAAAATGACTGTATGCAGTGATGCCCACTTGAAGTCTTCATGTGATGAACTTCTTGTTGTTGTTCTGCACATTGATTGCTGCTCTTGTCATGCTACCCTCTGTTGCACCTTGTTTTACTTTGCTGCCCTAGAAAGTCTGGTCCTTTGCAGCCCTTGAAAACACATGATATAGCTTTTTCTTACCTTCTAGGAGCTCAATATTGAATCTGGTGTATTCCTCTAAGTATTCTTTCCAATGCTACAGGTCTAACCCAATTTGGATTCTTCAAGAGAGAGTTATGCCCAATCTCTCACAATGACCTAATTATGGATTGGTTCAATAGAGTGAATTTATACGACATGCCACGTGTCACTATTTCTTCATTGGGATCTAAAATTGATACAAAAAAAAATACATTCTATGCACTAGCTGCCAAATTTTACAAAATTCAAATCCAATACTCAGAGAGAGAGTTATGATGATTTTCCCAAGGTCACTTCTTTGAGATGAAGTTCAAGAGCTTTCAAAAACATTGACTTCCACAGATCATATCTCCAAAAAATATTGTGCACCTTGATCTGAAAGTTTTACAAGAGCTTCCTTAGGATTTTGGCTTTGCCTCATAAAAATTTCCACTTCTGAAGCTTTGTAGAAAAAAAGTTAGAGCGAAAATTCCACAATGACCTGTTCCAGGTGGCGAAATCCCTACATAAGGAGGACATGAGAATCACAATTTATATAAATGCTTAGGTTGAGAGGGGCTTCAACAAGTGAACGTGGGAGGGATTTTAGGAGCTTAAAAATTATTAATTGTTGGATTTTCAATGACCCATGCCATAACCCCATGGGGTTTTAGCCCACTAACTGGGGTTACAAACTTCAAACATGAATATCTCTCAAACCGTGAAGAATTACATGGTGCGCCATATATCAATAGAAACATCTCGACAAGTAGAAGCCATAAAAAATATTATTGACCCAGAATATAGTAATTTTGTAGGTCAAAATTTCCATGCAAGATCAGTGTAGCCCTTGGTGCTACTTGGGTTGACATCAATGAAAACCACTGATAAACAACAACAACCACCCCAAACGACACTGTAGGAGGCTGTCATGAGATCTACATGGCTAGCGAAGAATTGTATTTCCAAACAAGGAATAGGAACTATGATACACCTCTCGACACCAACCCATCAGGTACAAGTATGAGTGCATCTACCACACCGTTAACTGTCTCCAAAGTACCTATTGAGCCCCTTCTAAAAATGATCATTGGAACAACTAGGATCGCAGGACATCACTCTAAAGTCGCTCATAGCTACAACATAGTGGATCATTTAGCTCAATCACCAGCTGCTATGTCAGCTTTGGAAGTTCTGCAATCATGCCCAAGCTAATGGAAAGCCTTACTTTCCACATTAAGTGCAATCGATCCTTCTGATTCGCGCCTAATGGGTTTCGACCTAGACCGGGAAAGCCCGAGGCTTCCTTCTCTAGTCACTTTCCAAATACCGATTTCAGTTCAGAATATCACCATACACTGATGCATCATCGATGAAGGAGCATCCACATGTATCATGTCCAAATTATTTTGGAAAAGTTTAGGATCACCTGAATTAAAACCATATGACATCATGCTTAGAGCATACGACGGGCACCCATCAGCCCCCGTCGGTCTGTATCAAAATTTCCTAGTAAACCTAGTCGAAAAAACATTCCTTATAGACATTGAGATCTTAGACGGACAACTACACTACAATATACTCCTCGGGCACATTTATATGTATGCCATGAGTGAAATCACATCCTCTGTCTTTAGAGTAATTATGTTTCCCCATGATGATAAGATCATCGCCATCGACCATCTCACATACTACGACAAGAAACCCATGACTACTCTCGATGTTGTGCTACCATATGTAGACACAACCACAAAACCACTCAAATGGTATAAATAATTCAGCCCAGGACAATTGAAACCATCATCCATCCTAGGGTCATTCCTAGGAGATCCCCCTATTATACCATAGGGAGTCCTGGAAAACACGGGGGCACCATTGTGCATGATGCTCTCATAAAACACTAAAACTATTTATAGATTTCAGATTTCTGTGGTGTGAGTTTTGAGTTGTTGAGTTCGGAATCTCCCGAAACATAGACACAAAAATTCTCACTGTGGAGATTCCGAACTCAACAACTCAAAACACTAAAACTAGCTGAGATATAGAAACCAACAATACAAATGTTGAAGCCACTGACATGGAATTCCTACCATACGACATTTCACAAACCCCGTTTTTATATCCCCCACCTCGTTTTGCATCAAAACAAGTCATGGAAACTATGGCATTATCAAATATGGATTTTTCAATACTTGTATTGTATTTGGTCCCTCCAAGCATGTTGGGAAGTCCAGGCATCACCTCTACAGGAATAATCCTTATTTCCCCTCAAGAGGTCATAGCAGTTAAAGAAACACCTGTAGCAATGCTAGCTGACGTGACCAAGAAGAATAACAAAAAATGGGAAAAATTCAAAACCCCCAAGTTACCTAGGGCATTAAAACCTTGCGCATTGTGCAATATGGTAGGTCATCCTACTAATATTTTCCCAGAGTTATAAGAATTGAAACCCCTCCTACACATCGAAAGAAACGCTGCAACCTTGAATTCCCATAAAAAGGATTAGGTCACGAACAACTAAGTCAAAGCATTACACACCAATCATGTGTGCGCCATATGCGACCATGATGGGAATTATACCCATCATTTCCCAAAGTTGTCGCGATATAGGGACACCTAGAACAATCTTACCAGGAGGACCCCTCAGCACCACTGATGCAAATGGACAAAGAAGAACAAAAAAATATACTGTACGTATGAGAGGAATCTATATCTTGCTCATATACAGTCACCCCATTCACCATGAGACATCAAACCGAGGCCACAAAACATGTCCCAGTTTGTGCACTATGTGATGAGCCTGATCACTTAATCACAAAGTGCCCCGAATTAAGGGCATTTAACCATTGGTATCAAATCCCACAAGTTTCCCAAAGAAATTTAGTTCAGAATAGATGACATACATGTCAGATTTGTCAGAGCAACCACGTGACGTGCGTTGTTGTCTCCATATCTGTCGATTACAGTCTATGTTGGATTTCATGCTACACTCTGTCGCTGAAAACTTTGACTTAGCTGACTTAGACACATAATCCAGAAGCAACACTACAACTCAAAGGACGGAAGCAACAATGACCATATTGTATGTGTCAGAAGAGAGACAATCACCTGAACCACCACCTCTTCCCTGTAATCATTCTCAGGCTCTAGTCTAGCTTTGCGCACTTTGTGATGATCAAGATCACTTCATCGCCGACTGTGCAGCTCTATAGTTGTTTCAAATATCGTACCTGATCAACCAAGTGTACTACGACAGTCTATGAGTAGTCCAATATTGTTACTGAGTGTGTTTAGATAATCACCCGGTTCGTCGTTGTCTCTACATACCCCGCTTTCATTCGGCATTAAATTTTCTATGCCAGGCCATAACCTGTCTCGCTACATAAGGCAGATCAGATATAGAATCAGTAGGAAGTTCAAAAATCCAAGAGAATCAGGCAACCACGTCCATTATCACCATATTGGTAGAGAAATGGCCAACCATGTCCATTCTCATCATATCGATAGAGAAATGGCCAACAAAGGGGAAGATTATTTCCCCCAACCACCCTCCACGAATAATCCTAGCCTGCGTATTGTGCGATGCACGCAATCATTTGATCGCTCAATGCCCAGATTTACGATCATTTCACAAATGGTACCCAATCACTCTGGTGGTCTAAAGGGAGTGGAAAACCAAAGAGAAAAAGTCTTGTCTTATTTTCCACGACAACCATCACACTTGGCATTGTCCTTACATCTGCAATTTTGATCCATGTTAGACGTCATACACTCATTGGTCACCAAATATATGGATGTAACCGGTTTCAAACCTAGGCAGCTAGGTGCAATGTGGCCTTACCCCCATTGTCACCAAAACCCTAGGAAATATAAGGTTACCTTTCATCTTAGCAGGGCATGAAACCAACCAAGAATACCATGTGCTCTATGTAGTAGAAAGGACCAAATGGTCAATAAATGTTAGGAACTCAAGAAACTCACCGACTATCTTCGCACGATCACAACCATACCACATATCTATATCTCTAATCAAGAGAAGATCACGCGCTTCTATTGTAGGATTTTCTCACACTTTCACCACACTTTGAATTTTGAATACCTCCTAAGTTTATAAGCAGCAAGAGAAGCATTGAACCTTGACTCCCAAAAGTATCCACATCGCTTGAAGACTCAGAGGTGGCAAAAGCGCAAAAACGCACCAATGCCCAACCGTCTATGAGCATCCATATTTGGTATGGAGAGTAGTGTTAGTTCTCACACTATCTACTTGTTAGGTACCTTTAATCCATGCACCATTTTCACGAGCCATAACCATGAAACAGAGATGTGCCCCACCATGAAAACATTTCAACACCTCTACATTCAATGCAAATTCCAAGTAAAGGAAGGTGCACGTATCCTTAGTACACCACCAAAAGAACACAAATTTTCTCTTGAACAAATAACCATAACGGAAATTCTTCCACTATATAACGTTGATGACACACAACACCATATATGATTCCTCTCATCATGCATGGGAACCATGACTCATGTTGTTTGCTCATATTTCATTGGTGTCGAGAGCACTGTAACTACCACAACGGTAGTAGTACCTTCGATGGTGCAAAATCAATCCGTCTGCACCCTGTCAACCTCGTCTGGTTCCATGGTATCAACCACAGAATCATATTCATGTATGTCGACCAACACTATTAGGCTCGAACCAATTCCTCACGGCCTCACCAAATCCTCCTTAGACATATTGTTTCACTCTGATGAAGATATTCTAGAGGCCATGATGAAACGAGATTGTACATTAGACTCAATGAATCACTGCTCGTTTTTTCTTCCAGAAAAAATGTTCATGCCTAGCAACCCAAAAATGCATGATACATATGCCATTGAATTCAAATACTTCCTTCCATCTCAGATTGTAGATGGATTCAAAAACCTATCTCATCACCCGATGCATTTGAAGAAGGGAATATGTCGAATATTTGGCCAAATATTAAGGTGAATATCTCAAGAAAACCAGGAAAAATTGAAGAAATCACCAGGGAAAATTTTAAGGATGGAAATTTATCTTAAAGTTTAGAAACCTTGGCGAATCTTACGAGTCCCTAACATGCATACTGTAAAATGTTTGGTGATATTATTTTAAATATATCCAAATTTATAATGACCATATATAGTCTCTATAAATTTTAGGTGATTTTTGGGATAACATAATTTTATAATAAAATATTTGTGCGAATCACTTTTAGCAAAAAATGGAAATTGGCGAATATTTGTTTTTGGAAAAATCATGGAAAATTAGCTCACCTACGAATATTAGCCCCTAAAATTTTCCATCAAAATCACACTAGGGGCAGCATGCTCCCGAGACGAGGTAGTCACTTATACATACTTATTACAAGAATACAGGGATATATTCTCATGGGATTATTCGGAAATGCTGGGGCTAAGCCCCACCATCGTAGAACACCACATTGACACCTGGTCTTACGTATCCCTAGTTCGCCAAAAGAAGTGTCAATTACACCCATTCAAAGAAGAAGAAATAAAACAAGAGATTGACAAGCTTCATAAAGATGAATTCATCTACCCAATCACCTACACATCGTGGGTTTCCAACCCTATACCCATCATGAAAAAACTGGGCACCATCCGAGTCTGCACCGATTTTTGAGATTTAAATAAAGCTTGTCCCAAGGAAAAATACCCTACCCCTTTTATTGACCAAGTCATTGATGCTTATGCCAGTCACAAGGCCTTGTCCTTCATGATGGATTCTTAGGGTACAATCAAATTCAAATTTGGCATACGGATTGGTACAAGACGATGTTAACTACCCGTTGGGGCATGTTCACATATCAAGTTATGCCTTTTGGTCTTAAAAACGTTGGAGCCACCTTCCAGCGAGCCATGAATTATATCTCCCATGATCTGGCTTACCTCATATTAGGTTAATTGGACAACCTCACCATATGATACAAGAAATGAGGGGACCATATGGAGGACTTATGTTTGGTATTCTAACGATGTCAACACTACAGCCTATGCTTGAATTCCCTCAAGTGTTTCTTATGTGTTAATGCAGGAAAACTATTAGGATTCATTGTATCCTAACGAGGAATTAGAGTTGACCCCTTGAAGGTACAAGAAATAAAAGAAGAACCACCACCTAAAACTCTTAAGCAACTTCAAAGTCTACAGGGGAAAGCAAACTTCTTACGATGCTTTGGCCCCGACTATTCCACTTGCATGCAAGTTTTCCTATGCCTATTCCATCAAGACATTCTGTTCAAATGGGATGATCAAGCTCAAAAGTAGTTTGAGGCATTGAAAGACACATTTTCTTCATCCCCCTTGATCAGCCCACTCAATTATGACAAATACTACACCTTATACCTATCAACATTGCACACTACCATAGTTAGGGTGTTAGTCCAAGATGGGCCAGATAATAAAGAGCATGTAATCTATTATGTCAGAAAGAACCTATCTGGTCGTGCTTTAAAATATGAACCAGAATTAAAAAATTCCCTAGTACTAGTACATGCAGTACAAAAACTTGGGCATTACAACATCCTAAGGGCTACAACAGTCATAGAAACTATCAACCCCATGCGATATCTGCTAATGCGCCGTAAGATGAATCATAAGTACGCTCGATGTGTAGTCATACTACAAAAATTTAACCTGCAGTTCAACTCCCCCAAAATAAAAAAAAAGCATTAATCCAGATGAGTTCATCACTGACCTTACAAGTGTGACTCAGAGATCCCCAGTTAACGACTCACTACTAGATGAACATCTATTCTTATTGACGACCGAGGACCCTTGGTACAACGACATTCTTCAATTCTTACAAATCCAAAAGTTCAAATCACAGCGCACTTGTGACGACCGAAGGCGCATATGCCATCAGGTCCCCCGTTACCTTCTCATAGGGGACGTCCTTTATCAAAGAGGCATCGTACTATTTTACGTCGATGCCTCACACTCGACCAAGCTGAGAAAGCCCTAAATGAATGCCATATTGGGGCTTGCAGCAACCAACTCTCAAGGATGGCCACTACCCAAAAAGTCTTGTGGGATCATTATTTTTGGCCCACCTTATTCCATGACTGCATTCAAGCAGTCAAAAGGTGTGAGCGATGCCAATGCTTCACCCACAAGGAAAGAGAACCTCCTACTCCTCTGCACCCGGTCATTTTAGCAGGTCCCTTTTATAAATGGGGAATCAAATTTATGACTTGCAACCCTACGTCATCTCACAACCACAAATACATTATCGTAGTTGTTTAATATTTTACAAAGTGGGCAGAAGCCATGCCTACATACGACAACACGACAGAAAGTGCAGCTTGGTTCCTCCTCAACCATGTCATCACACGATTCAATGTACCTAAGGAGTTAGTCTCTGACCATGGAAAGCATTTCGAGAATCAAATATTCTAGGATTTATCCCATCATCTATGATTTATGCAGGAATTTGTGTCACCATACTATCCCCAATCCAATGGTCAGGTAGAAGCTATTAACAAAGTAATAAAAACTATGTTACAACGTATAGTCAAAAACCATACAACTAACTAGCACCATATGGTATTTTCAGCCTTATCGGCATATCACACAACAGTTAAATACTCAACAAGCTCACACCTTTCCAATTGGTATATGGAGCAGAGGACGTGATTCCCATTAAATACGAAATCCCCAACTTACATGCAGCTATCAAACTCCTCGATGATACCCAACCTTTAGAAGAAAAGTTGGTAAAGTTATATCTCATCAATGAAAGTCAAAGAGAGTCTCTCCAACATAATGAGGCAAACAAGAAAAGGGTAAAAGCATCATTTGACCACAACATCACCCCTCGCTCATTTTTATAGGGGGAGCTCTCCTCCGCTATGACGTTGTAAAAGAAGCCTTAGGACCCTGGAAGTTCAAAACATTATGGATAGGCCCTTACATGATAGAAAATTTCCTCCTCAAAGGAGCATACATTCTATCTGAGCCTAACGGTACATGCCTAGCTAATCTTTTCAATGGGATCTACCTCAAAAAATTCCACCCATAGGGCAGGAAGTCTCCGCCTTAGAGATAAGATGAATGTAACATCTATTTTTGAGATGATCACAATCATCATGGACTTGTTCTAAAAAATTCCCTTGTGTCACAAATGAATCGCCCCCCCATCCACTGTTTTGGATTCGCTGATGGAGCCTCTCGATGGTCACAAAATCTAGAAGCAGTCGCTTGGGCCATATACTCTCATGACCGATCACCATTCCTCACCAATGGATTAAGTATTAGATCAACTACCAATAGTGAAGAATAATATGATGCAGTCATCGGGCTGTTAAGCAATTCCTCCAACCAGGAAATTCTCCATCTAAATATCTTTCTTGATTCCCAGTTAGTGGTGTCGTAGTTAAACCAAGATTTTAAAGTATGGGATTCACACCTATTTAGAAAATACTTTCATGCACGACGGTTGAGCCGTCACTTTGATCATATTACATTTACACATATACCAAGAAATCAAAATCACAGAGTTGATCACATAGCTAACCATATCCTAGACTAGAATGCATCTCATATAAATCATCATCCATAAAAAGCAAAGGCATAAAACATAAATATACATCATAGGTACATAACATCCATCATAAACACATGTAAACATAAACCAATTAATAAACATAGACACATCATAAGAGCTACAAAAATATACATCTCGCATATATAGATCAAAAAATATTTGAGTCCTAGTATTCAAAACAGGTCACTGACCATCATGTCAATACAAAATATACATGTCATTAAAATAGGGAAACATCCTCATAATGGGTGCTTTCCCTAACCATAAAAAAATATCTAGGGATGAGCCCCGCCTGGTGGGTCCTTTGGACCCACAGAAGCACCCAGTACTAGTTTAGGTGCAACAACCACAAATGCAAGTTCCACCCTGCATAAAGTTTGCTGATGCACCCTCTCTCAAGCCATCACCGTCTCCAGCCAGATATCGTCCAGGTCATAAAAAGCCCTGGTTGGTATGCCTCGGGTCAACCTCTCCAATTGAATCCACGAATTGGCTAGACCTACAACACAAACATCAATAGCCTTAGCCCGAGCCTCTGCTTCCAACACTCTAATGTCGGCAGCAACCAACAAATCCTTTATTTTCACCACTCGTACCTCGGCTGACTCAGCACGAGAAAGAAGAGAAGCATCCCCACCAGAAGTTGTAGTGCTGCTACCCTCTCCCGAGGGACCCTCTGCACCACCCTATCCCCCAATCGGGGCCTGAAAAACCCCAAGTGAGACCCTCCTCCTAGGCTGGTGACCCACCAAATAAGCAGTAGGATGCCCTACCGAACCCATGTTTGCAAGAGAAACCAAAAAAATAGTATCAATGTCACCATCAAAGGCATATAGATCTATACATAATAAAAATCCTCAAAATGTAGAAAAAATAAAAATTCATACATGTCAGACCCCATGCATAGCTTGTAGGAAGACCTATATCTGGATCCCACCAGAGGTCCATTCCTAAATACGAGAAGTCAAGGAACATCTGTGGATTTGACTCGAACCACACCTAGACCGCCGCATCCCAGTAACGACCCACCTCTCCTCCACCACCACTAGGCATCACGGGTGCCTAACGATGCATCTGAGGATCCCTTGGAGGGCCCATGGACACCGCCACAAAAGGCCAAAGCATCACAACCCTCTTATACATGATGCTACATAGGATGCTCGCATAATAAAAGGCCTTAATATCCCCCCTCTGGGCCTTGCCCAATTGAGTGACCATGCCCTAGTAAACATAGCAATCCCAATTTCCTAGTCAAAAAATGATCGCCCTGAAGCCACCCTAAAATCAAAAGATGCTCACTTGATGGGGCGTTGTCAAACCATATAACTGAACTACCATTGCCATTGCATCTCTCTTAGCCAGGTCTCTCACACAGCTCAAACAAATAGATCCCTGGATGATTGCATCAGGACAACAATGCTTCTCATCCTTGACCCAATGATTGATGTTCATTCCCTTGAGAGAGAGTGGATAGGGAAGGGCCTCCCCTTGAGGAAACAGACTAGGAAAAAAATAGACATTGGTCTCTAGCGAAATCACGACGTCTCTACAATGCAGGACCATAATGCGTCATCTCCTGTTCCAACATCCAACCAGGTAACGCAGTAACCAATCCTAGGACCTCAGTATGTTGTTCTCTAAGAACTTTATAAACCATACTGGGCGAGGATCCCCCGAGCATGGGGGTCTTGGCCCACAGCCACATAGGGATCAAGCATGTCTCTCTCCCACCACAACATCCTACCATCAGAGAAAACACCAAAAAATAGTTTTTACCAAAAGAGATTAAAGTTTTTTCAAAAAAATGACTTCCCCATGCCTTTGAAAAATTTAGGCGCGATGAATGCTTCTATATCAGATACAGACACGCGGTCCATCACGCATATTTTTTCCCAATTGTGAGGGTCTCACACAAAAATTACATTTTGCGCGAGGACCACGAAGGTCATCCTTGATCGCCCACATGGTCTTACAAAAAAATGGGCATAAAGTTCGTAAAAATTCATATTTGTACAGAACCCCATTCAAGAAAATGAGAAAAATGAAAAGTGAGACATATAAGGTCCTACCTGTCTCTGACAGCATGAATGCCCGATAATTAGGCTAACTCCAATGGAAAGAGAAGCTCAGGAATAGGAGCTCATCTTTGACCTTAGACCCTCAAAATAAACAAATGAGTTGAAATGAACCATATTGGCACATATATCACCCTTTTCTCATTAGTCAACAAACCATAACTAGAGCTCATACCCAATCGAAAAACCACGAGAAACACAATGATCAACACTTCATCATGTTCAAACCAGGCTCCATAAATCCATGCCTCAAAAAAATTCATTTTCAAGCACAACAAGTATGCCCTCTCTTATTTCTTTACATTCAAATGATTTCAAATATGTTTGTATGAAAAAGATGATTTTTACTTGGGGTATTGGTTGCAGGTATTACAAAAATTCCAAATCACCATATGTCTAGAAAATAAAGGTACAAGAGTAGGTATCATTCTACCCCAAACATGATAGGCTCCCCAAAGAATCTTTTCATATCCTAACATCATTTCTTCAAAGAAATAGACCATAGGTTTCATTCACCCGAGCATGTTTATCATCACCCCACCTTGCACATGATAAACACCCTTGGAGGTCAATAGAACCTTGCCCTCCATGGTGTCCATCACCCATGTAGACCATAAATTGAAGGTATGGTGCCATGGCCATAAAACCCCAAGCCTGGGAAGCACTTCATGTTCATTCATCCATCATACATCAAGTCAAGTTTTACTCATGTCATGTTAAAAACCCTTTCCTTGGCTACCATTCTCACAAGAAGGTTAGAAAAAACACAATACCATGTTTCACATTTGTCCTATCACACCCCCATCAACATAGCCCATCTGCGACTTTTTTTATTTGCTTCATCACCCCTGTGATGATACCAACCAATGGGGCCCCTGTCCTCAGAAAAACACACTCCTCAGACCATAATGAAGGATTATTCACGTTTATAGGGGCACCCGTCTCTGTTCTTGTACATCCAAACCCATTTTATATTCTTTTGGAAAGTGTACAAAGTTTTTTTCTAGGAGAGAACTCCCACCCATCCATGTACATTTCTAACTTGGGACCAGTCCATAATCACCCTTGGTCAGAGCTATGTATTCTTTTACCACACCCAACCATGACACTCATAGCAACCATACACCCACCCTGGATGTCCTACCGACTCCAGGGATTTACTCACCAGAAATTGTTATGAATGCCACCACTCCCATTTACAAATATGACCTCAGGCCACTTAACTACCATCATAAGTTATAAAAATTTCTCGTCATCATGCCTATTTAACCCATCACACCACACCCTGCTACACCAGAAACCCCAGTCCCTTGCAATAGTACTCATTTTGATTGGTTTTTTCTTCATTCCCGTCGAATACAAAAAACATTTTCCAAGAAGGAGGTAGTAACTTGGATGAATCCTCACCTCAATAGGGGCATCCCCAGATGGCACTATGGGAATAATCATTACCCCTTGATTTCATCGATTCTCTTGACATTCTACTTCAAGATAAGCTTTCATTTCAAGATGGTATCGTACTTCATAACCGTTTCACTTTGTCATAATTCGTCGAGGACTCGTGACTTGATAAGCATCTATTTCAGCAATTCTTACATAGGAAGGCCCCCAACAGTCAAATACCGATGCATACAATGAGAAATTTTTCTAAACATATGTGGCATACCAAGATCATGCATGTGGGAGCCATATTCAACCATATTTCAAAGAAAAATTCCCCAGAGGGCATCAGTAGCCGTCATCATCAACCAACAACAGGACACTACCAAAAGTTGCATAAACAAAACCACTATCTGTCAGATAAGATTAACTAGTCGAAACATCATGAACATGGTACATGCCCGCCACGTAAAAATATTTTATTCATTTATCTCTTGTAGGTTTCCAACAGAGCATGGTGTCTTTTTTACTCAAGACAAGGGTTCTCTCAACTCAAGTCCAAAGCAAGTTACTCTCTCTCTCTCTCTCTCTCAAAAGGATCACAAAGAAAAGAAACCATAATGTATTTCGGATATGAAGTTCTTCCTAGACCTCATACATTAGGGGAAAAATATTAACACTAGAAAATCATACGGGAAAAAGACATTAAAAATGTCAAGCATAAGGTATAGATAAAATTTTCCAGAGAAGGAGTACATTAGGAATAACTAGAAAAATTAATTATTCCTAAGGTCAGAGGAAAAATTTGTGGATAGCGCATAGGAAACAAAGGCTTTTTGCACACTGTTCAACTTTTTCTTCGATAGCTGCACGGTCTTGGGGATGATAGAATGTCACCATCTAGGACCACTTGGCACACTTGGTTAAAAATATTCTCAGTCAACCTAACCAAGTAGATTCATATTTGAGCCACCTTGAGGCCTTAATGCAACACACAAAGGAATCATACCTCCACTCTTGTGTCACCATCTATCTTGGGCCAAAATAAGGAGGGAGACATTGAAAATGGCTTATAAGAGCCAACCTTTGGAGGAAGAATAGGATACACATTTTTATCCTGGCCAAATTTCTCCATATAAAACTAGCGTGTGTAGTCTAGCAACAAAGGGATTGGAAGGACTCAGTAGTTGGCCACCCAATATCTCATTCCAAGAGAGAGGAGTTCACCATATGTTCGTCGATCTACCATCCTTTGAGAGGAAAGACAAGCTTGCTAAAAACTTGAGGGGAAGAGACCTCATTGTCTTGAATATTGGAGATCCATAACTCAAAGGATCCACTACAAGAGATTTAACATTCTATCTTCTATTACCACCAACACCTAATAAAGGCTCTCCGTTTTGAGTTATTAGTGTGTTTTCTCTACCGAGCGTGTATCTTGTGCATGTTTTTATTTATTTATTGTTTATGTTGTATGCTATGTTTCAAATCTAACCTAGCTGATTACATGTTGAACTTGTTCCACTAATGTTCAACAAACCATTTTGGCTCGTGACCCTTATGTAGGTAACCAACCTGCCTACTAGGAAAAGTGTATTTCGTATGCCCATGTGACGAATACACTACCATAATGGCTATCATTGAATGAATGCTATTATGTTTTAAATAATTTTTGTTTACTATATGGAATAATTTTCAGACACTCATCAAGTCTTTCTCCTTATTTCTAGATCCCCCTTTAGGACACTACTATTACTTTTCTAATTGGTGGCTCATTTCCCTCAGTAGCCATGTATGTCTCCCCATACACCTTACCTTGGGTGTCTTCCAAAGCTCACATTATTGCTAACCCAAAGAGGAATTATATTATCTTATGTCTAATTGTAACCAAGACATATCTTGGAGGACCATTCCAATGATGGTCAGACCGTATGACCAGATGAGACTCCTACACAAAAAAATGTGAGGTCTAATTGGGACTTCACATCGGGGGAGATCCCCTTACAATGTTAGTGGCATCCAGCATCGTCAAAAAAATTTTAGTTGTAGGATAATCCACTTATGGGAAGAGTTAGGTTGCAAAGAATTAATCTTCATGGCTTTGTGTGTAAACCATATCATGATGTTTGTAATAGCTTACAACTACTTATGTTAAGATGATAATTATCTGAAATATTTTATGACAATGGTTAAGGGATGGAATCCCTTACAAGCCATTGAGTCAGGGGTGAACACTCTCACGAGCATTTAACAATAAAATTAATGTTTGTTGGTTTTCATTCTATGAGGTTTCTAGGGTATATCGGTGTCTAATGATGTGGTCGCTTGCTGTTCCATTTTTATGATTTTGTCTCCTTCCATAATATTATGTTTATATTATCAAGTATGTCATTAACTAGCTAGGTTAAAATAATCATGGAATTCGTGTAAGGTTACGTCAGGAAGTTTAAGTTAATATGTTACAATAATGGCAGTTAGTGATTGTGTAACTCACTATTCTTTTACTAAAGATGAATATATGTAATGATAATGGTTTATCTAATGGTGATTGAATAAATATGGAAAGTAATTTAAAAAATTACACATTGGTAAATACTAAAATAATTTCCTAACTCCATGCACGCATTTTCCTACAATGTTATGGGGATGTTACAAAACTTTCCCAAAATAAAATTGAACTCGAACTCACACTTACTTGACTCAAATTATGTAATATTCCCAAATGGGAAAATTAGGAATATAGTGCATAAAATTGGAAATAGCAGTGAACAAATCAATACACCATGATATGGGAAAAATGTACAGCCATCTTATTAAACATATCAACAAATAATAAGCACAATATCTTGAGGATCAAGTCACTCAAGCAATACAAAACAAGCCTCCTCTAAGAAAATATATGAATACATGAGAAAAAAACTGCTATACAAATTCCATGAGACATGACAACGCATTTTTAGGGCATAAACTGCTACAACAAGATATAACAAGATGGATATAATATTATATAGCTCAAACAATGCTAGGAGTGAATATCTAGGCTCCCAAACACATTTCCAAGACAACCCGGGAAGGGTTTCCAGATATACCAAAAATTACAAAATGCCGGAATGTAGCCCTAGGGCTGAATGGTAGCTGCAACTAAATAACTAGATGGAGATGGCTGAAAATGATATCTAAATGAATATATCTCCTCCAATAGATCCTTCAAGTGAAAGGCTGATCCCAACATTGAAGATCTCACTCTCCAAAAGAAGCACTGAAAACTCCACTGCAAATACTCATTAAAATAACGCAGTCAAAGAGGGAATCTGCACTGTAGATGATGCGAATATGTTGGCCTGGTGCCAATATTTGAAAGAAAGTTTGAGAACCTCCCTTTCTGATCTCCCAATGAGAAGAATGCTTCCTACCCTGAAAAACTAGCTCAGAAAGTGGGTTTCTCAACCCTCCACTGCAACACCCTACAACACAACACAAATTTGAATATATACTGCACTGTAACTGAAGACTGAAGCTTGGCCAGAATGCAGGAGTATGGAAATGATAGTACAATACTCTTCCTAGAGGCTACCTCAAAGGAAGAGTTAGGACCCCCGCTCAGGAACACCCAGTGCTAAACAACACAACAATCTCAGCTAAACAACTAGAGAGTGCAAGAAGTCATACATACCACAAAATCAATAATAAATAACATAACCATCTATGGCTACCTTGCCCTCCTTATAAACAATGTAAGCCTTCTCACCTTTGGTCCCACTCATTAGGGTTACTACTATCATGGAGACTTTCTCCCATTCACACTGCACTGTGTGTCATTGATGATCCACTCCCTCCATACCAGCGTTGTTGATTTGGTCAAACTTGACCTTGTCCACATGCATTAGCCCCTGTTCACACATGAGTGTGCTTTATCCAGCTATGAAGATGATCCCTTTTCACATTAAGAGGGATTTT
This sequence comes from Pinus albicaulis, assembly GCA_034641835.2. Classification (NCBI taxonomy): domain Eukaryota; kingdom Viridiplantae; phylum Streptophyta; class Pinopsida; order Pinales; family Pinaceae; genus Pinus; species Pinus albicaulis. The sequence goes on along the minus strand of CM076574.1, from coordinate 363,966,372 downwards.
ATTCCTACTAAAAATATTTATGGGTCTTCCTACCCATTCATTCATCTAGCTAAATGACAAGAGAAAAATTTAATATTCCAATTAGTTGCATGCTAATTTAGGAATATTACATTCCTCCCCTCCCAAACAATGCTTATCCTCAAGAAACTGCAAGGATAGAACTAAAGAGCCTCCTTTCCTCCTCCTATAGCATCCTCATATGATAAGCACCTCCAAAGTACAAGATGTTGTCTCATTAATAAGTCTCCAAGTTGCTCCTCGAAAGTATGCAAGTTAGCTTTTGGTGACAATCCCAAATAGCTATCGTCATGAAAAAGTGGAATACCCATTGAGGCAACAATATGCTGTCTAGAGGCCTTCTTGAGGTATGGAATATAAAATATATTGGGAACCTTCATTCCCATGTGAAGCTCCCATTCCCAATCTATCATCCATACAAAATGAGTCACCCTCCAAAATGGTAACTCATAGAAATACTCCTCCACCTTAGGATCCTGTAGAGAAGGTGGGCTGCATTGCTGAAATTGATAGACCAAATTACCTATCCCTTGTGGTCTCTCTCTCCACTTATGATAAGTGTAGAGTAGCTGCTGATTTTGGGCTGCAATAATGTTGCCTTCAAGAGGCAAGAAGAAAACTGGATCTTCACAGTTCCTCTCTCTAGAGTCATGAATCATGATGGCCCAAACCACCCCATATATGATGAATATGAAAACATCACCATATGGCATCCAAATGAGAAAGATACTGAAGGTTTCATGTAGTGATAGAAGGTACCAACAGTTTCTCAAGTGTTCACACTGCAGTTTTTCTAACTGTTGTTTCAAAACATAATATGGCAAGTTGTCTCCCAACAAGTTGTTAGTTGTGCATGTCATCTCATCTACTAGTAAATAGTAGATGGCATTTTTTATCAACTGAGTATACAAATAATAGTACAACACCTACCCAAATCCATACAAGAGATGGATATCCACATCACTGATGTTGGTCCCAAAATGACCATGAAGCCCAAATAGAGGCTTTCCCTCTTATGGAGCAATGCACTGAATAGAAATGACAAGAGAATGCAAATATTGTGTTAGATAATCCATAAATGAAAAAACACAACTCTTACCATGTACTGAGAGTAATTTGATAATAAGATCCATGAATGAACCCTCCAAAGTGGTATGCCATATCTCCATGAAAAGGAATGAACCATGTGTTGCATGCAAAACCTTGTTCTTATGCTTGGAGATCCAAGTCAAGAAGATCGTATCATGGTAATAGATGTCTCCATCCACTACTCCATCACTCTCATCTCCTACTTGTACATCAAGTGCATCATATGTGAAGTGATCGTGGGAACACTCCATCAACAACCCCAAGTTCCCAAGTGACAACTTTTTTGGCCTTTGTAATAAGGCTCCTATCATCTCATAGCTCCATTATTTGACATGCCAAATGTCAAAGTCATCTACCATAATGCTGCTATATATGGGAGATCCCTTCCAAAGTGGAAGTACCTCCTGATCCTCTAAGGCTAAGGAATAACCCCTTTGCACCATGATAGTTCCATCACCTACTCCTACAACATCATGAAAAGTATGGGAGAAAATCAGCCCATACTCTTCCAAGAGCTTCCAAAGAAATAATAGCTTTTGCTGCCTCCTCACACCTCCATCATACAAATCATAAGGTGAAAACATGATGCTTGACAGGAATAAATTCATATCATCATAATGCACCCAAAATACTTGCTGCCATATGATGTAAGTGCCATGCCATGTCCCAACCATTAGCACACCCTTTGGAATAGGATATGCTACATGATGGCCAAACTCTTTCAAGAGTAGCCAACACAGCCTTGCCTCCTGCTGCCCTGTGTCATATATCTGCAAGTGGTTTTCCAGCCCTCTTGCTCATCAACATCACCCATCCAACCAATGGTGAGTGTATAACCTCATGCTCAAAATTGGCATCCCTCAAATGGAGAATACCACCCTCACAAATTGGATTTCTATCTTTTCATTTCATGGGATGTTGAAGTGCAATCTCCTGGAGATCTCCAAATGAAGACCACTCATCAATGACCAAGCTGACCCCATAAGGATCCAAATAAGATTTAGGCAAGAACTTCTCATCAAAATGTGAAGTGGTCATCAAGAAGTATCCATCATAATAATGGAATATGTCATCCATCATAAGATGTCCTCCATCAACCATCTGCCTATCCTTTGCCATACATGTAGAAAGGTCATTGGAATGCTCCAATAATGGTTGGGACCCCAACCCATCACTCCTGCTCCATGACAACATTGCTGATCTCCGTAATGGTGCACTTGTTGTCTCATGCTCATTCTCAATGTTGAACATATAGTTCTGCATTGGATTGTTTAGGACAACGCTCATCCTATCCTTCAAAAATCTACACTCCAACCCCAAGAGCTATGTACAACTCAACAATGACACACTAGGATGGATGTACATCTCCTCCTTGAACAAATCAAGGCTTCTCAGCGCAATGATAGTCTTCTGCTCCAAATCAGCAATGTGCTTTGACCCTAGGTCATGCATTTTCCCTAATAGCATGTATCCACAATCCTCAATATGATGTGTTGTAATAATAGGAAATGGAAATATGTGCATACCTTGGGAAAGCTTGGGAACATCTTGTACTACTACAAGGGTTCCTTCCTCCGGTGTGATGACTTCAGCAACTACTGATGATGATGGCTACTCTTCTGTGGCTACATCAACGCTGGTATAAGTCTCCTCCTCCTCATACATCTCTAGAATAGTGCATGGGAATCTATATGTCAAGAGATCAAGACCACTTTGAAAAGATGCAAGTGTTCTTCCTCCTGATGCAAGTTCTCCTGTAGCAAGTGGTGGTGGAATTTTCTCTTTCTCTGTTTTTCTTCTATCAAAATTCTTGATCAACCTTTGAGTTAAATTTGCATATGCAGTCACTTGTGCATGACTCAAATGGCTGAGCCACCAAATTTTTTCTTCCCCCTCAAGGTGCAGTGCTGCAATCTCAACAACTTCTCTTTCTACTACTAGGTGTAGCAGGAATAATGCATCCAACTTAATTCCCCAAGCTCTTGATGTGCGTGTGGATGACCCATCAAATGTAGACAATATAAATCTATTGTTGAATGGTATTCTTTCTTATTTGAGCTGAATTAAATGTGGGAGAGTTAGATTCTCCTTGAAATCTCTAGGTTGAGACTTATATTTTGAAAGATACTCACTTATAATCTCATGATCTAAGTTTCCTCCATCCCCATGCCTCTTTTCTTCTCCTTCAAAAGAAAAGGGCATAACATGTTTCTTTGGAGCTCTATGCAATACCGATTCTTCTTTTTTCTGATAGGAATTAAATGGACCTTCCTCATCTTGAAACCCTCTAGAGGTTTCGTTGCATCTCTCCTCTCTCATATGCTTGACATCCTTGGATAGGTTATTCATAGGTCTGAAAAGTGATGAGACAAAGCTCATTCCTTCCATCTTCGTAGATATATTTTCTTCTTCTTATAGCATATTGGCTGAACTCATAGGCTGAGCCAAGATTATGCTCTGATACCACTGTAATATCCCCAAATGGGAAAAGCAGGAATATAGTGCATAAAAATAGAAATAGTAGTGAACAAATCAATACACCATGATATGAGGCAAATGTACAACCATCTTATTAATCATATCAGCAAATAATAAGCATAATATCTTGAGGATCAAGTCACTCAAGCAATACAAAACAAGCCTCCTCTAAGAAAATATGTTAATACATGAGAAAAACACTGCTATACAAATGCCATGAGCCATGAAAATGTATTTTTAGGGCATAAAATGCTACAAAGAGATATAGCAAAGATGGATCTGCTGTTATATAGCTCAAACAATGCCGAGAGTGAAAATCTAGGCTCTCAAACACATTTCCAAGACAACCTGGTAAGGGTTTCCAGAAATACCAAAAAGTACAAAATGCCAGAATGCAGCCCTAGGGTTGAATAACAGCTAAAACTAAATAACTGGATGGATATGGATGAAAATGAAATCTAAATCAATATATCTCCTCCAATAGATCCTTCAAGTGAAAGGCTGATCCCAACATTGAAGATCTCACACTCCAAAACAAGCACTGAAACCTCCACTGCAAATACTCATTAAAATAATGCAGTCAAAGAGGGAATCTACACTGTAGATGATGGGAATAGGTTGGCCTGGTGCCAATATGTGAAAGAAAGCTCAAGAACCTCCCTTTCTGTTCTCCCAATGAGAAGAATGATTCCTCCTCTGAAAAACTAGCTCAGAAAGTGGGTTTCTCAACCCTCCACTACAACACCCTACAACACAACAAAAATATGAACAGATACTGCACTATAACTGAAGACTGAAGCTTGTCCAGAATTCTAGAGTGTGGAAATGATAGTACAATACTCTTCCTAGAGGCTACCTCAAGGGAAGAGTTGGGACCCTCTCTCAGGAACACGGTGCTAAACAACACAACAATCTCAGCTAAACAACTAGAGAGTGTAAGAAGTCATACATAACACAAAATCAATAATCAATAACATAACCATCTATGGCTGCCTTGCCCTCTTTATAAACAATGTTATCCTTCTCACCTAGGGTCCCACTTATTAGGGTTACTACTATCATGGATACTTTCTCCCATTCACACTGCACTGTCTCTCATTGATGATTCACTCCCTCCATACCAGCGTTGTTGATTTGGTCAAAATTGACCTTGTCCACATGCATTAGCCCCTGTTCACACATGAGGGTGCTTTATCCAGCTATGAAGATGATCCCTTTTCACATTAAGAGGGATTTTATTCCTACTAAAGAGATTTATGGGTCTCCCTACCCATTTATTCATCTAGCTAAATGACAAGAGAAAAATTTAATATTCCAATTAGCTGCATGCTAATCTAGGAATATTACAAATTAACTCAGATTGACACTAGTTAAGTCAAACTCTAAATCTGGACCACCAGAGTAATTAATTATTTTTAATATTAGCATGGGTGATAATTGCACCATCTTTCAAAATAATGACACCTCTTACGCCTCCATTATCATATGGTTATCTGATTTTTTTGGTTGTATGAGTAGTGTGCATGATCAGGAGTTCATAATTTTTTCTCAAAATTCAAAGTTACAAGATTGGGTTGAAACCAGGATGGTTGTGTAGATCTTGTCTTCCTAATTCCAGCACCATGAATGGTTCGAAAAACCGATCTCTTATGATGAAGATATTGTGTTCTGATCGAAATACCAAATGGGTAAAATTCCGACAGTTTGACCAGGTTTGACTCGGGTGCACAGTCAGCAAAGTGGATGCACAGTCAGGAAAATAGAATATTCCCTGGAATATTCCTTTCTCAGGACCAATTTCTGGATGACAAGTTTCAATGCACTATTTGGGGTACGGGTTGAATGTGCCAATTAGAAGCTTCCACGTGGCCCTGAAACCGCATGTTAAAATTTTGTTGGAGGCAATAGGACTTGATCCCCTGACCTCCCGCTAGGCACTTGCACACATTACCATCTGCACTATGCATTGTCACTTACCCATGTTAGGTGACATGTTATAATTAATGTTAATTGAAATGGTGTTTGGGGGTTGGGAACCACCGGCAGTCCCAACCCATTAGCAGTCCACAACGTTTAAGTCACATGGCACGTTAACGTTTACAACACTGTGTAGTAAATGTAACCCGCCAGTAGTCCCCAGTGTTGTGTCACATGGTAATGATTAAATGTCAGCCCAAACCACGCGGTTTATGCATTAACCCGATAGCACATACCACCTTCAAACAGTGAACCGAGGTTGCGGAGTGGATAAGTGCTAACCGACAATTATGTAACGATTTTGGGGTGCGCATGTGGCCACCGCCCAAATCGTAAAATTAAATGTGCAGTATGCTTTGGTGGAAAAGATAGAGGTGTGGCTAAATTGGCAGATAGCCCTGTTTTAACTCCAGTTAACTAGAGTTCCCCACTCTAGTGGAGTTTTCCTAGGAGATACTGGGAAAATTTTTAGGAGGCCAAATTTTCGACCATTCTGAGTGAATGAAGAGTCATTTTTGACTAATTGGAGCATTATGGAGTCATTGGTGTAGATAAAATAACCATCAGATCACTTTAACTACATGTAATAGAAAAATTTTGAGCATAATGAAAGATGGACAAGCCATTGGGAGCTGGACCAATAGATGTAGCCCAAGAGGGGTGAACTGCTTCCTCATGCCTGCTATGTAGATTTCATGCGGTGACTTATTTCTATGTTTTACACTATTGTTCAGTGTTATTTGTTCTTGTTTTATGCTTCTAATTCACTAAAAATAATCTACAAATCATGGAAAAACCCCTTAATACTTATGCAAACTAATGAATTGATTATGCACATATTTTTAAAACTGAAAGACACTTAGCACAACAAAAATAATACAGTAATTTTAGATCAGATTGGTATCAGAGCCAAGTTTATTCTCTGGTGTTGTTTAGTGCAAAGAATTGTTTAACTGTTTGCAAGTTTCAGATGCTTACAAGGCTCAAGCTCAAAAGAGGAGAAGGCAAATTGGTGGAAGCAGGAGGGTCTCAGAAGGAGCCAAAGCAAAGGAGAGTAATATTTCCACAATATCCACCACCTTGTTGACCTCCTAAAGAAGCAGAAGCTCCATTAAGCATGCCTCATGAGGAAGGAAAAATTCATGAAGAATTTGACCCTAAGGAGGAAGAAAGAGTGTTCAGGAAAGAATTTCTTGACATGATTGAGATGGTTAGAATTATTTATCAAGAAAGGAATGAGAGACTAGAAGGAGAAGGATATAAACTCCAAAATAAAGGACAAGGATCTTCAGGAGGTCAACATGATGAAGGCAAGTCAAAGAAGTGAAATGGAGGAAATGGAGAGCCTCCATCTTCACCCTCATCGTCATCATCATCATCATCCTCTACTTCTTCTTTAGTACATCAACCACACAATTCCAAGAGCATTGGTAAATATACTTTATTAAAACTTGATGTTAAGTTTGAATTGCCAATGTTTAATGGTGAAGTAAATGCAGACAAGCTAGATAATTGGATTATACAATTGGAGGTCTATTTGAGAATACAAAACCTTCAAGATGATGATACAAAAATTCAATTAGCTTCTTTGAGAATGGAAGATGCAGCACTTGTTCGGTGGGAAGCCAAGCCAAAGGAGGAAATCAAGAAACAAGGTAAGATTATTCTATCATGGTCATATTTTATTAATACTATTAAACAATAGTTTTATCCATTAGCTCATATGCAAAAATCCATCATGAGCTAGCAAAACTTTAGGCAGTTAAAGGGACAAAATGTGCAAGAATACACCCAGGAATTTAGGAGAAGAGCTCTCTTATTAGTGGTGGATTTGCAAAGCCACGACACTTTGCTAAAGTACATAGGAGGCTTACATAGCTACCCAAAACATACTATTATCATATTTAACCCCACCATTCTAGATGAAGTTTGTGTTCATGCCACACATCTAGGAGCTAGAGGGAAGAACATTTCTGAAGAGGGTAGAAAGAAACCTTTTAAGGGTAAAGCCAAGGAAAAGACCTAAAAAGGTTAAAAAAAAAAGAATGCATATATTGATAAAGAGGGAGAAAAAGTGACTTGTAAACATTGTTCAAAACAAGGCCATGATGAAACTCATTGTTGGAAATTATATCCAGAATTGAGGCCAAAGAAACCCAATAACAAAGGGAAACAAAAAACTACTGCTACAACTCAACATGATTTAGGATCTAATTCAGGTGATGAAACTAAAATTATAGCCATGGGATTAAATAACATGAAGCGAAAAAATTGAAACTAAACCCAATACCAGTACATAAAACTGTCACATAAACACTCCAAATGAAGAAGAAAGAATAGTACTGTTTCATGTGAGGGTATATCCAAGCATACCAAGATTGACACATTGTTTGACAGTGGGTCACAAGCAAACTTAATATCTGAATATTTGGTCAAAAAAATTAACCTTGAGACCATACCACATCCAAAACCATATCCACTGGGTTGGATTTGTAAGGATGCAAATCTACATGTATGTATATTGAGGTTTGCAATCACTGCAAACTTTGTTGATATAGTGGAATTAGATGTGGTTCTACTTGACATAACTGGTATTGTATTAGGGAGTCCTTACTTGTATGACAAGAAAGTGATATTCCATTGCCATGAGAACAAGTATCATGTATTCAAATATGGCAAGGAGTTCATTGTTAGAGCACATCGCAAGAAGACGAACATTACTTTGGTAAATGCTGGACAAGTAAAGAGGTTGGTAAATTCAAGTAACAATTTTGTTCTTCTTATGATTAAGCCTAAAGCTAATATTAATCATGAATCTTTTGAAGAATGTGATCCTAATTTGAAATCAGAATTATATGATGTGGTTAATGGACATCATGAGATGTTTCAGGAGCCAACATGATTGCTTCCAAAAAGGGAAATTCAATATGAGATTCAGTTGCAACAAGATTGTCCTCTTCCAAACATCAGTATGTATCGCATGTCAATAATGGAGAATTCTGAAATAAAGAGGCAAATAAAAGAGATGTTAGATAAAGGAATCATAAGGCAAAACACCTTACCATGCAGTTCACCTATAGTCTTGATACCAAATAAAGATGGGACTTGGCGCATGTGTGTAGATTTTCGAGCTTTGAACAAGATTACGGTAAAAAATCATTACCCACTCCCAAGAATAGATGATTTTATTGATCATCTGAAAGAAGAAAAGTTTTTCACTAAGTTAGATTTACGAAGTGGATAACATCAAGTAAGAATTGTAGAAAGTGATATATGGAAAACTGCATTGAAAACCAAACAAGAACTCTTTCAATGGCTAGTTATGCCTTTTGGTTTCTGTAATGCACCGACAACTTTCATGCGAGTTATGGATAATTTTTTGCGACCATTCCTTGATGACTTTGTTATTGTGTAATTAGATGAAATTTTATTTTTTAGCAAAACAAGAGAAGATCATGTCTTGCATGTGAATAGAGTCCTTGATATTTTGAAGAAAGAGAAATTGTTTCTTAAGATGTCAAAGTGTGAGTTTGGAAAGACTTCTTTGGTCTATTTGGGACATATTGTAGGAGGAGGAGAATTAAGGATTGATCCTTCTAAAGTGGAGGCCATTTTTAATTGGCCCACACCCAAAACAGTTACAGAGTTATAGAAGTTTCTTAGGTGAAACTCAATATTGGAGGAAGTTTAATGCTAAATTTTCTTCCATCGCAGCTCCTATGCATTCAGCGACAAGTGTGAAGAAAGGCTTCCAATGGGGAAGAAAACAGAAACAAGCTTTCGAAGCTTTAAAAGAAAATATCAGTTCAGCTCCAGACCTTGCATTGTCAAATTTGAGACAGCCATGGGCGCAGTTCTTTTGCAACATGGTAAGCCTATTGCCTTTCATTCAAAAATTTTCAATGTGGCTGTGACTAATTATCCTACATATGACAAAGAACTATATGCTTTGGTACAAAGTGTCAAGAAGTGGAAACACTACTTGATGGGTAAAGAGACTATTGTACACATCGATCACCAACCATTATAGTACTTGCAGTCGCAAACAAAATTGCAACAATCAAGACATTTCAGCTGGATGGGATTTCTTCAACAATTTCACTTGGTTATAAGGTACAACAAAGGCATATTCAATAAAGTTGTAGATATGCTTTCAAGACCAATTATTATTGCTTCTACTTTACTCAAAAATGATTGTGTTGTACATGAAAGTTACATAGAATAATATGCACATGACATTGATTTCCAATATGTGTATGCTAGTTTGAGTGAAGGGAATCAAGTTGAAGAAAAAGATCATCACATGCATAATAATTTGCTATTTCATTTGGGCAAGCTATGTATTCCACAAGGAGAGAGGCTAAGTGTAATGAGAGAAGCTCATTCTTCTCTTATTGTTGGACACTTTGGGGTAAGAAAAACAGTGGCGCATCTACAGAGGTATTGTTATTGGCCTCACATTATAGATAGTGTGTCATGTTTTTTAAGAGGTTGTTCTATGTGTGCAACAAGTAAGCCTACTAATAGGAAGCTTGGATTGTACACGCCACTACCGGTACCATTAAGGCCATGGGAGAGTGTCTCCATGGACTTTGTTGGAGGTCTACCTATGTCAAGAAAGAAAAATGATTATCTTTTTGTAGTTGTGGATAGATTCAGTAAAATGTGTATACTTATGCCATGTAAGAAAACCATTACTGCTGAACAAATTGCTGAACTTTATTTTCAAAAAGTTTGGGTTCATTTTGGATTGCCCACTTCTTTTGTTAGTGATAGGGATTTGAGGTTCATTGGGAATTTTTGGTCAAATATATGGAGAATGATGGACACAAAGTTGAAAAAAAGTATTGCTTTTCATCCACAAACAAACAGACAATTCGAGGTGGTGAACATAATAGTTATGCATTTATTGAGAGGATATTGTAGCAAACATCCTAATTTGTGTGATGAACAACTGCATTACATTCAACATGCTTACAACCAGGAAAAACACTCTTCAACAAGAACCTCGCCTTTTGAAGTATGCTTTGGGTATTTGCCAAAATTTCCATTAGACTTCATCTTTGGGAAGGATGTTGCAATTGATGGCCATAGTGATATTGATAAGGCTCGAAAGTTCATTGAGAAAATTCAGATGATACATCAACAAGTTGAAGAATAGCTTGAGAAAAGTCAAAGAAAATAAAAAGAGAGGCATGACAAACACTGGGTTGATCACAAGTTTCAAGAGGGATATGAGATATGGTTGCACATTAGCAAAGAAAGGATGCAAGGGGAAGGTAAAAAGCTCAAACCCATTCACTATGGGCCTTTCAAGATCATAAAAAAGTTGGTAATAATGCATTCCAACTTGACTTGCCCTCTTACATGCAAAATGTATTTAGTTGTAAATGTTGAAAACTTACGCTTGTATGATCCACCTTTGATCGATGATCAAGAAAGTGATGTTCAACTACCTTCTATTGAAGATTTCTCACCAGAATTTCTGGATGAGCTCAAAAAAGATACAATTCTTGACAGGAGGAAAAGAACATCAAAGAGGGGAAGTGTTTACTACCTTCGAGTTGGGCTCAAAGGCACTAAACCAAGTAAGGAAAAATTGATGGAGGTTGGAAAGGTGAGGGAGCTATACCCTCATCTACTGAATAGGTAATCAAGTATATTGGGGTCCAAAAGCTTCCCAATGGGGAGGAATGATTAGGAGTTCATAAATTTTGCTCAAAATTCAAAATTACAGGATTGGGTTGGAAATAGGATGGTTGCGTAGATATCATCTTCTTGATTCCGGCACCACAAACGGTTCGAAAAACAAATGTCGTATGAGGAAGATATTGCGTTATGATCAAAATGCCAAACATGTAAAATCACAATAGTTTGACGAGGTTTCATTGGGATCCACAGTCAGCAAAGTGGATGTATAGTCAGCAAAAGAGAATATTCCTCGAAATATTCCTTTCTCAGGACCAATCGCTGGATGACAAGTGTCAATGTACTATTTGGGGTATGGGTTGAATAAGAAAATTAGAAGTTGCCATGTGGCTAGCCCTTAGGCCACCACGCGGCCCTGGAACCGCATGTTAAAATTTTATTGGAGGTAGTAGGGCTCGACCCCCTGACCTCCCGCCAAGCACATGCACACATTACCATCCGCGCTACGCATTGTCACTTAACCATGTTAGGTGATGGGTTATACTTAAGGTTTATTGAAATGGTGTTTGGGGGTTGGGAACCTCTAGCGGTCCCAACCCGCCAGCGGTCCCCGGCGTTTAAGTCACATGACACGTTAACATTAATACAATCGCGCAACAAATGTAACCCGCCAGCGGTCCCTCGAATTGTGTCACATGGCAACGATTAAATGTCAGCCCAAACCACACGATTTATGCATTAACCCGACGTCACACACCACAGCTCAAACAGTCAACCAAGGTTGTAGAGTGGACAAGCGCTAACCAAAAGTTATGTAATGGTTTGGGGGTGTGCATGTGGCTACCGCCCAAACCGTAAAATTAAATGTGCAATCTTTTTCGGCAAAAAAGATAGAGGCATGCCTAAATTGGTGGATAACCCAGTTTTAACTCCAGTTAACTGCAGTTCTCCCCTTTTAGTGGAGTTTTCCTAGGAGATACTGGGTGAAAGTGTAGGAGGCCCAATTTTCGACCATTCTGAGTGAATGAAAAGTCATTTTTGACTAATTGGAGCATTCTAGAGCCATTGGTGCAGACAAAACAGCCATTAAAGCACTATAACTACATGTAATAGCAAATTTTGAGCATAATGAAATATGGACAAGCCATTGGGAGCTGGACCAGCAGATGTAGCCCAGCAGGGGTGAACTTCTTGATCATACCTACTATGTAGATTTCATGTAGATTTATCTATTTTACACCGTTGTTCAGTGTTATTTATGCTTGTTTATGCTTCTAATTCACTAAAAATCATCTACAAATCATGGAAAAACCCCTTAATCCTTATGCAAACTAATGAACTGATTATACACATATTTTTAAAATTGAAAGACACTTAGCACAACAAAAATAATACAATCATTTCAGATCAGCGCATATGAGCATCAAAGTTTGCTATTATAGGTTCTATTTTCACTCATCATACTGAACGAAGGGAGTGGGGACACATAACGCCAACATTGGTTGTGTGTAGAGAGACACGTGCCTATAGTCACTATTTTCATCACAACTTCATTGTAACATGTTCTCGCTTGCTGCATTTTCCATTTATATTTGTTTTTGGTTTGTGTTTTTAGGATTGATAGCAAGATCACATTTTCGATAACCCCTCGTAATATCCGGCCATTGGAAATATTTTTTTTTTTTTTTTTTGTTCTGGTTTCTACATTTAGTTATTTGGATTTTGTTCTTTATTCAATTATTTTCATTGTTAGATGAAGTAACACTCAAAGGGTTCTTTGTGGTATACATCAAAACTGTAAAAAATGGTTACTTTTTTGTTGGACGAGCAGAACATAATCCTTTTGTAGGATAACTCTTCAAAATATTGTTCTAGATTAAAATTTTTTATCCAAAAATAAAGGAGGAAAATCATGAACGATCACATTAAAAGGTGTTTGTTTAAAGTTGTATGCTATTTTATGAAAGATTCGTCTTTAGTCAGTTAATTAAAATTGGAAATGTATTTTGAGCAAATTGTGTTAGAGATACATATGTTATTCTAAGAGGTACGAGAAATGCCTTGGGTGTGGTATTTACGGTGAAGTCCTCTGTATTTATAAAATTATTTTTTTCGAGCCACAACAGGCCATTGATATCCTTTTCACGAAAGGAGGAGGATTGGCTAAAGAGCTTATCTACGGATGCCCTAAATGGATGGCAGTAGTTTGAAACTATAAAATTAATGCTTAAATAAATTGACCCTATTAGTTTGCAACTATAAACTTAGTGTTTAAATAAATTGAAAAACGTAAGGCACTTGGAAATGCTAAAACTGAATTTTAGATTTTTCTTTGACAATTGTTAGTTGAATTTTAGATTTTTCTTAGACAATTGTTAGTTATTTGTAGATTTTCACTTGAACAAAAGTTATTTTTTTCTTTCATAGGATTCTTATGTTCACTTTTTCTGATTAACAATTTGGCTGCTAAGAGTAGAGGGTTCATGCATTTTATTGGTTGAATAATATCAAAGATTGGGTTATTCAAGGATCAGCCTGTCCTTCCAGCTCAATATTTTAGGGTTCGGTTAAAGTTAATAGCAGACCAGATGCAAGATCCCATTTTTGTTTTTCGGAATAGACAGGATTCAATATCGATGTTTATAGTTGTAGTTGAAAATGATTATGTTGTGTAAAACATGCTTATCTAAGGATTTCTAAATATTGTAGTTTACCTTAAACCATATGACATCCATGTCCTTTTAAATCATTAAAAATGGAAACTTCAAAGAGAGAAAGACGCAAATATATCTTTTCTATCATCCTTTCAGTGTTCTTTGCACATTCTCACAAAATCTATGGGCTTGAGAATATGTGATTTTTGGTTAATGAAGAAGTGTCCAGTATGCAAATGCATAGATATAAACCATATTATGATATATATTATGGAATATTATGGCTTCATATGAAATGTATGTTATTGAAAAACATATCTTCATCGAAACTCTAGGTTTATAGATGCGGTGAGATAAAATAAGCGCCAATAAATGACTTAATGGGCTATCAGCATTAGCCTGTCAATTCTTTATGGTCCTAGACTCTACTCTTTTCTACCATCAAAGTAGGGACTTTTAACCATTGCAACATGACCTTCAGATCTGAATTGGCGAGATGTTTTTTTGCGTTATTTTTCTTAGATACGAAAGGTTGGAATGGGAACATTCCAGAAAGTGGATTTGAAATTAATTTCCATCAGTGAAACACTCAATCAAATTCCCTTTGAGAAAATTCCTTTGCTCATACATGATGGAACAGTAGAAAAGTTGATATGAGACTTGTCTCTTGGCTGAAGAGTGAAAGAGTGAAAGTTGATAAGGGGTTTTACTCATAGTAATTTAAAAATGATGAAAATTATCTGTCTTAATCCAATATGAATAGGTTTTTAATTGAAATTAACTGATTTTTAATTTTATCATAAGTTAATAATAATAATAATCATAAAATTTAATTGTGTTATTTTGTACATAACTATGATATAGTCTCATTAATGTTTAAATTTACCAAAATAATAATAATAATAATAATAAAATTTATTAAAAAAATAAAATAATCTTAAATATATATTTTTGATTAAAAATAAAATAAATAATGATTACATATTTATATTTTTGATTTATTAATAAAAATGAAAAAATAATTATTAAAAAAAAAAATCTTTTATAATTAAAATTTAAAATAATATATATATATATATATATATATATATATATATATATATATATATATATATATATATATATACATATATATATATACATATATATATATATATATATACATATATATATAATTAAAAGGATAATTAATTACCTATGTACAAATGTACATAACAACATTTAAAAAAAAGAATAATGTAAATCCTTTTAAACTCGTAAATAAAATTTTTATTTAAGTATATACATAAAAACATCTTAAAAAATGGAATAGTGTAAACGAGTCTTACATTCACATTAGTTCAAAAATAAGAAAATAAAGGGATAAATTTTTTTGATAGATAATTTATTTTTATTATTTAATCTAGAGAAATTAATACATTGCAGAAAATTAAATGAATAATAAAAATTGTTCAAAATGATTTTATTATAAATAAATGTTCAAAATTATTTTTTAAATCAATATAAGTATACTAATATTGTTTCAAGTTCATTTTTATATTAATAATAAATTATTTAATGTCTATAAGCATTCTAAGCGCATTTCACATAGTTTTTTCATGTAATTCATATATATGAGAGAGAGATTTGTAACATATTAGATTCATAATCTTGAAATTAAACATTGAGAAGATCAATTCTCTCAATATCTTGAAATTCAAACCTTTCTTCATATTTTTCACTTAAAAATAAGTTTGCCTTTCAAAATATTTGGTCTATTTCACACTTACACATTCAAAAGAACGTTAAATTAAATCTATACTCACAATAATAAAAAATACAAATAACATAAAATAAAATATAAGATAATAGACTTTTTTTACTTATATTTATGAAAAATATCAAAAGTTTAATAAATTAAGGATTATGGACCATTATATTTATACATGAATATTTAATATTTCATATAATAAAGATAATTTTAATATATGAATAGACATTTAAACATTAAAAATTATTTAATTAAGATTAAACAAATTAATATAATGAAAATAAATCTAAAATTATTTAATTAAGATTAAAAAAATTAATATAATGAAAATAAATCTAATCTCAATATTATATATATATATATATATATATATATATATAGAGAGAGAGAGAGAGAGAGAGAGAGAAGGGAGGAAAACAAATTCTAATTTTTATAATAATAATTCAGAAAAAAGTAATTAAAATAAAAATGGTTTAATGGACCTCATGATAATAAAATATTATTTGTAATTTTTTTATAAGTTTCATTTAAGGTTTAAAAAGCCATTAAGAAAATGTTTTAATATTAAAATAATTTTGATAAATTAAATTGCTAATGTAATATTGACGCATATATTATATTATGTTTTTATTTCAAAATATTAATAGTGGTGCCAATATAGATGATAATATAGATCATAATAGATATCAGAAAACCTATTTCATAATATATGTTAAGTTGCTAAAACTAAAGCAATACTATAATTAATTAAATAATAACTTTATTATTAATATTATTATTAATTATAAAAATTATTAATAAATAAAAAATAATTAATATATAAGTTAAATTGATTTGTCAATATTATTATTAATTATAAAAATAATTAATATATTTGTTAAAGAAATATATATTTGAAAATACATTTAACAAGATTATTCTCGAGTGAGAATTACCTCACTTTACCATATATATTATTAATTTGTAAATAAACACAATATCATGAGCCAACGCCATGGCTTTCTCAATACCGCATGTCCAAAAAATTATGTTTCATTTCATATGACACTTTTTTATCGAACATTTTCCTAATTAATCAATTAAATTAAAAAAGAAAAAATATGACATAATTACTTTGGGGAAATATATCAAGCTTTGATTTGTGTATACTAAGATCCTTCTCAACCCTAGATCTATCACACACAAAGAGAGATCAATTCTCTCTAGGAGAAAACATTTTTTTTTAATTTTTTTTTATTGCAAAACTTGAAGAAAGGGTTGCAACTCGAGAGAATTTATCCCTCTCGATACTTGATAGATTCGGGGTTAAGATAGATCTAGGCTAGTTTTAGTGCTGCACAACCACGAAATATATGCTCAACATATAATTAATGTGCTCATTTTAAATATATTAAATACATCTAAGATGATATCTTATGAGAATACAAATGTTGGATATAGAGTTAAAATGTTGAATGATTAAAAATGGAAATAATACGAATATATTAGTCAATTGAAAAATAGTTTACAGTGTGATTGATCTCAATAACTCTTCTACTGCTTTTCTTGTAGTCACGCCTACTACATTTTCCATTGTTGCATATCGGTCATATGAAAAAGGAGATTGAAATCATAGACCATTCAGATCTGTAACTCGAGATATTGGTAGTAAAAATCATACCCTGTCTATGTTGCTTCCAAATATAATATCAGATTTCTCCAAAGTTAATCCTTGTGACTAACGAATTGTTATGCCCCAAGAAAGTTTCAATTTTTTTTTTTTTTTCTATTACCTCTTTTAATAGGTGTAATAGGAATTGTTTGAGAGGATGATTCATCCCATGGTACTCTCATATAAATAACAAATCTTAACAAAACATATGTGGATGGTTCTATGGGTGAAATTACCTATCTATACACAATTTTTTCTACAATTCCAAGTACACTATTTACGAGTCCTAAATAGTAAATATGATTTATGTAAGCATAAATAAAGTTCCAACTAAAATAAGTAATGGAATTTCCATTGTTTCCTCATCAATTTACATATAGTTACTTTTTACTTGTGTAGGAACATTCATTATAATGGCACAATTTAGGCGTATTAAACAAATCTTATTATGATTTTGTAGATCATCATTTGTACCAAAAAAATGTACTTCCTTATCAAATAACTCTTTTATGAAAGAATCCAAACATGAATTTGTACAAGTCATAATATATTTCCAATCTTGCATAGTTGGTATTGCATCCCTTATATTTATTAACAAATGATGAAAATATGTTTGTTGATTACTTTGTCCATCTTATCAAAACAGGGTATCAAGGGTCACAAATTTTGTGAATGAGTTCCATAATTCATTCACAGTACCTTAACATGCATATACATGTTTGCACAGAACATGAGCCAGTTGTCCCAAATCACCAACCAATATAATTAACCTCCCACCGAAATAAATCTTAGAATTTTCTAAGAAATCTTGTCGATGTCCCTTATGAATATTTTGTAATAGATTTATTCAACATATAACTCATTTAATATATCAATATATAATTCACACGCTTCATATCTTGTTGTAAGGTAATTAGACCTAATCCTTTCATAGGTGATATGTTTTTTATTAGAAGTTGATGTGTTGAATGAATATTTCTTCTAGATATGTTGAAAGTTTCAACCCATGTAGGAGATAAAGAAGTAATAGTCTCTTCTCTGGAAAGGAGTCAGTTTCAAGGTCACTTTTAATAGCCCCAATCAAATCAGACTTTCCTATACCTACAATTCCTTGGATTATCATATGCATCGAATCAACCCGCGATCTATAATTGTCAAGGATAATGTGAAATGTTATTATTTTCTTACCACCAAAAGTTTCGAAGCAATAAGACTTTGCATGTTGGTTGGTATGAATGTAAGTCAACTTTCATTTTTATATATCAAATGAATAGCATGATTTGAAGTGACTTTATCAACAAAATGTGTGCTCTAATTATGCACGTAATTATGATGTCTATGTACTAGAATCTCAAACTTATTTTCATTTATATATCTATTCTAATATAATGCACAAATGATTTCCCACTCATTCTCCCTAGAATTTGCGAGTGGATTCTGAACATATTTTCCCCATCAGGTTCAACTGGATGGATTGGATGAAATAGATTGCAATCAACATGCCATGGCTTGTATTGAAATTTCTCCCAATTATGAACTTTCTCATTACCTTCTCGATCTATATCATTATGTAAGTAAAAAAACTACTTGTATAATACTAACTCATACAAATAAAACTATACAACCTTATCATATTATTGATTAAGACCTTAGTTAAATCGATGAAACACGCATACATTAGTTGTATTCTTTCATTATAACCATTTCTCCCTAAGTAAACATTTTTCATATGTCCATGATTTCACGACATATATCAATAAAAGCTTCTCAATATGGGTAGGTCACTTGGTATATGGATCAACAAGGGAATTATCATTGTTGGAATTGTGTGTGTCAATATTTACTTGTTCAAAAAAAATTCTACTAACATTTAGAACAACAAATCTATGCCTACATTCATAAAGTGAGAGCTCTAGAATCAAATGACGAGTCTCTGTGCAACTATATGTCTATCAACAACAGTTTCACACAACAAACTCCTGTATGTGTGTGCTACTGGTTCAATTAGATTTTTAATAAAAGAGACACGCACCATCATATCATGGAATGTTTCTTATAATTTTTCATATTTTTCTACATAATTTGATATGTAATTAATGGCAATGTGATTTCGAAGAATAGGTTTTCAATCCATATTATCCCTCCACATCATCATTGTTTCACAATTGCATGTATTCAATCTATCATCATTTCATCTTGGTTCATACTTCATTTCTCCATTCTCATCAACATAAAAAATAGACTCATCACATAGATCCCATGGTGCCTTATATCAACAAACCAATATTCTACCTTCTTCTAAAGGTGTGATCTCTCATTCCAAGTGATGTAACACTCATCACAATTAACAATCTATTCATAATCAATCATATGATTAAATTGAAATATGTTTTGTGTGTCATTTAACTAAGGATTATTATCTATATTAAGTCTAACTTGAATATTTGTTTGATGTTAATCTCTTGGATTTATTACATGTAAACATCCATTAAAATATTCTTTTACAAATCTAACTTGGATAAGAGATTCCGAGCTCAATATTTCCATGTCAGGAGTACTTTTTAACCATATAAATACATACACACGAGGAGATATATGATGTTTCCACTCATAGCAACACCAATAATATTTAGCTTGGTGAAAATGTTCAAAAAAGTCATCTTGATACATTGTATGCCTTAAGTGGATATAATGTGATACAATATGAATATTATCAGTTAAATTTCAAGTCTCCATTTCCTTGATTCTCCTAGATCTGAAGGTCATCTACCTGGAATTGATTGATGTAAATCTGGGCATTGAATATTTTCTACACTCGATATAAATAATATTATATTACATGTCATGAATATTGGACCTTTATTTAAATTAAGTACTTGAATTCCAACTTATGACTCCTTAGACACATGACATATTTGAACTTCACCCAATTAACCAATCCTATAATGAAAACATTGATGTGCAATTCTCATATTAGCGGGATTTTCAAGTTAAGCTCGGGCACACACACACACACACACACACACACACACACACACACACACACACACACACACACACACATATTTTGAATTATTTTATTCTACATATTTAACATGTTTGAGTTAGTTAGATATTGTTTTCTTTGTTGATATTCAATTTGTGTTTAATTTTTTCATTTTCTTTTTTTTCTGCATGCTCTTCAATTATTTTTTTGTTGATTTCATATTGGTTTTGTATATTATCTTTTACATGTCATGAATATTGGACCTTTATTTAAATTAAGTACTTGAATTCCAACTTATGACTCCTTAGACACATGACATATTTGAACTTCATCCAATTAACAAATCCTATAATGAAAACATTGATGTGCAATTCTCATATTAGCGGGATTTTCAAGTTAAGCTTGGGCATAGATATATTTTGAATATATATATATATATATATATATATATATATATATATATATATATATGAATTATTTTATTCTACATATTTAACATGTTTGAGTTAGTTAGATATTGTTTTCTTTGTTGATATTCAATATGTGTTTAATTTTTTCATTTTCTTTTTTTCTGCATGCTCTTAAATTATTATTTTTTGATTTCATATTGGTTGTGTATATTCTTCTATTATTTGTTGTGTCATTCTTTTTTTATGTGCTCATTGATACTCCCTTTGAAATTATCTTCTCTCTTCATCTTATTTTGTGGTTGTCACTTCTAGTTCCTTTTTTTTTCTCTTCATGTTCTTGAGTTGTAATTTCCTTTGGCTTTGTTTGTTGATTTCCTTTTTGTCGTGAATTTTCTTGTACTCTTTCTTGTACACTTATTTCTCAATATGCTCTATAATGTTGTCTTTGACATGATATTTTATCTTCTTGATCTTGTGAAGATGTTGATTGTAGTGCCTTTCTTTATTCTTTGTGCTCTTTAGTTCTCATTTCCTCTAGATATTTTTTGTTTATTTCCTCTTTGATGTGCATTTTCTTCAATTATTTGTTGTTCCATTCATTGTCAACATGCTCTTTGATATTCTATTTTGACGCTTTCTTCTCTCTTATTTTTGTGCAATTATCATTTGTAGTACATTTCTTTGTTCTTCATGCTCTTCAGTTATCATTTCCTCAATCTTGTATTGTTGATTTCCACGTTGTTGTACATTTTCTTCTATTCTTTATTGTTTCCTTATTTTTCAATATGTTCTTTGATATTCTCTTTGATGTGCTCTTATATTTTCTTATTCTCATGCAGTTGTAACTTCTACTGGCTTTCTATGTTCATCATGTTCTTTAGTTGTCATTTCCTGTGGCATTTTTTGTTGAATTCCTCTTTGTTGTAAATTTTCTTATATTTTTTGTTATGTCATTCTTTGTTGATACGCTCTTTGATATTTCATTTATGTTATCTTCTCTCCTCTTCTTCTTGTGCAATTTTAATTTCTAGAGTCTTTCTTTGTCAATTTTATCTTGTTCATTTTGATTTATCCTCTGTTTCTCATGCTCTTCAACTATTATTTCTATCATATTTATTTGTTGAATTTCTCTTACTTATTCATTTCCTTCTATATTATGTTCTTCACACTCTCGAGTTGTCATTTTTTGTGCCTTTCCTTGTTGATATGTTATTTGATATTCTCTTTGATGTGATACATGAATTCATTTTTTCTCTTCATTTTTCTTCTTTATTTGATCTTCTCTTCATTCGCCACACATTTCTTCTACATTTTCCATCTATCATTGTTGTTTTTGTTGTTGTTTGCTAACATGTTCATGTGTTTGCCTTCTTATATCTTCAACATGCACGTTATCCATCTCATTATTATAAGAGGACATGGTAGCATCAATTACTTCAACATGTAAATCAATGCATATTAGAAATAATTATTTTTTTTAGATCCACTAAATTGAAATCTCTTCAATAATCAAATTAATTTTAAAGTAATGCATACAATCCATCTAGTTACATCGAATAATGAATTCCCATCAACATTGAAATCAATGCATTTTTTAAACCTTAGTGAAATATTTAAATCAAACTTATTTTACCTTATGAAAAAACTTTACTTCATCTTCCTTTATGATTAATCAAAATCTTAATGAGTAACTTATTATATAATGGAAATCCTATAATATAATATTCAATATTAATATTATATAATATAATTTTAAGATAATAATATAGTATAGTATTAATATTATAATTTATTATATTATTAATATAATATAATATTAAATTCTATTAATATAAAATAATTTTTAATATATTAAGTTTCAAATTGAGTAACCAAATATTATATAAATTTTAGAAAATAATAATATTATTAATATACTATACTAATATGTTATATAATATTTAAGAGCATTTCATATAATATAATACTAAATATAATATAACTTAAATATAGTGTTATTAATATATTAAGTGTTAAATTAGATATTTAAATATTAAATGTAATTTTTGATAGATTTTGTAGAAAAATGTCAAATGTAATCTTTGTATGTGAAAAATTGTGTAAAATTTTACACTAAGTTAATTATATTTGCATTTTGTAAATTAAACAATAAAAAATGAGTGAATTTCATGAAATTTACTTGGTTTCCATGTGCATGTAATTAGTTTTCAAAACTTTGTCCATCACACTACAAATGTATTTGGTTTCCAGAAATTTCACCATCACCCTTCATTGTTCTTGATGTTTGTCTATTTTTTATTGAAAAATTTAGTGTTAATTATTTATATGTAACAATTACCTATGTACAAAAAATAGCTACCTAAACTAAATACCTGAATATAATTATCAAAAATATCATTTTGATTATATGATAATACTATGCATTAATATATATTTACTATAACCTAAGTTATGGAATTGAATTAATATTATTATTTTCTATTAAATATTATATTAAGTTATTAAAAATAATAGTAATCTAAACTAGGTGGAATTATAATAATAATGGATTTAATAACGTTACGGATTTAATTTTCCCAGTCAACTTAATTAATCCATATAACCCACCATTTTTACCAAGGGAGGGAAAACTTATAATGCACATAGGCCAAGGGACGTCAGAGCCATCGAAGTAGAAGCAAATCTAGTTACAACATAAAATTTAAACGTGTTGGTTGAATTTAAATTATGAGACGGGTGTTTAACCTGAATTGCTAAACCTTATTATATGTGTGTCATTTTGGCAAAGCACTACTAAAAATAATCAAGAGGTTTTCCATTCACTCTAATTTAATTTATTTTCTTTTCTGTGTAATATTGGGCACAAAATGGAATTATTGTGAAACAACAAATTTTAGTCTCGAATATGTTAAGATGTTTATGGGATAGCATTGAATAGATCTGGAGTGGATAACAATATCATTATTTTCAACATGTGGATAGGTTGAAAAGAATCAATAGGTTTTCCATTGACACTAATTTATTTGTTTTTCTCTATAATGTTTGCCACAAAGTGAAATTATTGTTTTACTATCTACTCAATATTAAAAAATGCTAAATGGATAATGAATTGTTTTACTATTTATTCATCTATAGAATAATTAGTCTAGATCCATCTTAACTCTGTATCTATAGGTTAAAACCACTTTTTTGAATGCAAAACTTGAGGAAAGGTTTTCACCTCCAGAGATTTGATCCCTCTAGGCGGTTGATAGATATGGAGTTAAGATGGATCTAGGCTGGTTTCAGTTGTGTGCTACTGATAGATATGGAGTTAAGATGGATCTAGGCTGGTTTCAGTTGTGTGCTACCGAAAAAAATCTATCGATAATATGAGCAACATATGATTAATTTTATAAATATGATGCTAAATATGTCTGAGATAAATCTAGTCATTTTAGTTGATGAGATGATAAATATTGTAAAATAACTTTGATGATGAAAAATGTTAAAATACAAATTTTGAATGCAAAGTGACAATGTAGTAATATTGAATGATAGAAAAAGTGAATAATAACAATGTAGTCAATTACAAATAGTCTCCATTGTGATCAATCTCAAACTATTTTTTTCCACTATTTTTATTGTCTACCTTGTTATTTTTTGCATATTTTCATATCGATTATATGAAAAGGATAGTTGGAATCATAAACCATTTACATCATACCTTGTCTCTCTTGCTCTCCAATATTAACAGGTTTAATTACTATAACACAAAAATCAATGTACATTGCCAATAATGTTTTATGCTTACACTGAAATCAATGCATCTAGTGCAAGAAATCAAATAGGATTAGAAATCACTATCTATACTGAAATCAATGCATTTAGTGTAAGCAATGAAATAGTATTAGAAATCATATACATTTAAATCAATACATCTAGTGCAAGAAATCAAATATAATTAGAAAACAACATCTACATTGAAATTAATGCATCTAGTGCAAGAAATCAAATACGATTAGAAATCACCATCTACGCTTAAATCAACACATTTAGTGAAATCAATGAAATAGGATTATAAATCATCTACATTGAAATCAATGCATCTAGTGCAAGTAATCAAATATCATTAGGAATAAACATTTACACTAAAATAAATGCATCTAGTGCAAGCAATCAAAAAGGATTAGAAATCACCATTTACACTGAAATAAAAGCATCTATTGCAAGAAACATTCTTCCCTATCTACCCCCTCTATCTATATCTATATCTCTCCATTTTCTCTTTATCTCACTCCACCCAACACACACACTCTCTCACTCCATATCTATCAATCTCATTGTCCCTCCCTCCTTGTCTCGATCCATCTCTTCTTTCTCTTCATCTTCCATTTATATCTCCAACTCCCTTTGTCTCTCTATATCAACCCCAAAGCATATACTCTCTTTCTCCAATATATCTATCTATCATTCCCTCCTCTTACCCCCCCCGCCCCTCCCTCTCTCTCTTCCCCTTCCTTCCTTCTTCCCTCCTGCTATCCTCTCTCCCTCTCTCTCCATATTCCTTATCATTCTCTCTCTCTCTCTCTCTCTCTCTCTCTCTCTCTCTTCACCTTTCACTCTCTATTTCTTTATTCTTACCTCCCTCTCTCTCCCGCTCCATCTCTATCTCTCTTTCCCTACCATTCTTCACTCTTTCTCTTCCTTTATCTCCCTCCTCTCTCCCTCTCTCTCTGTATCTTCACCTTCCAACTTTGTTACTGTATGCTTCTCTCTCTCCTTCTCTCCCCACTTCTCTCCATATCTCCTTGTTTGTCTCTTTATCTCACCCCCAAACATACACATTCTCTCTCCATCTCTCCCTTGTCAATCCCTATCTCCCTCCACTACTCGCTCTCTATGTATTTTTTCTTCCCTCTCTCTCTCTCCCCATCCAAAATCTCTCTATCCATCCCTCTCTCCCCTTGCAATTCCATCTCTTTGTCCCTCCCTCTCTCCTCCTACCTTTCAAGTCCCCTCTCTTTTCCATTGTCTCTCTCACTTTCTCTCCTACCTCCCTCTCTCTTCCCCCATCTCTCTCTCTCTCTCTCTCTATCTCTCTCCTACATTCCTCTCTCTCTCTCTCTCTCTCTCTCTGTCTCTCTTTTCCATTCAATCCTCTCTCTCTCTCTCTCTCCTACATTCCTCTCTCCCTCTCTTTTACACCAATCCTCTATCTTCCCCCATCACGTTATCTCTCTCTCCATATATGTTACTATATCCCTCCCTTTATCCTTCTTTCCCCTTCTCTCCCCCCTTGTCTTCATCAGTAATTTTATGTCTCTTTATCTCACCCCTAAACTTAGACACTCTCTCTCCATCTCTCCATTGTCATTCCCTCTTTCTATACTTCTCACTCTCTATGTCTTTCTTCTTCCCAACCTCTCTGCCCCAACAACTCCTTCTCTTTATCCCTCCCTCTCTCTCCTTCGCTCATCCTTTCTCCCTCTCCCTTTCTCTCCTATCTCCCTCTTCATCCCCCCTTATTTGTCTCTCTATCTCTCTCCACCCTCCAAAACTCCCTCCTTATCTCTCTCCCACCTCCATCTTTATGTCTCCCTCTTCCTCTCTTACCCTTCTCTACCTCTCTCACTCCTCTCCCTCTCTCTCTTCATTCCTCCTCTCCCCTCTCCTTCAGTTTATCTCGATCTCTCCCTTGTCACTCCCCCTATTTCTCCACCTCTATCATATGTCTTTATTATTCCCTCCCATATATATATAGAGTTAATATATATATATCATGATAAATTAATATATATTATAATATAATAAATTAAATATTGTATTAACCTAAAGCTATTAAATTTAATAATATTAATATTGTAGTATTTTAATATGAATATTATATTTAATAATAATAATAATAATATTAATATTTTAGTATTAATGTTAGGGTTCATAATTTTTTTTTCCTGGTATTAATAATAATTTGGTGGATGGTATTTGACCCATAGGGTTGGTATATAATTAGATGCTGATTTCTAATCTTATGAGATATATTTTTATTTATTTAACATACCTTTTTTAAAAATATGTTATTTTTCCCATGGTATTTAACCGTTGGTATTAATAATAATTTTTCCATTTCTATTTGGCCCATAGGCTTCACCTAAATAAAACCTCTTTTTTGAATTTTGTAAATATAAAAAGGTTTATGGAGTAAATATAAAAAGAGGTTTTACTTATTTACCATACCTCTAGTTTATTTATATTTTAATTTATTTACCATACTTATTGAGTAAGTATAAAATGAAGTCTTATTTATTTACCATACTTCTTGACTAAGTATAAAAAGAAGTTTTATTTATTTACCATACCTTTGGTTTATTTATATTTATATTTATTAATCATATCTCTTTTTTAAGTGTTCCTAAATAAATTTATATTGTCAAATATTATTTTAAATTAGTTTTTAATTGTTTATTTATATGGTTATGTAAGTCATTGTTTAAGCACATTATTTAGATTTTATCTTTTAAAATTTATTTAGTTTTTTATTTTGGCTTCCGACATACTTACACATCGAGATCATACTGGACCATATTTTGATATTAACACTTAGAATGTCCTATGAATCTTCCAGCTCGATATCCATGATTTTAGAACTAAAATTCTAAGTGATAGGTCTTAATATCAATAGGTTTCAATTAATGTGATATAGTTAATGTATTGATCTGCAAGTGATACATCTAATCCTTGATTAATATTATATAGTTAAGTTACGGATATTAATTTTCCGAATACAAATATCCGTCTTAACTACATTAACGTCTTAGTTTAAGACTTTAATATGGATAAAATAAGAGTCAATTAACTAGATATAGGATATAGGCTTAAGGTGCTATGTTGGATTGATTTTTATGGATCATGAACACAAATACTACGGAGAGTTAATATGTCTTATCCTAAGGTGATCTCAATAGCTGCACAAAATGAAATTATTGTTTCTGTTATCTTCTCAATATTCAAAAAGGAAATCTGTTTTGTTTAATACTAAGTAGATAAAATAAAAAATATATTTTACTCTATAATATATTGAGATGGATCTAGGTTAGCTTACAATAGATTTATAATAGAAAGTATAATCATTTTTTGTGCCGATAGGTGCATTCTAGAGCGTAGCATTCTACAGCCCAATATGACCCTGATGTGTAAGTATGTTGGAAGCCAAAATAAAAAAACTAAAGAAAATTTAAAAGATAAAATCTAAACAATGTTGGCTTAAACAATGACTTACATAACCATATAAATAAACAATTAAAAACTAATTTAAAATAAAATTTGACAATATAAATTTATTTAGGAACACTAAAAAAAGAGATATCATTAATAAATATAAATATAAAAAAACCAAAGGTATGATAAATAAATAAAACTTCTTTTTATACTTAGACAAGAAGCATGGTAAATAAATAAATCTTCTTTTTATACTTACTCAAGAAGTATGGTAAATAAATTAAAATATAAATAAACTAGAGGTATGGTAAATAAACAAAAACTCATTTTATATTTACCCCATAAACCTTTTTATATTTACAAAATTCAAAAAAGAGGTTTTATTTAGGTGAAGTCTATGGACCAAATAGAAATGGACAAATTATTATTAATACCATGGGTCAAATACCATGGGCAAAATATCATATTTATAAAAGAGGTATGTTAAATAAATAAAAATATATCTCATAAGATTAGAAGTCAACATCTAATTATATACCAACCCTATGGGTCAAATACCATCCACCAAATTATTATTATTACCAAGAAAAAAAAAAGGTGTATGAACCCTAACATTGATATTATTATTATTATTATTAAATCTAATATTCATATTAAAATATTACAATATTACTATTATTAAATTTAATAGCTTTGGATTAATACAATATTTAATTTATTATATTATAATATATATTAATTTATCATGATATATATATTAAATCTCTATATATATGGGAGGGAATAATAAAGACATATGATAGAGGTGCAGAAATAGGGGGAGTGACAAGGGAGAGATTGAGATAAACTAAAGGAGAGGGGAGAGGAGGAATGAAGAGAGAGAGGTGGATAAGGATAAGAGAGGAAGAGGGAGACATAAATATGGAGGTGGGAGAGAGATAAGGAGAGATGGGGGGATAAGGAAAGAGTATTGGAGGGTAGAGAGAGATAGAGAGACAAAGAAGGGGGGATGAAGATGGAGGTAGGAAAGAAAGGGAGAGGGAGAAAGGATTAGAGGAGGAGGAGAGTGGGAGGGATAAAGAGATGGAGTTGTTGGGGCAGAGAGGTTGGGAAGAAGAACGACAGAGAGTGAGAAGTATAGAAAGAGGGAACTGTGACAATGGAGACATGGAGAGAGAGTGTCTATGTTTAGGGGTGAAATAAAGAGACATAAAAGTATTGATGGAGACAAGGGGGGAGAGAAAGAGAAAGAAGGAGAAAAGGAGGGATATAGTAACATATTTGGAGAGAGAGATAAAGTGATGGGGGAAGAGAGAGGATTGGAGTAAAAGAGAGATAGAGAGGAATGTAGGAGAGAGAGAGAGAGAGTGAGAGAGAGATAGGATTGAATGGAAGAGAGAGAGAGAGAGAGAGAGAGAGGATTGAATGGAAAAGAGAGAGAGAGAGAGAGAGAGAGAGAGGATTGAATGGAAAAGAGAGAGAGAGAGAGAGAGATGGGGGAAGAGAGAGGGAGGTAGGAGATAAAGTGAGAGAGACAATGGAAAAGAGAGGGGACTTGAAAGATAGGAGGAGAGAAGGAGGGATAGAGAGATGGAATTGGAGGGGGAGAGAGGGATGGATAGAGAGATGGAGCTGGATGGGGAGAGAGAGAGGGAATAAAAAAGACATAGAGAGTGAGTAGTGGAGGGAGATAAGGAGTGACAAGGGAGAGATGGAGAGAGAGTGTGTATGTTTTGGGGTGAGATAAAGAGACAAACAAGGAGAGATGGAGAGAAATGAGGAGAGAAGGAGAGAGAGAAGCATACATTAACAAAGTTGGAAGGTGAAGATAGAGAGAGAGAGAGAGGGAGAGAGGAGGGAGAGGAAGGAAGAGAAAAAGTGAAGAGCGATAGGGAAAGAGAGATGGAGATGGAGCGGGAGAGAGAGGGAGGTAAGAATAAAGACATAGAGAGTGAAAGGTGGAGAGAGAGAGAGAGAGAGAGGCAATGATAAGGAAGATGGAGAGAGAGGGAGAGAGGATAGCAGGAGGGAAGAGAGACAAAAGTGGGGGAGAGGGAGGGAAGGGGAAAAGAGATAGAAGTGAGGGAGAGGGAGGGAAGGGTAAGAGAGAGAGAGGGGGGGAGAAGAGGAGGGAATGATAGATAGATAGATAGGAGAAAGGGAGTGTATGTTTTGGGGTTGATATAGAGAGAAAAAGGGAGATAGAGATATAGATGGAAGGTGAAGAGAAAAAAGAGATGGATCGAGACAAGGAGGGAGGGACAAAGATATTGATAGATATGGAGTGAGAGAACATGTGTGTTGGGTGGAGTGAGATAAAGAGAAAATGGAGAGATATAGATATAGATAGAGGGGGGAGATAGGGAAGAATATTTCTTGCAATAGATGTATTTATTTTAGTGTAAATGGTGATTTCTAAACCTGTTTGATTGCTTGCACTAGATGCATTTATTTTAGTGTAAATGTTTATTCCTAATGATATTTGATTACTTGCACTAGATGCATTTATTTCAATGTAGATGATTTCTAATCCTATTTCATTGCTTTCACTAAATTCATTGATTTAAGCGTAGATGGTGATTTCCAATCGTATTTGATTTCTTGCACTAGATGCATTAATTTCAATGTAGATGTTGTTTTCTAATTATATTTGATTTCTTGCACTAGATGCATTGATTTAAATGTATATGATTTATAATACTATTTCATTGCTTGCACTAAATGCATTGATTTCAGTATAGATGGTGATTTCTAATCCTATTTGATTGCTTGCACTAGATGCATTGATTTCAGTGTAGATGTTGGTTTCTAATCCTATTTTCTTACTTGCACTAGATGCATTGATTTGAGTTTAGATGTTGATTTCTAATCCTATTTGATTACTTGCATTATATGCATTGATTTCAATGTAGATGTTGTTTGCTAATCTTATTTAATTTCTTGCATTATATGCATTCATTTCAGTGTATATGTTGAATTCTATTTTGATGTAATTGGATGATGATGGTACATTAATTTTAAAATCATTGGATTAATAGTGTGCATTGATTTCAGTGTAAGCATAAAACATTATTGGCAATGTACATTGATTTTTGTGTTATAGTAATTGAACCTGTTAATATTGGAGAGAAAGAGAAACAAGGTATGATGTTTACTACAACAACTCAAGCTAAATATTTAAATGGTTTATGATTCCAACTATCCTTTTCATATAATCGATATGAAAATATGAAAAAAATAACAAGGTAGACAATAAGAATAGTAGAAAAAAATAGTTTGAGATTGATCACAATGGAGACTATTTGTAATTGACTACATTGTTATTATTCACATTCTCTATCATTCAATATTAGTACATTGTCACTTTCCATTCAAAATTTTTATTTCAACATTTTTCATCATTAAATTTATTTTACAATATTTACCATCTCATCAAATTTAGGTAACTAAGTAAAATTAAAATTAAAATGACTAGATTTATCTCAGACATATTTAGCATAATATTTATAAAATTAATCATATGTTGCTCATATTATCGATAGATTTTCCTCGGTTGCACATGACTGAAATCAGCCTAGATCCATCTTAACTTCAGATCTATCAAGCACTGAGAGGGATCAAATCTCTAGAGGTGCAAACCTTTCCTCAAGTTTTGCACTCAAAAAAGTAGTTTTCACCTCGAGATATTTGATCCCTCTCGGTGCTTGATAGATCCAGAGTTAAGATGGATCTAGGTGGATCTAGGTTGGCTTTAACACATAGACGAGTTGAAAAGAATCAAGAAGTTTTCCATTGACTCTAATTTCTCTAATTTATTACCTTTTATGTACATTGTTAGCTACAAAATGAAATTATTGTTCTTACTATCTACTCAATATTCAATAACGTGCTAATAAAATATTATATTCTCTGTACCCTTCTGCCATATTTATATATTATTAGGTTCCAATAAGAATTTAGGTTTCTTGTTTTTTCATAAATTTTAAATTGGGAATAGATGAAACCAAGGGTACACAATTCAATGTTGGGATAAAGTTGTTATAAAATTTGTTTTCTTACTGATTAGGTCTAAGTAATAGATCAAGGACGATGATGGAAAGGATAGTGACCACACCAAAGCTTCCACACGAATCTACATATTTCACTAGATTGACTGATCACTTCAAAGGATGGTAAAGAAATACTTGGATTGTGATATGTTTGGCCAATTCAAATATAGGCAATGTTTCTTAACAATATATATCTTATGAAAATCCTTATCTATTTATAGGAGTTTCAGGCTGCATAAACTATAACAATCAGAATTAACATAATTTCCTACTTCTAATCCAAAGACAAATTCAATGATTATGCATATGGGAGATACATATACTAATTAATAATTATATGTAGATAAAAAGAAAATAGATTTGACATTTTAAAACAAAATATTAAATCCTTTAAAGAAAAAATTTACAAAATGTTTACTTCAAAAGTGTTGCATACATCTCAATTATATTAGGTTGTAGAAGGCCTCTAGGTGCAACTAAGAATATTCTGGAATATTCTATAAGGGTTAAATCTTACCATTCATCTAACAATTACTTATAAAATAGGAATTATATAGTACAATATCTTTCACTTTTATCATTAATTATAAAAAAATATATTGAAACAAAGTGATTAAATTCCTATTAAAATTTGGAACTCTAATATATCAAAATTAGTTTTTAGAAATGTAAAAGAAAAACAAAATAAATAAATATTGACACACTATTTTATGTATAGAATTTTCATTTTAAGATCTTAGGAAGTTTTAGAGGAAAATTCTAATGTATAAAATTAAATAATGTAATCTAATTTCATTGAAGAAATGGAATTCCTACCTTAGAATTCTTTATAAATTAGCTAATTCTATGGACACCATTTTCAATTCCTCTATAGAGGATGATATATTTTTTGTTTATGACATGGAGTTTGCCATTAAGCAACTCACTGATGGTAAATCTAATGGTATTGAAGGCTACGATGCTAAATGTTTTAAAATTGGAGGGCCAAGAGTCATTCATTACATAGAAAAACACTTCAATTTGGTAGTGAAACAAGGCTTCCTTGAGAAGTGCCTCATTGTGCCAATAATCAAGAGTGGGGACAAAACCATTCCCTCTAATTATAAGACTGTTATATAAGTAATATTTAATCTAAAGCATAATGGATTATTTTTGGAAGGAGGATTAGCTCATGGCGATAAATCCATGGTAAAATAGATAAAGGTCAAGATGGGTTTAGGAGATGTCATTCCACCTTGGACCACATTTTTATTATTAAAATCATTGTAGAGGAATGCCAAAATGATAATGTGGGTCTATTCTATTGTTATGTTGAATTTAGAAAATATATTAACAAAATACCTATGACAAAACTAGGTAAGAGGCGAGAAGAGATAATGCATCCTCTTAAGTTGAGGGCTTCTCTGACAAGATTGTATGAGAATGTTATTTCCAAGTTTAGGAAAATTAAGTGAGAAGAAAATAAATCCAATATCTGAGTTAAGCAAGGGTGTCCCTTATCCCCTATCGATTTTGGAATATATATTTATAAGCTAGAAGTGTGTTTATACTATGTTGGTTATGTTGGCCCCACACTCACTATTATGGTCATAACTCTTCTCCGCTATGTGGGAAACATTTTTCTTTTGCTAAAGATACATTAAAACCTTAATAAAATATTTCTTCTCCATGATGGGCATGCATAATACTAACGAACATAGACTCATGACAATTAAATCCAAAAAGATCAAAAGTTATATTTGCACATTTGAATGCAACAATTTTGATGAAGTTCCTCCATAAAAATCCATGGGCTCAACTAGAATTATATCATGGAGAGAAAGATAAATGGAGGATTGAATGATTATTATATGATTGGAAAAAAAAATCAAGAGATCTTCAGATAGATACGTAACACACCTTCCCGCCCCCTTGAATAATTATTGAGTAGTGGAAGATGTTATATCAAGCTAACTTGATCTCCACACGACTGTTGTGTTTGAAACTTTAGTGCGAGGTGGAATTGATTGTTTACTTGTCGAGGTTTTATCACCATGATATTAACTAAGTCTGAATCATGGAGCTTGAAAAACTCCAAGCCATGGAAATACTCATAATAATAATGATAATGTATACTCATAATCATAATGTATCTTCATAATAATAAAGATAACGTTAATGTATACTCATATGTATCCTTTTATGATACATACATATATGTTTTTATATGATCACATAGAAACTAGTAAGCCAATGATTGACTTAGATCATGCTAAACAATGTTTGCCTTAAGTCATGCACCTTTTATGTTTCGTTGTTGGAAAGGAAGAAAGACACAAAATTGACACACATGCAAAACAATGAAAAAATGATCTTTTATTAAACTCACAAACTTGACTTCACTATAATGAACCCAATGAAGGATATTTATACTTTTTACCTAATGAATCAAGTAAAGTCAACATGCAAAGACTTACTAAATTTATCCTTGTAATATCCCTCATGTAAACTACTGTAAAAAATCTTGTAAGATTCATGTATTACATATTACAAAATATTACTAATTTAATTTAATATAAATATTGAAACACGTGGATGAAGTGGACAAAGTGAAGATACAATTTCTTGAAGAACTTGGTGTAAAACTAATTTTAATATTCATGAAAATAAAATGACTATGAGAAAGGAAGGGTGAAGAGAGGAACTGGATTCTTGAAAAGTTTTCAAGAAGGACTATTGATGCAGAAACATTAGAGCTTCCGAGTCATTAAATCTTTGTTGTGAAAAAAAATAAAAGTAAAAATACAAATTTAAAAATGGGGTCTTGATTTTTTAGAAGAATTTATGTTCTTATATGTAAATAAATTGTATTTTTCCTGGTAGTATATTTTAAGAGTTTTAGATCTAATAATTCATAGTTTTATAAAAACTATGGATAGGTGATATTTTGTACGTAAAGAAAAGGAAAATATACTTTGAAAAATAATGAGGTATTTATGGATGATTTATTGAGTGATTTTATAATTTAGAAAAATATGATTTATGGAGTGATTTAAGGATGATTTAATGAGTGATTTTAGGATTTAGGAAAATTTTTATTTATGGAGTGATTTATGGGCGATTTATGGAATGTTTTTAGGATTTAGAAAAGCTATTTCATTTCTTAATTCTATTTATTATAAGCGATGGCCAAATACATGTAGAACTTGACCAAGAGAGAGGAATGAGTGTGTTTTCATAATTATATGTACATGATTTGTTGATGAAAAATTGATATTGTGGGGAAATCATCGCAAGATTGTTTCATATCTTACCATGCCACTATTGGCTATAGTAGTATGCTAGAAATTATAGATTCAGCATAGAATATTGTGTCTGGAGTATCATTGGGTTGAGGGATACCAAGAATTTAAAATATAAGTTATCTATGCATCAAATTCTTAAAATAATTTTCATAAGTGTGAGATCAATATCTAATATATTATATTTATCTTAAAAAAAATTTCATATGCATGAGATTACCATATATTATGCTAGATTTATTTTAGAAAAGAAGTAAATGTTTGCGTGCATGAAAATAACTAGTGTAAAGAAGTATATGGTTGCTTGTAAGTAAAATAGATACCATGGAAAGAAGTATATGTTTTCATGCAAAAATAGATTCCATGCATTTATAGGTTCAATTTCTTGAACATATTGCATAAATTATTGAAAAACAAAGACAATTTGATGAGACTAATCTTGGAAAAGATTTTCATAAGTTATTGAACAATGGGGTCCAAATATTCCTTTTTTTATTCCAAAGAGAGATATTTGTGTAAAAACTGAAAGGGATTTTTGTAAATGAACCCGTTCTGGACAAACACCTTTTTCATAATAGGAAAATTCATTTTTCGATTTCTCAAAAACCACGCCCAAACTTGATGACTAAAATAGGAAAAACAGAGTAAAACAAAGTGTTTCCATTTGATTTGTTAGTGTGATAATAATAGTTTTTAATTTACATATAGAGATATCTAACGTGCTAGTGTTCTTGGAAAATAATGTATTGCTTTGTGCTCAATTATTTATATTTATTTTGCATGAAAATAATAAGTCATTATGATATATTTTTTGTAAAGAAAGATATATATATTTGCATGCAGAGGAGAATATAATTATTGTGTTAGACTTTTTGAAAAGAAATATGTAAATACATGCAATAAATATGTTAGCTTTCCTTTGGATAAGTACATGTATCTGCACGCAAGAAATAATAATTATCTTGTTAGCTTTACTTGGAATAGAGCATGTATTTTCAATTATAATAGTTATTGCGAATAACTCTCATTTGGAAAATATGTTGGAAAGAAAATGAATTTGCATGCATAGGAACATTATCAATTGTGTTAGCTTCCTTTTACGTATATACATGCACCGAAAGTAATAGCTAAGGGGGCTAGTTATATTGAGAAATTTTGTGTAATTACATGCATAAGATCATAACTATTGAGCTAAATATATATATATATATATATATATATATATATATATATATATATATATATATATATATATATATATATATATATATATATATTTAAATTAATAGTTATGATCTTTATGCATGTAATTACACAAAATTTCTCAATATAACTAGCCCCCTTAGCTATTACTTTCGGTGCATGTAAATACGTATAAAAAATCGCGCGCACACTCTGCTTCGTGTCTGAGTAGGTTTACATTCGCTGCGAAGCCACAACCGCTGCCATGGGTGAGCCTGGGGGTGGGGAGCCCTCTCCCACCCCTACGATATCATCTGAGGAGGCTTTTCGACTCTTGTTATCGCAGAAAGGAAAGAATCGAACGCCCCCTGAAGTTCCACAGTTCATAAAAAAACTGGAGGAAATCCCTTAGATCGCCCTGCTAGAGGAACAACCGATTAAAATCGCCCTAGCCCTAGCTGACAGAGGGTTGGTTGGGAAATTTATGGGTCATTGGCCTTCTACAAAAACAACTGATGACTGGATTTAATGCAACTGAAGGCCACAGCTAAAAAAGAATGTGATCTGCTATGCGGTTGGCAGAGGCTTTTTCATCTTTGAATTCACCTCCAAAGAATATCGAGATCTGGTATTCAGAAATGGTCCGTATTTCATGGGAAATTAGGGTCTGTATCTTAATAAATGGACCCCTAACTTCGACCCTTCAGTTGATGTTCCTAAGGAGGTCCCAGTCTGGGTCCGGCTCCCTAACCTTCCGATCCATTGCTGGAGCTTTCACTCCTTGCAAAAGATTGGAAATGGGCTGGGCAGATTCATTGACAAAGCAGATAACAAGGGCGAATACGCCTGTGCCAGAATCTGTGTGGAAGTCGACTTAGAAGCTGGTTTGCCTGAGGCGGTAAAACTTACAGTTGGAGACTGGCACCATTACCAAAAGATGGACTACGAGCAACTGCCTTTCAAATTCAGAACCTGTCATGAACACGGACACTTCCAACGGAATTGTCCAAAAGCCCCAACAGGGACTAAGGAGGATGAAGAAGGATGGAAAGAAATAAAAAAATGCAAGGCTCTTCCAAGACCATCTGAGAAGAAAAATACTAGGCCAGTGGGGAAGTCTCAGACTAAGCCAAAGGCCAAAGAAGCTCCAAAAGTAGGATCCTCCTTAGGTGGGAATGCTGAAGCCATTGGGACCCAAGAAGAACCAGAAGACTTGTCGAAAAAAGCGAAAGAAACTGCTGCAGAAACAATCATCCTCCCAGCAGATGACGACCAAGGAGGAAACAAAGGTAACGAAGAGCACATCAGCCTTGCCTCTGAATCTGAGGAAGAATCAGAAGAGAGAGTCTCTGAATCAGACAGCTCGCAAGTCACCCCTATCAAATCGGCCAGGGGTCGAAAATCTAAGAAGAAACAGAGAGAGGAAAAAACTTATCTGGACGTACTCCAAGGCTCCCAGAAAACTCTCAAAGGAATGATGAATACAAGATCCGGGCGCAAGCATGGCACAGCTCCAAAAGGAGCCACAACCTCCCAAGCCAATAAATAATGAAATTCGTCTCCTGGAATTGTAGAGGATTAGGCAGCAGGCTGAAAGAAGAAGCCCTGAAAGATATTGTGAGGATGTATTTGCCTGAAATTATTCTCATCCAGGAGACCAAGTTCGAGGATCTTCACCTCCTCCATGCTAGCAAAGATTTCTGGCATAAAGGCCATGGGTGAGCTGTCAGTGCGAGAGGCGCCTCTGGTGGGATAGCTCCATTTATGACCTGATTCATGAAGATTGCTGCCCCCACTAGCTTTTCACTAAGCCCCTCCATAAAGACTCCGGCCAACAAGTAAGTATGTTCAATATATATGCTCCGATCTTACCAGCTGAGAAAAAATATTGTTGGGATTTGATTTTGTCCTATCTTTCATTGCACAATCCAGAAAACATTATTATTGTAGGTGATCTGAATGTTACTCTAGCTGTAAATGAGAAAAAGGATGGCTCCTCGGTCAGGGACCCAGCTAGAGAATGGGTTGAAGACCTTATGTTGGGCTGGGATCTGGAGGATATCAAGCCCACATCTGGGAAATTCACCTGGTCCAACAAAAGGGTTGGCCCCAGCCATATTACTGACCGTTTGGACAGATTCCTCGTCCAAACCTCTTTCTTGACATGCGGTCTAATGGCCTCCTCTAAAATCGTGCCAAACAACACTTCTGATCATAAACCCATTCTTCTTGAGCTTTCCATGGACGAAAACCTTGGCCCCATACCCTTTAGATTTAGCCCTTTGTGGCTTCAGCAATATGGTTTCCAAGAGGCGGTCTTAGAGGCCTGGTACAGGCAAGTTCAAGGCTCCCCATTCTATGTGTGGGAAGAAAAAATGAGGGGTCTAAAAAGAAGGCTCAAGGAGTGGGCTAGAAGTTTGAAAAATCCCTCCTCCAAAAGAAAGGAGGCCCTCGACAACCTTGCTATCCATCAATTTTCATTGGAAAATATTTTTGTTTCCCAAGACCTTCTTCAAAAATAAGTTGATTTGCAAAAAGAATTCCATAAAGCAAGTAGGGAAGAAGAAGAGTTCTGGAGACAGAAGTCCAAAACTCTCTGGTTACAAGCCGGAGACAAAAATACAAGCTTCTTCCACAAGCAAGCTGAAGCACGCAAGCACTTCAAAACAGTTAAAGAAATTCATCATCAAAATGCAGTGGTTAAAGATTTTGAAGGCATAAAGAGGGCAGCTCACTCTTTCTTCAAAGACCTTTACTCTGCCCCTGATGATCCTCCTATTGATCCTCATGCCTATCCGTTTGATTTAATTCCTCATTGTGTTCAAGAATCTGATAATTCTATGCTGTCTGCTCCAATTAGCATGAATGAACTTAAAAACTCTTTGGATTGCATGGAACCAGATAAATATCCTGGCCCGGATGGGTTCACTGTAAGGTTTTATCTATCCTGCTGGGCCACAATCAAAACTGACCTGCTGAGAATGGTCAGGAAATCTCAGTCTTGTGCCAAGATTGGAGGCAGCATCAACTCGGCCTTTCTTGCCTTGATCCCGAAAGAGAAAGGCACCTCCGATTTTAGCAGATTCAGGGCAATCTCTTTGTGTAAATCTAGTTATAAGATGATCACCAAAATAATAGCCAATCACCTCAAGAAAATTTTTCCGGTCATCATCCCTGAAAACCAAGGAGGATTCATCAAAGGGAGAAAGATTCTGGACAATATTGTGCTGGTGCAAGAAGCAGTTCATTCAAGATATCATCGAAATGAGAAAGGTATGGTGATTAAGGTTGATTTGGAAAATGCCTTTGATAGGGTGAGACATGATTTATTGTTTACTGTGATGAAGAAAATGGGCTTCTCTTCAGTCATCATAAATTGGGTAAAAGCCTGCATACCCTCCCCTTGGATCACGCCGTTGGTTAATGGTCGATCTTCAGATTTCTTCCAAGCCTCAAAGGGGCTAAGACAAGGTTTCCCTTTTTCCCCGCTCCTTTATGCTATCCAAGCCTCAGTGCTAAGATTTCAGCTAGACTTTAGTCAATAGATCCAAACCCTACCTGGCCTTCGAATGGCTCGCAATGTTAAAGACATAAACCATGCCCAATTTGCTGATGACACTTTATTGCTAGGAGGAGCAAGCATAAATTATGCAAGGTCCTTCAAGGAGTTGGAAATTTATAGAGAGGTCTCGGGCGCAAGATTAACTATCTAAAAAGCACAATCTATGGCTGGAATTGCTCGGTCAAGGAATTGACAGACATAGCAAGTCTTTTAGAAATGGAAGGATCCTAGACCTAGGATTCTTTTAAATACCTTGGGATCCCAATATTCAAGTCCAATCCTAAAGTAGCCCACTGGATACCCTTGCTTGACAAGCTTAAACTCAGAATTCAAGCTTGGGGAGCCTCATGGTTGAATAATGTTGGAAAGGTCATTTTGATGAAAGCTGTTCTCACAAGTCTACCATTATATCAGCATTCCATTCTCCTTGTTTCTAAAACCTTCATAAGTAAAATGGATGGTCTTCTGAGGAGTTTTCTATGGGAAGGGGGGGAAAAAAATGAAATAAGGTTGCACCTAGTAAAATGGGACACTCCTAAAAGGCCATTTTTGGAAGGAGGTCTCCAAATGCGCGATCTGGCTACCCAAAATCTAGCTTTGGGATCCAAGCTTCTTTGGAACATTGTCTCTGGGAAATCAAGTTGGAGTAAGAAGGTCCTGTGGAAAAAATATTTTCATGGGCAGCGCCTGAGGTGCTTGGATCAGCCCCTAAGAACTTCCAAAGGTTCTCCTGTTTTTAAACTCTGTCTCAAAGCCATGGAGCATTTTAGCCATAAGCTATACTGGATCCTAGGTAATGGGAAAAAATAAGAATCTGGGAAGATTCAATTCTTGGTGATCAGCCTTTGAACCAGATGGAGGAACTCATAAATATTAAAGCTTGGCCTCAGGCCTACAACTTAAAAAATCTCTGGGACATCTCCAATTGGACGGAGGATGCAAAAAATCTCTGGGATAGCTGGAATTTGGGGGAGGTCCCTCAGTGGCTGGAGGGAGAAGCCTCGTTACTGCTGGATTTTCTCCAAGGGAAATCCCCTTCAAAAGCTACTGCTAAGGACAAACGAGGGTGGGGATCACTCTCAGGCTCATACTCAGCCTCTGAAGGTTACAAAAGCTTGATGGTTGTTTCGAATGTTCCTCAGGACCCTGCTCAATGGAAATTTGTTTGGGAATTTCCCTCTCTTCCCAAATTTGACATCCTCAGATGGAAGTTAGCACATAAAAGTATCCTCACTAGAGATAATCTTCGAAGGCGTGGAATGGAAGGGCCATCCAGGTGCATCATCTGTTTTTCGGATGAAGAAACCATTGATCACCTGTTGTTAATGTGCCCCTTTGCTCAAGATGTATGGAGGGGTGTCCTGATGTTAGGATTTGACAAAATAGAGCTCCCAGGAAACATTCCAAATCTTCTTCGAAATTGGGCCAATTTATCTCCGTTCGGTCTCTCCAAAAAAAACCTTCTCAAGACTAGCTGGATGTGGATTCCCAAATTCGTTTGCTGGAAGCTGTGGTTGGAGAGGAACAATAGAATATTCAGGGATGAAAGCTGCAACCCGACCAGAGTTATCATTAAATTCAAAGCTTTTTTGGGGGAGGCTCTAGAAGCCAACACTGCCATAAAGAATGAAAAAGTCCTGGACAATGAGGAGGATCTCTGGTTTAAAGGGCTGGTTCCAAACTATAAGGAACGTCCCATTCCTCCTGATTTTTCCCATTCTAACTGGGAAATTCGTCTGGATGAGCAGGAGTTCATCAAGTGGAGGTCGGCTCTAAATGAACATTTTTTATTCTTTGACGGGGCCTTTAAAGGTAATCCTAGAGCTGCGGGAGGCGGTGGGGTTCTCTTGTGTCTTGGTGGTTCAACTGTGCTACATTTTGCCTGGGGTCTGAGCAAGGAAACCAATAATAGAGCAGAGGCTCTTGCTCTGTGGCAGGGTCTAAATCAGGCGATTAAAGGAAACTACCTATCCATCTCTGTCTTTGGGGACTCTAGGCTAATTATCCAGGCTTTGAACACCCATAAGAATCCTTCTTAGATTTAGTTAGCCACCATTCTCAGAAAAATCAGGCTTATTCTGCCAAAATTCCACAAAATCTCATTTTTTCACATCCTCAGGAAGCTAAATTCTTAGGCGGACAAGGAAGCCAATCTAGGCTCTCTTCAGAGTAGAAGGTCTCTTTCAGTTAATAATGTTGACTCAACCTGCAATATTCCATAAGCCTATTGAAATATGGGCTTCTTTACCTCCGGGCTCTCCCCTGTTTCAAAGTTCTGTCCAAATTCCTGCCCTTCGGGTCTGATTCATCTTGAGCGGAAAGTTGCTAATGATCTCGGATCCTACTTTAAAGAAACAGTCAGACCATTCTTCCCATTTTCTCGACCTTTTCCCTCTCTCAGCTTTTCCTGCTGTTACAAGTTGCACTCTGAAGAGCATGTTCTGGGTGAATATTAACACCAACATCATTGGTAGAAGCAGTCATGTTCTGTCAACTCTTCATAGGGGATCTGCTGCAGATCGAAGGGAGGGTCCTCCTCTAGACATCCTGAGAAGCCAATCTACGGATCTGCTAGCTTTCACGAAGGGAAACCAAGATGCAGAAGCCTCCTTCTGGGCGTTCTCAGATCCTGCATCAAGAAATGTTGTCTCAAAAGACGAAATCCGGCGTGCGCTCTCAGACAGAGTAGTCCTGTAATAGCCCGCGGTAGCTGGTTTGCCGCCTTTTAATAAATCTTAACCGTTGATGTCTAAAAAAAAAAAACAATATCTATTAAGTTAGCTTCCCTTTAGAAGGATTATGAATTTGCATGCAAGATTATGTTAACTATCCTCTCGAAATATTAAACATGTACATATAATATTACGTTAGCGTTATTTTGGAAAGATTGTGCATTTGAAATCAAGAGGATGTTAACCTCATTTTGAGAAAATATTAAGTATTGGCATGCAGTAATAACAACTTTTGGGAAAATTTTTATATGTATTTAAATGGAAAACCATAACTAATGTTCTAATTTATTTTCAAGGAATAAGGACAGTCGTAGTGCTTTGGAAAAGAATGTGGACTTATGGGTTAGGGGAATACAAATTAATGTGGTGTTTGATAGTTATATAGATTTTATTAATGTTTGTGCAATGATGTTCAAGAAGGCATGGCATGACATTCTATTTTTGTTTTATCTATACGCACAAATAGATGTTGAAGAATCACTAATTAAGAATTATTATTGGATTGATTATTATTTGATATAATCATGGTATCAAAGTTCACAATCAATAATAGTTGCAGAAAAAATGTGGCATATGCGAAAGATGGATTTTACTTATCATTGTGGCAGGAAATAAACTAGTGGTCTATGCAGGTTGAATGGATTTGTTGCCGCTGCAACAACAACCCTCCAAAATGTTTCCCATGTCAATTTTAGAGCCTACACTAATTTTGTTTCAAGAACCCTTGTGTTGTGATGTGGTTTGATTTGTTATTTTTGTTTTTTCGCCTAGTGATGCATCCTCCTAAGTCAATGTTTCTCAAGCATCGTAGCTTAACCATGAGAAGGATTTAAGATAATAAGTTTATGGTTGGGTGAACTCATGGTACTTTTTGACTTGGAAAATTATCTTCTTTCTATTCACATACTCAAAAAGCACACATAAGAAATAAAATCACTCACAAAAGAAAAACACACTTTAAGTTGATGAAGACATGCACTTGAGTTGAGCGCAATCCTTCAGGATGAAGGAGTGCACCCTCCTTGAGCG
Organism: Pinus albicaulis; assembly: GCA_034641835.2. Lineage (NCBI taxonomy): Eukaryota > Viridiplantae > Streptophyta > Pinopsida > Pinales > Pinaceae > Pinus > Pinus albicaulis. The sequence goes on along the minus strand of CM076574.1, from coordinate 363,922,678 downwards.
ATATTAGGTCCCTATAATACTAGTGTAGCCCCTTATTGATATTTTTAGTGAAGGAGTGCACCCTCCTTGAGTGATATTAAGTCCCTATAATACTAGTGTAGCCCCTTATTGATATTTTTAGTGTATCTTCGTTATTGTTATTGTTGTGCCCATATAGTCCCCATATTGTTATTATTGTGCCCCATAGGAGCCCACTATTTTTATTGTTGTGTCGTTACATTATTATTGTTATGTAGGCTTTGATTATATTGTGACTCCTTAGACTCCTATATATAGAAAGTAAGTATTTTCATTGGTATCATCCAAGAATTTTTCATTTATGTAATGTAAAGTAGGTTTCCCCCTCGACGTGAATAATTTATAAGTCATTGATAAATAATTTATTCTATTCTTTGAGTTGGTTGCATAACATTTGGTATCACAACTTTGGATTTTACGATTTTTCTTCTTCAAATATTCCATATTTGAATTTTCGTTGTAACATTTTTTATCCAAATATTCAGAAGCTGAAATTGAAATCACATGGAGTTGCAATATTTGTGAACCTTGTGTACGAATTTCAGATCTTAGTTCGTTATATTTTCGGAGATGTGATCTGAGGAAGTTAGAGTTTTTGTAGGATGCAGAAATTCATCTCAAACAAGTGACTGAGGGAAAATCGTCATAAATTTCATTTCATGCATCGTATTTGAATTTTGTAAAATTTAGAAAAATGTGCATGGACTATAGTTTATTTTGTATCACTTTTAGAGCTGAAGGTTGAAATAGTGAAAGGTGGCACACCATACATGTTCGCTCTATTGAACTATTCCATAATTAGGTAACTGTGGGATATCAGGCATAACTTTATCTTGAAGAATAAAAATTAGGTGTGACCTATGGAATTGGAAATAAGACTCAGAGGGATACTATAGGACTGAAGTTCAAATTTTTGGGATCTAAAATTACAAAGATACAACAAATTCAATATCAAGCTCCTACAAACCAAAGAAAAAGGTGTGTAATTTAAAAACAAAAATTGCATAAGTTTTGTTTGAAAAATTAGTTTGAAGTGATTCAAAGTGCATAGTGAAGCATAAATATAATTGTTTCATTCCAAAATTACTCGAAGCAAGAAAACGGAAACACCTAGTAAGCAAAAAGAAAAATCTACTATGATGCATGAAGAAGAGGAAGAAATGCGACATGATATATCAAAATTATGAGACTAAGTGCAGAAAATGTCACTCTTGCAAAGAGTAACCAAAAATGAAATGGAAGCTAAGATGGATGGTTTGAAGAATGGTTTAAAAATAGACATGGAAGGTTTCACAAATGGTTTAAAATCATACATGGAAGGTTTGAAGGATGTCGTAGAAGTAAAAATGAAAGGTAAAATGGAAGGTTTGAAGAATGGTTTAAAAGTAGACATGGAAGGTTTGAAAATGTCGCTACAAGAAATGCTTCCTAATGACGAAAAGGTATTAGATGAAACTCATGATGAGAAAAAAAGAAATGTCAATCATAATTTCATAGAATCTAACTTTGGATTGAAGAGACACTATATTTCAAAGATCGATATGAGGAATTTTTATGACAAGGATCTGGTAACATGGATACTACAAATGGAGCAATATTTTGATCTTCATTATGTGCAACACACATAAAAGGTACGCATTGCAACTTTATATTTAGAATCCAATCATTTTTTATGGTATCTATGGCTTTTTTCTCATAAAAAAATTGTCACGTGGTCAATTTTATGGAGGAAATGATAGCACATTATGAACATACAAAGAGAAACACCTTCTTTAGCCAATTGATAAATCTCAAACAAAAGGGTTCAATGGCAGAACACATTAAGGACTTCAAAAAACTGAACATAAGGGAAATGATATTCTAGAGGATAATAGGATTGAGGTATTCATAAGGACTTAAAATCATAACATACAACATGAGGTTCGCCTTTGGGAACCTAATTCATTAGAGAAGGCAATTGGGATGGAAAGAAAATTTGAAAGAAAAATTATGGCAACAAGGAAGCCTGCCACTCACAACTATAAATATGGAAGTGTTTCTTCTCCTAGCCTTCACAACCTACAAGGTTGACACCACAACAATTGGAAGAAAAAAGAGAAAAAGGGTTTTATTACAGTTGTGATAGAAACTACACTAAAGGTCATAAGTGTGCTGGTAATAAATTATTTTACATAGATTGTGAAGAGGACAAATAAAAGGAATAAAAAAATTCAAAATAAGAGGATATACACAAAGAATCGACCTTAGATAAAGAAGAAATGAATCCTACCATATCTTTTAATGCATTGGTAGGTCCAATTACAACTTCTCAAACTCTCAAGATAGAAGGAAATATCAATATGAAAAAGTTAATAATGTTGTTTGAATCAGGTAGTAACCATAATTATATTCATTGTGAGATAGACAAGGAATTGAATTGCTTCCTATATCCAGTACTAGAGTGTAAGGTGATGGTTGAAAATGGATGAACTATAAATTGCTCTTGAAAGTGGCATAATATCAATCTAACCATGGGGGAATATGTATTGAATAGCCCAATGCTTTCCATTCCAATGGGTGGTGCTGATGTTGTACTAGGAGTTCAATGGTTACAATATTTGGGTACCATAGCTTTTAATTGTCAAGAACTTTTCTTGAATTTTTTTTGGGAAGGAAAGGTAATTGAATTAATGGGTATTGTAGGGAAACCATGAAAGGTAATTAACTCTAATGACATGAAAAATATTCTAAATAAATAACAACAAGGCGTAATTTTATAATTATGCTCACTAGAGTTTCAAACATTGAAACCATCAGTACAAAGACTATCTTTAGAATAACAACAAAAATGCGTCATAAAGATGTTGGGTTATTAGTTTGAAATCATCCACAGAAAAGGGAAGCTAAATGCTGTTGTATATGCGCTCTAAATAAAAGGATGAGAATGTGGAAGCATTTCTTTCTACCATTTTTATTATCCAACCAGATTGGATAACTGAAGCAAGGGAGGAATGGAATAATGACGAGGAAGTGTGGAAACTCATTCAAAAGTTGCAGCAATATCCTAGTCCATCTGATACATTTAGCTGGAAAAATGATTCATTATGGTACAAATATCACTTATATATTTGTAATAATTCCCAACTAAAACAAAATATTATTTTGGAATTGCACACCTCTCCCTTTGTATGACACTCGATATTTTTAAAATCTTACCATAGGGTCAAGAAACATTTTTTTTTTGGTATGACCTTAAATTTGATATTCAAAACTTTGAGGTAGAATGTTTGGTCTTCCAAAAAAATAAAGTTCATATAGTTAAGACCCCAGGTCTGTTACAATATTTATCCCTTCCAAGTCAATGTTGGGAGAAGGTTTTAATGGATTTTATCACAGGTTTACCAAGCATAAAGGAAAGAGTGTCATCATGATGGTAGTTGATAGACCTACCAAGTATGCACACTTTTGTGCATTGTATCATCCATTTAAATCTAATACAATTTCTACTACATTTATGGAAACAATTAAAATCTACATGGAAACCCAAAGTTTATTGTAAGCGATAGATATCCCATTTTCATTGGCAATTTTTGGACATAGTTATTTTCTTGTTTGGGTACTCAACTAGCTCATAGCTCATCTTATCATCCTCAATCTGATGGGAAAACTGAGATAGTTAACAAATGTTTGGAAGGATATATTCGTTGCTTTGTATATGATAAACAAACATAATGGGTCAAGTGGTTAACTTTGGCTGAATGGTGGTATAACGCTTCCTTCCACATTGCTGAAAAAATGACCCCATTTATGGATATCCTCCACCGTCCATCACATCATCTTTAAGGGAAAATTCTAAGGTTCAAGAACTTTGAGATCACATCGATCATCAACAAAAAGCTATCCAACTCCTAAATGGTGACCTAACTTTGGCGTAAAATTAAATGAAACAATAACCATATCAAAATCGCAATGAAAGAAGTTTTGATGTAGGTGACTCAGTATTTTTACAGGTAAAAGCATACAAACAAATGTCTCTCTAGCAAGATAAGAAGGATAATAAATTATTTCCAAAGTAATATGGTCCTTACAAGGTGTTGCAAAATATTGGTACCATGGAATACAAATTGGAGTTTCCTGAATCATCCCTAGTGCACCCATTTTTCCATGTTTCATGATTAAAGAAGGTTATAGGCGAAAAACTCCTAGTTCAAACAATATGTCCAGAACATGACGAGGAAGGAAAAATATTATTGGAACTTGAAGTAGTCACGGAAACAAGAAATCAATAACTATGAAATCGATCAATTTTAGAGTATCTCATTAAGTGGAAGAACTTACCTACTGAAGATTCCACATGGGAGGATGAAAATCTTATATAGAAGCATCCAGAACTACTCAAGCATTAAGGACACCACTTTTTTGAAGGAGAGGGGCATGTTAGGTCCCTATAATAATTGTGTAGCCCCTTATTGTTATTTTTAGTGTATCCCCATTATTGTTATTGTTGTGCCCATATAGTTCCCATATTGTTATTAGTGTGCCCTATAGAAGCCGACTATTGTTATTGTTCTGCCCTTACATTATTATTTTTGTGTAGGCTTTGATTATGTTGTGACCCCTTAGACTCCTATATATTGAACATATGTTTTATCATTTTTATCATCCAATAATTGTTCATTTATGTAATGTAAAGGAGGTTTCCCCCTCAAAGTGGATAATTTTTAAATCGTTGATCTATCTTTTCTTCTATTTAGTGATTTGGTTGCATAAAAAGCACATTCATTCAGACTGAGCAAGTGCACCTTACTTAGGCACAGTCCTTCATGTCGAAGACATGTGCCCTGCCCAATTGCATGCATGAGGAAACTTGTTGCATCAGGGCACACTCGTAGAAAATAGGGGTCGCCTTAACTTCTCTTAATTGTAAAGGAGGTTTCCCCCTCAAACTAGATAATTTTTAAGTCGTTGATATATCTTTTCTTCTATTTTGTGAATCGGTTGCATAAAAAGCACATTCATTCAAGCTGGGCAAGTGTGCCTTACCTAGGCACACTCCTTCATGTCGAAGACATTTGCCCTGCCCAATTTCATGCATGAGGAAACTTGTTGCATCAGGGAACAATCGTAGAAAATAGGGGTCGTCTTAACTTCTCTTAATTTTAAGGGAGGTTTTCCCCTCGAAGTGGATAATTTTTAAGTCATTGATTTATCTTTCCTTATATTTTGTGAACTGGTTGCATAAAAAGCACATTCATTTAGGCAAAGCAAGTGCACCTTACCTAGGTGCACTCCCTCAGGTCAAAGACATGTGCCCTGCCCAGTTGCAGGCATGAGGAAACTTGTAGAATCATGGCACACTCGTAGAAAATAGGTTCTAGCTTAACTTCTCTTAACTATATCTTTCATGTGACGAGAAGCGTAACTCATGAATGAATTGGTTTTGCATGTTAATTTCTTTAAATAAAATCAATTAATCATTCTTTGCATAATAATTTCATCTGAGTTGAGTGCACAGCTGGGGAATGGTGAAGGCCTTCATCAACCACTGTAGAAAGCAAGTTTTCATGGTCAATATTTTAACTAATTTTCATGATATCATTGTCAAATATTTCTTTCCTTCATTTCAATCATGTTTTTAACAGTTTTTTTGCTGCAATTTTTGCTAAATCCTCATATTGCAAGTTTTAATCCATTATCCCATGCAAGAAACTCTTGACATTCCTGAAACCTTTCATCTTCTACCATGAATCCAAAAACATATATAAAGCCTTGTAGTTCATTATCCTCCTCATATTATCATTTAATTACACTATTTAAACTTGTTCCTGAGCTTCTAACGAGCAGAGCACACTCTTTGAGCTTGAAGCTCCATCATCCTTGAAAATTGCGCCCTGTGTGACCAAGTTTTATTCCTAAGAGCATGAGTGCATCATGAATTCTCAAAGTATTTACCTTAAACCCTTTGGATTGCTACATTTCACCCTATTTTCCTTATATTTCATGAGCACATCAAGAAGGCATGCAACATCATTCAACCCTTTGACATGCGACAATGCACCCTCATTTAACTTAAGCACATGGCCACATTGTGAAGGCTCAAAAACTTGTTTAACTCATCCTTCATCCCTTAGAGGTGTGAAATTTGGCTATCCTTGTATCTTTGAGAGAATGGGCACATAGTGAAGAAATTAAGGCCCATTTTCCCAGCTCTTCAACCCTTCAAGGTGTGACCATTCAACCTTATTGATTTTTCTTCCTTTCTTGAGAGAATGAGTGCACTACGAAGCCTTGAATGACCATACATGTACCCTTTGTGCTTTGCATGTGAATTTTCTCTTGCATGCAAGTTATTTTTATTTTTCATTCATATATTTCCATGTTTAATCACATGCGATGGATCTTTATACATGATTTACAAGTGTTGTTGTATAGCTAGTTGTTTTAATATCATCTTGTCATTGTGAGTGTTATTAAGAAAATAGGTGTTCGTACCACAAGGGTTGTCACCTTTTCATCATATATTATAGGCATGTCACCTTATAAAGTAGCCTCTAAAGATATTTTAGAAGAAATCACTAATTAGCCCACCCAAGTTGCAATGTCAAGCATTCGTATCTATGTGGAAATAATGATTTATTGATAAGATTAAAGAGGTCAACTGGAGCAAGATGTACAACACATTCATGCAGGAGAAGTTTTCTTGGATGTACATAATTTCATACAGATTCCTGGTCATGCCATGTGCAAAATCTATTGAATGGATAATCACAAATATGGATGACTTTCACATTGTGCTTCGCAGTGAGCATGGAAATCAACTCTCCATCTATTATGGGGAGGATATGTGGAAATATTATAAGACGATCAAGCCCAATTAATATGAAAATGAAAAATTCTACATGAAATGGGCTACCATCGACACAAACAATATTATTAAATCATGGTGTTGAGAACCTACTAAGTTTCGCCATTGCCCATCTGCAGTTTATCTGACAAATATTCCTAAAGATGTATACCAGTATTTGATAACTATCTATTGTTGCATGTTTGGGCATAAGAATGCTGAGGTGTTCAAATAGAATTGGATATATACATTCAATCTGGTGGTGACACATGGTAGAGATTTAAATTGGGTGGATCCATTATCACACGAATTGCAACGTCGGGTGGGGTAGGCCAAAGCATATTTACAAGTGAACCAAGCCCCAGAATTTTACATGTCTACATTTCTCCTGGATGGAAGTTGTGCATGGTATGCATACAAAATTATATTGGAATTGGTATCCTAAATAGAAGTTCCTATTTTATTTCCACTACAGGGTGTTATTAGAAGGAATATTTAGAGGCACATACGACAGATTAACTGAAAATTTCTTTGCAGTCATATTTCATATGATATTCAACACTGATCCATCATGCATTACTGATCAATTGAAGGAGTCACTTCAAGATATCAGAGACTGGTTTTCAGCTCCTAAGGCTACATACAACAACTTCTTCATATGTAAAAAAATCTCTCATCTTATGTTGTGATATGTGACAAACACAGTAGTATGTAGGAAGTGCAAAATCAACTACAAAAGGGATTGCTGGGAATTCTTCATAGGAGGAAGAAATCCCCTTGGCTTATCTTCCCAATTGAGGACCAAATTATATGAATTGAAGAGTCACAAGGAAACAAAAACCAAGATAAAAGAGCTAGATCACCTACACTTTTCCACCAAATATTTTCATGCATATGATCCCATGAAAATTGCCAGGAAGCATTGTTAAAGGATCGATCATAACATGGGGTCTTCATCAATGTATAAATTCGAAGATGAAAATATAAAGAACTAGTACAATTCTAGAATGAATATACATGAAGCTATGTGTACCAGTTCACCCCACAATCCACCAGCTCGAGATTAGCAGGGGCAGTAGGAGGAGGAAATAACATCTCCAGCACAAAAGATAGCCCCCAGGAAAAGGATCAAGTATTCATCGGGCGAGAACAATAGGAAATGTAAGGATGATACTTTAAACATAGGAGTTATTCAAGAAGAGTCTGACAAGAGATAATGGGAAGAAGAAGAAGAAGAATAAGAGAGTAGGAAGATGGATGAGTTTCTTAAGAAGTAACAAGCAGAAGAAGAAGAAGAGAGGATAAGGATAGAAGAAGAGAAGCAGAGGCAGTCCTAGGAGGAGGAAGCAGTGTAGAGGCTGAAAAAAGAAAAAATAACTGAAGATATGGAAGAAGAAAAAATTGAGGAAGAAGACACCATCAAACCCATGGATGATGAGTGAGGTACTCCAGAAGAAAAAACACTCATAGGAGGTCATATTCGATTAGGAGAGATGGGGATTACACCGCCACTAGCAGATAGAGTGACATATGTTTACAGCATAACGTTTGATCAGCTAAAGAAGAGGATCATGCAGAAAAGGCATAGACATTTTCTGAATGATCCTCATAACCCTTTATGAGTCACTACCAAGAGGTAAATAACCTCCAACACCAAAAGGAATCCAAGGGTGGTCATGGAAAAAAATGTTTCATTCGCTACAATGAAATGGGATAAGTCCGAGTACTTATTGAATGAGAATGCTAGGTTGAGAAGAGAACTAGTTGTAGTGAAGAAACACGTAGAACGCCTTGCAGCATAGAACAAGTGGTTGTCATAATAAAACTTCAATACAGTAGAATGGAAATCAATCATGAAAGAAGAATTAGGACCAATGGCTCCTCTCATTGGGATTCAAAAGAATGCAGAGGAAGTGGTGAAAATCCTTAAGATAGAAAATAGAGCAGTTGATCAGATGTAGGAGTGGGTTGCCAAATATCCGGAGGCTCCAAAACATTTGGAAATGAAACACAAGGTTTAGGAACCACCTACAAATTTACTCTCATCTTGGATCATAGTCGGTTAGTATCATGGTTATGTATAACCGACTGCATAATGGGTTTGAGCCTCTAGCATAGAAACATGGGATGCCTTCCATCACAATTCTTGAAGCAATCAAAGCCTAAGGGAGGTCATCTTCCTATAGATCAAGGATTACATTGAACAAATCAAGAAAGTAACAGAATGGGAAGACTTGGAGGTAACCATATAAATTATTCAACAATATTCCTTTACACCAGTCAAAGAAAACACGAATCTTTCATGGATATGGAATAATTTACATTCAAGCTCCAAGAACATACCAACGGAGGCATTGAAGGTGAAGATTCTATATAAAGGGGATGCACATGATCCGATCAAAGACATCACAAAGGAGTTCAGAGCATGGCACATGTTATCAAAAAATTGGATCTGATAGGCTGCTTGATCAGTCAACTTCATGTAACTATTTCAAACCTAGTCTTTTGACTGAGGCTTAGCCTCCTCAGCCTGAGAGGGCTCTCTCAAGGGTTAATGATTTGGATAAAAATATAGATGGCTAACTCTATTTAGGAAATAAACAAATAAATGATATATTTAGGTTGAGAATCACATCAGCATGAATACATTGGTCTTATGGAGTCAAAGCATCTCAGTAATTCAGTGAATCTACTTAACATGTAAGTTGAGGCATATCAGAGTTTTAGTCATAAGGTACACACACATGAAACTGTAAAAACACAGTCAGTTCACTTATATAGGAAGTCAGAGCATATAAAAGATGAATTATGAGTAATATAGATGAAACACCACTACAATGAGATATATAAAAGATGAAAATAGAATAGGAAAACTCTAAAACTCCTTCTGAATCTCAAGTTGGTCAAGTAGAAGATCTATGTATTAGCTAAAACCAGTCAATTCACAACAAGCACAGTTTTGCCAAAAATTTCCAATCCTTTACAAATTCGACCTCTTGGTCTTTAACGGACATATTAAAACATGGGATGATCTGCCTTTAGGCTAGATACATCTAATTTCTAACTACTGACACTTTGCATAACCATAAGACATGGAATTTATTACAAAAAGACACCTAATCTACTTAGCAGTCCTAACCCAAAAACAACTCAAACTGCTTATTGCTATCTATAAAAACCTTATCTACTTAAATTTACATCATTTCCAAGTGTATCATCACATGGTCAAATCTAGATGATGGGCTTCATTTCTTCATGACCATTTTGCTGACCTCCACCAATATAGGAAACATAACCCTGTTTTTTAGGCATAAGATCTTTTGGCATTATTTGAACATTCTGACCATCATGTACCCTTCATTTCGTGGTCCTTGGCTGTTGGAAGTTGGAATAACACGTCCCATAACTCCTCCCTAGACTCTAGTTGTCTAAAACCACTTTAAACACTGCTCAAAATGTTGTAATGTTCTGTGCTACGAAAACATAGCAGTTTCATAGAGCCTTTCGTAGTCCTGTTATTTCAACCTTTATTCTCCAAATATTTGACTTCTTTCCTCCAATATTGTTTTAATTACCCTTTAATACATCCTCCATAGCAAATTTAGTTCTTGATTCATTCTTCAAACCTTCAAAAATTGATCAAAATAAGAAAGAAAAGCAGCTACAACAGTTTCGTAGCGCTTTTCTGCTTTTTTACACTGAATGCGCTATGAAACTACTGAGTATGCAATTTTGTCAAAAAATTTCGAAATGAAAACTGTAGTTATGCCAAAAAATCAAAATATACCTGTCTTCATCATTTAAAAACCATCTCAACTGTAAAAACATAGTCATTCTAGCTTTCTTGAGGTCCCTTCTTCATTTACACTTGGTTGAGCTATTGGTTCTTCTATGACTGTCATTTTAATGCCTCTGCTTTTTAACTCATCATGAATCAACTCCAGCTACTGCTCTAACTCCTCCACCTAATATTTAAGTCTTCTGTTAGTAGCTCTCAGATGAGTGTTTACTATTCTGACAAATTTAGCTTCTTTTATTACTGGAACTATCCATTTGAAAAATTTCTCTGCATTACTTAAGTTTTCAGAAGCAGAATCAACATGTCCTTCCCACATTGCCTTCTTTCTTTTAAATTTTACTTTATCGACACTATTATTTCTAGCTCTCTTTTTCATGACAACAATTTCTTGGTTTTCCAACCTTAATTTCTCCTCAAGGCACTGAAACTCTATTTTCTCTCTCACTTTCTCCTTTCCCCTTTTTGTTTTGCTGATTGTATCCTTCACAGTGGGTGATGAAAGGTCAATTATCTTTTTGGATGCTTTAGCTGTCTCAGTGGGTATTTTAACTTTCTTGTTGCCTTCCATCAGTTTCCTAGCATGCCTAGTCATAGGATTTCTTTCTTGAAAAATGAAACCTGCATCTTCCCCCTCAAACTCCAGCTTCTTTGCAGACTTGGTATTTTTCGGTTTATGTTCCTCTTCCCTAATGAACTCAGCTTGGAAAATGGGTTTTTCTTCTATGTCAATGGCATGAAGAGCATCCTCTAGATTTTCCTTTGTTACTGGGCTTTCCTTTGTAGCAATTTTATTTCCTTTTAATGCCATTGCTTGGCTTCTAGTTACTCTTTTGATTTTCTATTTGCTGACAGCTTGTTTTTGTTTTGCATCTTTGACAACCTTTGACGTCTGTTTTGCAGGTGAGAGAGTTGGAGTATCAAGCATTTGCATTTTCTCTGGCCCTTTCTCAGTTTGCTTTATTTGCTTCACTCTTGCAGTTGCTTTTGGATTTGAAACCATAGGTTTTCTTGGTTCTGTTGGTGGTGGTGATGGAACTGCTTTAGCTTTAGGGTTTCTTGTAGGAGTTAGGGTTTCCAACTCAAAACCATTTATAAACAAGAAAGATGACCAATCTCTGCCTATCTTCTGAATTTCATATAAAATTAATAACTTCATTAAACCATGATGAAATAAGGATGTTTCACTCCCTTCAGACTTTGTTTGCACCTTATCAGCAATCTTTGTAAGACTCCTATGCAGATAAAAAGGTAAATCAAGTGAAATCTTACCAGTGAAGTGTAGAAGCAATTTGAAATGATATGAATAAACCTTGTGATATCTGCCTTCACAGGTAAAATATTTCTGAATATTGAGCAACAGTTTTGAGTAGTTACCTTTGATGCAACTTTTAGGGATAGCATTATTAAGGTCCATGTTTGTGTACTCAGGCTTCATGAACTCTTTACACTGCTCCATATCAAATTTGAAACTTTTGAACTAGGTTTATTGACCTCTTAGTATCTCAGTAACGACATCAATGACCTCTGGTGTAATAGACACACTTATCATCCTGACCTTAGTGGTTGTTCCATTGAAATTCATGGAAAATTCCTTGGATACTTGTGTGTGAAAACCTGCAACTTCTCACAAAACCGTAGGAAACCTACTCTTTTGAACGCTTCCATCACTGCTGGGTCTTAAATTATTGCTTTCATGTCTTCAGGTTCATGCCTTAAGTAGTGTCCTCCTCTGTGAATTTTCTTTTCCTCTACCACGTTCTTGAACAAATTTTTCAGCCTCGCTTGAAAAAATGTAACAACAACCTCGCTTGAATAATTGTAATAGCAGCCTAGCTTGAAAAAATATTGGCCTCGCTTGATATGGGTGTAGTAAAACCTTTATATGAACCAGCCATAGGTTTGTCTTGACACTCAAAGCTCAGACATTTCGAATGGAGGTAAAAGGGAATGAGAATGACTAATTAGAAAATATTTTGAAATTTAAAATGTCCTCTCATAACTGAATTATGCCTCATTCATAGGCTATAATGACAATGATGACTGCAAACTTGGGTGTGTACATCGAATTTCATCATTACATGACTCAACATGCCACTGTCCTACCCTTTCCCAATGGTTTCTGACATCTGCCAACTCAACTGACAAGATAGTTACAAAACCACGCTTTCGTAGCGTCTGCAGTGTAATTTTTCATGTTTGTGATACGAAACTATCAGCGCTTTCATAGCGCAAAACTACTTTTTTCAATGGGTGGCGCTACAAAATTGCGGTTTTTCAGCTAATTGAAAAGTTTTGACACAAAACTTTGGGAAATGACATACAAATGGAAAATGATGAATATTTAACATGAAATAACTTTAAATAAGGCTTTATTTGAACCTTAGGATGAGCTTTAAACTATAAAAAATCTAAAACCTACCCTTGATCAAACCTAAATTGACTCCTAAAACCCAATTTTGATCCATGAAATTTTGTAACCTTGTCAAAATGATGTTTTGAAATTTTTTGGGTGATAACAACACACTTGCGTCATAAACAAATTCCATGAAGAAGCGAATGAATTATCAATTTGAAGAGTTTTTTTTTCCTTTAACATTTTTATCTTATTATGCTACCACATTATTTGTAAATTTTCTTATGTAATAAATGTTATGTAATGAAGTCCAAGGGACACATGTTGAATATGAAAAGCCACACATTGGAATGTAATGAGTCATGCTAGAATGTGAATATTCATAGAAATCAAAGAGTCTTGGGAAGCTCAAAGGTCATTGTGTTTGTTATAAATAGCTCCTTATAACTCAAGAAAATGGATTTTTAGGAGGCATAACCCTAGCTTCTCTTGTACTACATAGGAGATAGATTATTCTTTGGAGAAGGAAGCTGTGGCTTCATGTTCCACTATTAGATATAATGTTTCATCTATGTAACAGAGTACCCGGGATATTAAATTTATAATTCAGAATCTCAATGAGATGACATTATTTCATACGTGTCATAGATGTAGTGGGACTATTATGGTTACGTGTATACTATATGTTGTTGTATTCACATACTAATTTAATGAACTATTTTTTTTGCTTAGCTATGGATATCATTGAATGAATGATATTTTTTTTAAATGATTGGTGTTTACTATGTGGACTAATTTGCAAGTACTCAACAAGTATTTCTCCTTATTTCTGGGTCCTCATTTAGGATATTACTATTAATTTTCTAATCGATGGTTCATTTCCCTCACCAGCCATGTAAGTCTCCTCATACACCTTACATTGGGTGTCTCACAAAGCTCACAATCTTACCAACCCAAAGAGGTGTTGTGTTATCTTATGTCAGTTGTAACGAAGGCATATCCTATAAGACCATTTCAATGGTGATCACACTATATGACCAAATGGGACTCCTACACCAAACAATGTGAGGTCTATTTGGGACTTCACATCAAGGAGATCCCCTTACATTGTTGGTGGAATCCAACACTGTCAATATTTTCGGTGCTAGAAGGAGGGTCATATGATGAGTTGAACCTATGAAGTATATTTGTATCTCTTACCTTCAATGGATTCATCCCAAATCATAATCCTGAATTGTTTTACAGAAGCATTTTAATCCCCACAAATTTTATACATAACATTTTACTATTTAAATTTGATGTCAAGACTAAAACAAATGTTCTGGATTATGTTGTTGAATTTGATCAATTATGTTGCTTAAATGGTGTTTATTCCGAATAAATAATTTTACCCTTACATTGGATGGTTGTGCGAAGCAATGGTGTTGATGAACTCCATAATTAGGTACATTTTCAGGGGTTAATGGTCACCTTTTTTCCTTACTAGGTCTCTTTTTCTTGCATTTTAATTATATTATGGTCTTATGATGCTAGTGTAGATGGTGATTGAGGTTTATCATACTTCGAGTACCTAACATTAGTTAACTGCAGGAAAATCATGAAGATATTGCATTTTTGTGAAGATTTTATCCTCAGGAATCAGAGTATACATAAAGGAGATATTATAGGGGGGTTTTCCACCCTCCTTAACTCCCAAAGGTAGCCAAGCGATCCTCGAGATTCCCTCCAACAACTCAAAATCAAAGGCAGCTAAGAAAACTCAAGATCAAGTGCACTAAAGCCATACTTCACTTGCAGTCAAGTGGACTCATCATATAATTTTTATGGATTTGTTGGTAGTGTTAGTGTCCAAATGTTTAGTGATCAAATGTACCCTTTCATTTTTACTTAGTAGTGGTCCTAGGTCAAAATTTCATGTTTCAAGTCGGTTTTCAAATAAAACTTTGTTCACTCAATATGTCTAGGTATGAAATGCTACTCCCTTCACTCCATTCATGGTCATCATCATTTTAGAGGTTATTTCATCCATCAATCATCTAGGGTCTGAGGTCATTCACGACACCTTCATTTAGGTTAGAGTCTAGGTCTCATTTGTTTCGCCACCATAAGAGTCAATTATGTCATAAAAGAAAGCGAAAAAAATCTCATTTTCACCATACAAGTCATTTTCATAGGGAGTTAGAAAATATAGGGAAATAATTAAATATCTCTTCTCTTCTCACCATCATACTCCACAACTGCTAGGGGTTGAAGAAAAATAAGGAAATTTGTGCCAACACTACCTGTGCTATGCTTCTGGGTGTGTTGCATAGGTGCTGCACTTTTGGTGTTTGAGCTCAAAATAAGTTCTCCAAGGTTCATACACTTTGTAAATAGTAATTAGACACCCTCCATACCTCTCTCAAGTCAAAATGCATCAGCAAATGAGTGGTTTCCTTCATTAGGTTATCTCCACTACGTTTTGGTGATTTTTATATTTTGTTTGTTTCATCTAATAAAACCCTTATATAACAATATAAAACCTTCATATAACCTTCATAAAACATACCATAACATATCCTATCACTCACTACCCTCTTTTCCATCAATTTCATTAAAACCCTAATTTTCACTACATTTTGGCAGAAAAAACTAGTGAAACCTTGTGTTTTGACCTTCTGGATACCTTTCACATGCCCATTCCCAAAAATTACACTTTCATATTATAGCCAACTCATCACCCTATCTCTCAAAATTTTTAGTTATTTTTCCCTAACTTCTTTCCATTTCATTTCTGTCACTAAAACCACTCTACCACTATCCCATGTTTTCCTAATTTTTCAACTTCCCTATCCACTACATCAAGCTAGGGCTTTCCTTGTTGAAACAAATCATGGAGGGTGAGAATAAGGTCCACAAGAGAGGTAAAAATTCCATGTTTGAGCCAAATCAGACCCATGGAATCATTTTTAGAGCTTCGTGATCAAGCGAGTGTTTGCATGGCACACATGGATAGTTTGGATAAAAAATAAGTTTTTGAAGTAATCGAGATGAATTTTGCAAAAGTGAAAGAATTTTTGTCAATAGTAGGCCAAAGAAAAAAAACCTCATTCATTTTATCCACAGGTCTTATGGTTTGATATAAATGCTCAAAATACAGTTGCTCCAAGTCATTTTCTGCACTTTTGGATAGGTTGTCTTCAAATCAATTTTTCAGGGGTTTGGAGCAGGGGCTTGCAGTGCTTGATGAATCCATTATGTAGAATACATCTTAGGCCTTCCAAAACTTGTAGCCCAAAACCCCTTTGATAAGGCCTCCAAACTCCCTCTCAAAGTAGGTGTTATACTTTTGATCAGATTGCACTATGGTTTTGCAAATTTTGAGTGATCAACTTCAAAATTCGATTATGAAAAAATAGAAGAGTATTTTCAAAACATGGAGGAAAATTTTGTTCATAACATGAAAAAGAAAAAAATCATCTCTCATTTTTGAAATTTTTTTTATGGTTAGAGAGATATTGATCCATCTTTAGGCCCTATTTTTCATATTTTTGGCAATTCCTTTGTTATATTTTTGGAATCAGTTGTTACGCTTCTATGAAGTGTTGTTACACTTCTGGAAAGTGTTGTTACACTTATGTAATTTGGTATTTCGCCTCCAGAAAGGGTCCATAATTAGTTTTTTGGCTTCAAATATCTTCAAACAAGCTCAAGGCTTGTGACCACTACTCCATCGACCTCTCACAAACCATTTCCATACATTTACCCATCCCATCAACACACTAGGGTTTCTGTCATTCCAATGACAAACAAAATGGAAACTGAAAAGAAGATCTTCAAGAGAGGGCACCACCTCAGGCTAGAACACTTCATAATGCATGAATTCAATGCCTTGCCATTGGCCAGAAGATGCTTTGATAAAGATCAATGTTTGAGATTTTGTGAAAGTTTCATGGAAGAGGGGTATCATCTTCAATTGACCAACATATTTTCTACAAGCTTCAGCATGGGAAAGCTCACTATTGCAGGTATGGAGGTAAGCCTATCAACAGAAATAATTTCTTCAGAAAAAGGTATTCCTTATCATGGAGAGCAGTAGTTCAAGGGAATGGAGTTAGACATTAAAAATTACAAATTGTTTCTCAAGCCTCATGCTAGAAAGGAGCCAAATTACCTATTTTATTTCAGACACCTCAGAAAAAAGTATGCTCCTTTGATGATGTTCATAATGAAGTGCTTCACATGTGAAGGAGTATTTTCTAGGTTGTATAGGTATCATATTAGGTTGTTGATGCATTTCACCTCTGTCAAAACACTTGATTTTCCATATTATTTGTACATGAGTTTGATTACGATGACTAAGAAGGTTCAGAGTAGAAAAAATATCATCACTCTAGTATTTTTCATCATGGTATGATCAATATCATTCTATTCCATCACTTTCCTCCATCAAGATGACTTGGAAAAAAATTCTTGGAGATATTATTAGCAATGCCTACAATTAGCTCTTCTATCCTTTCTAGTACATCATCAGCACAACCGATGGAGGTTAGCTCTTCTAGCATGTCAACTCAGCCTTCAAATGATCCTAGGGTTGTTAAGTTTACCCACATCTATGAGAAAGGGAAGAGACATATATTTGCGCCCAAGTATTCCAAAAATGTTCTTACACTTGACACCATTGTGGAACAACGTGAGATAGAGGAGAAACCTCTTTTACATCAGCATAGTGAACCAAAACCATTGGAGGTTTAGGTAGCAGAGCAGGTGGAGGTTAGATCAGCTAAAGAGATCATCAATGATCTGAACCTGATATGATAGTTTTTTTGTGCTAATTACAAGTTCAAAATTATATTTTATTTGCTTCTTGTTTGCTTGTGGTCCATTAGTTTCCTTGGTGCAGGTGAGTGTGAAAACATGAAATTGTCTTGTGTGTTATGTTGAAATTAATGAAAAATAAAAAACATAAATAAGAATTGAAAAATAGCATAAAAATGTATAGAAAACCATAAACAGAGCCATCAACACAAGTTTTTGATGAAGGAGTTCATCCCTCCTGGGCTACATCTCCTTGGTATAGCTCCATAGCTTGGGCCTCTTGTATTAGCTAAAATTTGGAAAAAGTGCTACGTACATTATTTAATTGCTCTTGAAACCTATTATATTGTCTTCATAACATATAAATCATCTAAAAATTACTGTCCAATTACTAAAAACTGACTCTGGCTGGTCCAGACTTGACCTCCTTCCCTGGTGGCTGTTACACAACATTTTGTCACCATCCTTGCAATCCTTCGTCCTGTACATTGGAGGACTATTCCCGTGACCTGTGAGTGGTAAAATGTCCTTAAAACACTTCCATAGTATCCTTCTGCATAAGGATAAGAATTTTCTTTAAGAACATTTCCTATGAAAAACCCTTAAAAACCATGTTTTGGCATTGGCAGGTAGCCAGTTCATCCCTCGCGCCAATGGGGACAAAGCACCATAGTGGGCGTGCCAGGTGGTGCTCTGTCCTTGTGTCTCCCTCGCGCCAAGCCTATTAAGGAATGTTTTTAAAAAATAAATGGTAGAAGTTTGATTCTAATAGCTTCATGATGAATCATCAAAGAGTGGTTAGGTTGTTTGGCTCCGGATCTCCTTGAATGGGAAGTGGTTTTCCACCTATTGTGGAACCTTCCTAAGAGATAGGACTCTCCCCCATGAATGTAAGGATCCTAACCTCTCCTTCCCCATCTATAAAAGCCTACCCTTTCCATTGGCAAGCTAGTTGAACTGGTTGGAAGGAAATTATAGCTAAGTGACTCTTGAGAGCTAAGCCAAGGAGAAACCTCGTAAGAGAGAGAGCTTTGTCCAGATTCCCAACAGGATTTGTTGAGACATGCTTTGTTTCAAGCCCCACCGAAGGAAGATCATAACGTTAGAGAATTTGGTTGTAATCTCCCTTTTTGTCATCTATAATATAAGCGACTCTGATTTTGGTTCCATTCGTGTGTTCATCCTTTTATGCAATGCAATGAATTACATCTTCTGTAACTGATATATAGTTACATTCTTTAGGTATCACATTGTATGCCGTCGTTTCTATGCATGTGTACAGGTGTCCGAACGTGGCGAACAGAAGGATTGTGATCTGTCAAGCTAGGGACGAGGAGCACCGCTTCTTCATCGACAAAAACAATGTGGGATTCGAGGTAGGCTACTTATTGCAGTCTCTGTCTTTCTTGTAACTAGGAACCAACGTCATTGCGTGATTTGATTGTTTCTAGAACCAATCTAGGGCTAGTGGGATCGCCTTTGTCCGTAGAGTGGATTTACCTCCACAACAATTTGGCGACTCCACTGGGGATCAGTGCGAGTTTTTCTTTCGTCTATTAGATCTTCTTCTTGGTCTTTTCTTGCTTAGCTTGAATTTTCCAGTTGTTTTGCTGAGTCTTAGACCCCTGTTCAGCCCCAGAGGATCATATTTGACCTTTGTTTTCCAAAATTTTCATCTTTTCAAGGTTGGCTTGGTTGGCACTGGTTCCAGCCTGACAGTCGCACCCGCTGGCGCTTGTTGCCAGTTTATCACTCACACCATCCCCTGTCTGGGGATGATTACAGCCAGATAGTCGCACCAATTCCTATAGGTGCTAGGGTTTTCCCTGTTTTGGAGCTTTTAGTCCATCCTGGTGTCTCTAGGTGTTTTCTTAGCTTGATTTGAATGCTTTGGGTCTGTTTGTGACTGTGATTAGCCTTATTCCTTTTTTTTTCATCCATTTCTTTTAGCATCATAGATTTAGGGCTTTCTAGTTCTTTGACATGCTGAGCCCTCTGTTGGAGTTTGGGCTTCTTGTTTCGCGGTCACCTTCGTTAAGTGCACTAGATCACATTGCATTGAAAAGTCATTTTTGAGATTTATCATTGAACTTATATTACATTGTTTAATGATTTAAAACTAAAGGTCGCATTGAGTGAATTCTCTTTCATTAAAAGCATGAATTAAGTAGATTCTCATTTCATCGAAAAATGCATTGAGTGCATTCTTGTACTTTAAAAAAAAAAGGGAAATTGTGCATATATTACAATTGCATAGTTTTAAAAAAAGAGGATTTTGCATAGATTACATTGCATAATTTGCATCATTGAATGTTTTCGATTACTTTTGGATAGTGAAATTCATTTAGTTTGGAAAATTTTCGTTTGCATTATTTTGCATCGTTGTTTGAGACTCTTCCCTTAACTAGATAACATTCATCGAATTGAAAGATTTATTTTCTCATATAGCTGCATATAGGATATTGTTAGATGACATGCGGTAGGGCCTTGAAAATGAGACATAATTCAAGATCAACGTTAAAATTTATTTCAATCAACCTAAGGAAACATTGAAACATTAACGGAACATCTAGTAGTCTAAGGTAGAGACGTGTTCCGACATCTTTAAACCTAGTAGCTGTCGTTTGCCATCTGGATCTAGACAACACTAGTACAGACTTGTGCTCCCCATACCATCGAGTATATAAAGGGAGACCCCTCTACGTTGCAATCCTTTTATCCGTAAGAAGCCGAGTCTGCCTCCCTGTAACCGTGATACATCGAACACAACATTCAGGGAGACTACCTGCATGTATGGAAAGTCCTTGGTCATTTTTATTTCATTTGATCACCAAGGTGTCTATTGCAGTTCACGAAAACCTGGTACACCTCTTGCTTAGATTACCTGAGTAGTCATTTTGGTCTTTTCGTGACTCTATAGAAGTGAAAATATCCTCGAGCTCTTGTCCTTTCACGCTCGTTTCAACTTGAAAGTGATCGAGTCATCTTTGCCTGTTTCTCAACTCTTAAAATATGAAATGACAGAGTTTTGTTTCAATGTCTTAAAATTACTTGCCCACGAAATTTTACTGTTTTTTCCAATGGCAACTTTTCTAGAGTTTTCCAACCAAGGAATCCCCTTCGAAGGGAATCCTAGTCCTTTTCTTGCTTTTGGGAATGTTGGTGCTCCTTATATGGCAACATTGTCCCTACCTGGGTTAACTGTTGGGTTGCTTGTTTGGTTATTCTCGACCTCTGTGGTCTCGAGTGTTTTGTCCACTGTACAACCATCTCCTCCACCTGAACAACATCGTGTTGGTTCTAAAGTGGACCTCTCCCCTTCTTCGCCTATTTCTTCGCCCTCCTCTTCTACTTCACCTAGTGAAAGTCTAGATTATAGTAACCAGGTGGCTAAGAAGAAGAAGAAGAAGTCATATAAGAGAGAGGCCATCTCTACAGCTGTTTCTCCTAATAAGTCATACAAACTTCCATGAAAAATCAAATTCCCTTGCATGTTGTGAAAAGGTGACCACCTTCTTTGAGACTGCCCTGGCATTCCCAAGGTACTTGAAGTATGGTCCGACGGTCGTCCGTCGTTGCCTTTGGCTTCCAGAAGTCATGTTGGTAACACATCATTGAATAGTGTTAATAAGACTCGTAAGTAACAGGGTGATGTTACCAATCCCTGCAAGTTGTGTGAAGGGAATCATCTCATTCACCTTTGTCCGTACATGGATGAAGCCAAGAGAGTGTTGGACAACCCTACTATTTGTGCAACCTACCTTTCGGCTAGTTACCAGAAGCTTTCTTCGAGTCCTCCACTAGTTGATTCAATGATCAGTCAAGATTCATCCTTGCTTGATCCCGCTCCCCCAAAAATATACCATCATGAATCCATCCCTGACCAAACATTGGTCGTGGTATCAGTTGAGCTAGCCCCGTCTGCGATGCACCAGGTATTTTCCGTTGAGAGTGGATCTCACATCCCTCATGTTCTTCTTGTTTCTTCAGATTCCTTGGACTTGGAGAAAGATTCTCCTGTTCCTATACCTCAAGAAGCTGCTCCTCTGCCTCCCGTGATGGAGATCTAGGAGGATACCCCTCCCGCCTTTGTGATGGAGGTCGTGGAGGATGCTCCTTCTTCTTTCAAAACACCAAGGGAAGAGCATCTCGGTTTAATGGTAACCCCTTTGAGTAGTTTGGTCGCTTCCTTTGATTGGAGTCGATTTACAGGATACCGCCTTCCGTCTTATGTGCCTTTAGAGATAATGGTACAAACCTTTGATCTGGTCGTACCTAGCACTATTATAGATGAAGGCACATCTATCAGTATTTTATCTTCAACTACTTGGCAGGATTTTGGTTCTCCACTGCTTATGCCTGTTATGCAGAATCTGTTAGCTTTAACAGAGGAACCAGTCAACCGTTAGGGACCCTTCCAAAGTTTCCTGCTACTTTGGGAGGGAAAACCGTCCATATTGATGTGATGGTTGTTCCAGGCCCCTTGGATTTCAATTTACTCTTGGGGTGTGACTATACTTATGTCATGGGTGCACTTGTATCCTCACTCTTTCGTGTGATTTGTTTTTCGCACCGATGTCAGATCGTTACCATCGATCAGCTTGCGTTCTTTGGTCCTAATATGGCAGCTAGTCCACCATCATCCCTGCCGGATCTTTATCCGCCGGTTGTTTCATCCCCACCGCATGTCAATTATGTGGCTACCTGTCCTCTGCCCATATTCAGTGATAGTGTCGTTGTACATCGTGTGTTGGCGGCACTAGGTACAGACTTCCAAGATGTTTTCCTTCCATCAGATGGGCAACCCTTGGAAGCTATGACTTCTTATTCATTATGATGAGGTTGTCAGAGTATAGTTCCTTGGCTTGTGTCAAGCTCCCTAAAAAATGAAACAAGGTTGTCGGAGCAGAGTTCCTTGTCTTGTGTCAAGCTCCCTAAAAAATGAAACAAGGTTGTCGGAGCAGAGTTCCTTGTCTTGTGTCAAGCTCCTTAAAAATGAAACAAGGTCGTCGGAGCAGAGTTCATTTTCTTGTGTGAAGCTCGTTAAAAAATGAAACAAGATCTCGTGAGGATATTTATTTTAATGTGTCAACCTCATTAAAAAAATGAAACACGTTCCCGTTCAATTTGAGTCTTTGATAAGATCTCGTAAAATCCCAGTCGAGTCTTTCTCTTGATCTCATAATTTGAACCTTCACTCCATCTGTCGTTAATATGGACTGAAACTTGGGGGGCATGTACCTCGAATTGAGTCACCATGCTGGGGGCATGCTTACTTTTTCAAGCATAGTTTGTTTCCATTTCAAGCTTGTGTAAAAATGAAACTGGTTTCAAGCATAGTTTATCTTTGTTTCAAGCTTGTGAAAAAATGAAACCAACTTCAAGCAGAGTTTCCTATGATTTCAAGCTTGTGTAAAAATGAAACCATTCCCATTTTACCTCTTGTGATTGCCATTTTATGAGCCTATTTTTCCAGATGAGCCTTGGTTCTCGCATTCCATCGTTCCCAATCTGCTCGGCCGATCATATGCCTTCACTTGATTATGTTACCCATTCCTGAGGAATCGCTGCGATGAGTGGTCTTGTTAGCCAGCCTCTTAACCTTTACTTGTTCTGAGCAGTTCCACCATTACCAGAACCAATAGCTACCCTTAATACCACTCATTCCTCCAGGAGGAGTCAAATTTTAGCTCTTTTCTAACTCTTAAAAACTGAAAAGATCGCCGAGTCACTTGTCATTTTGAACTCATTAAATTGGTTGCGAAATGATATCTACCCAGTATAAGTTTAACCCTTTTTCGGGCTGGGATAGATTACTTATGAAAAAGGAATAACTTAGCCTATCGCAACTAAAAGGTTCTCTCAGACATATTTTTCTACCTTTTCGGATCTGAGGGACTATCTACGAAAAGGGACTGCTGGATTTTTCTTTTCCGCTGTCTTTTAAAACTCTCTAAACATGAAAAGACGCTGAGTTCTTCCTTTTTCAGACTCGTTAAAAACTGATGACATCGGGCTCTGTCGTAATGACATTACTCGAGTTCCTCCTTCCTAGGGCTCATTAAATGTACTAGGTTGGATTTGTCTGAAGGAAAAAATTATATTGCAAGCATATGCTATCCCCTTCAAGCTTGTTTCAAAAAATAATTGGGGTACTTGCCAGAAATGGTGGGGGGAAATGGAACCAGTATCATCATCGTGTCGGCAGTATGTCGCTCTTGAACATGGAACTTGTCTGCATTCGTGTCGGGTTGGGGACATCTCATCTCGTTATCTGCTTGCCTCCATGGGTTTGAGTAATATCTTTTAACCGCTCATCTGCTCTTTTCCATGTCATCATGACCTCAGATTCTTTGATGTAAAATACTGCCAAATCCAATGTCGTGCCGCCGATATGTTCAAGAGAAGTTGGCCTTTGCAGTTTTCAACCTCCCTTTGATTCTCTATTTGATCTTGATTCACAAACATCATGTTCCTTTGTCTCGTGTCGATGATGTGGGAAACACTATGGCCCACCTTCGATCAAGGTCACTTCCTGTCGACTTCAGCTCATTATCCAAGAAGCTGATCTAGAGACTCCCTTCAGGTGCCTTAGAGCCTGCATGCCTCAATGGCAGGTTCTTCGCATTCGACTCAAGGTTTTCATTATTGGCCTTCGACCGGATGATTCTGTGGGTGTTTGATGCTAGCTCACTGTTCACATTTCATGGATTGTACCTTTGTACCTTGAGAGCCATCGTCAGTATTGGTGGTTCCTCTCGCGCCTGTTAAAGGCTTTCATTATTGGCTGGTGATTAGACGATGTTCTTGCATGTTCGAATTTAGCTCACATATTCGAATGCTCGAACTTGTACTTTGTTCGGGTCGAGATGAAGCGCAAGACCCTGGATTTTGTCTGATAAAAATCCAGGCTGCGGGTTCTTTGTGGATTATTATGATTTATTACATGACTCATTTGCTTGGATGGCTACGACCATACCTGAGTCTACTTGTTGATCCTTATTTACTGGATGGCTGTGTCCATACCTTGGATATGTACTTTTGTACACTCTCTTATGGATGGTTGCACCCATACCACATATCATGTATCAGAGATATCAGTTGTACTTGTATTTGTAGGCTTTCCGACGATAGTGTTTTCAGTTGGACGCGTTCTCATAAAGCATTTCACCCCTCCCTCTCTCTCGGACCTCATGCTTTAGGGGGCATCTGTTACACAGAATTTTGTCACCGTCCTTGTAATCCCTCATCCTTTACATTGGAGGACTATTCCCGTGACCTGTGAACAGTAAAATGTCCTGAAAACACTCCCATAGTATCCTTCTGCATAAGGATAAGAATTTTCCTTAAGAACATTTCCTCTGAAAAACCCTAAAAAACCATGTTTTGGCATTGGCGCAAGTAGCCAGTTCATCCCTCGTGCCAATGGGGAAAAAAAACCATAGTGGGCGTGCCAACTGGTGCTCTGTCCCCGCGTCTCCCTCGCACCAAGCCTATTAAGGAATGTTTTTTAAAAATAAACGGCAAAAGTTTGATTCTAACAGCTTCATGATGAATCATCAAAGAGTGGTTAGGCTGTTTGGCTCTAGATATCCTTGAATGGGAAGTGGTTTTCCACCTATTTTGGAACCTTCCTAAGAGATAGAACTCTCTCCGATGAATGTAGGGATCCTAACCTCTCCTTCCCCATCTATAAAATCTTGCCCTTTCCATTGGCAAGCTAGTTGAACTAGTTGGAAGGAAATTATAGCTAAGTGACTCTTGAGAGCTGAGCCAAGGAGAAACCTCGTAAGAGAGAGAGCTCTATCCAGATTCCTGACAGGCTTTGTTGAGATGCGCTCTGTTGCAAGCCTCGCCGAAGGAAGATCATAGCGTTAGAGCATTTGGTTGTAATCTCCCTTTTTTTCATCTATAATATAAGCGACTCTGATTTTGGTTCCATTCGTGTGTTCATCATTTTATGAAATGAAATGAATTATATCTTCTCTGACTGATATATAGTTACATGCTTTAGGTATTATGTTGTATGTCGTTGTTTCTCTGCATGTGTATAGGTGTCTGGACGTGGCGAACAGAAGGATTGTGATCTGTTAAGCTAGGGACGAGGAGCACCGCTTCTTCATCGACAACAACAGCGTTGGATTAGAGGTAGGCTACTTATCGTGGTATTTTTATTTCTTGTAACTAGGAACCAACTTCATTGCATGATTCGATTGTTGCTAGACCCAATCTAGGGCTAGTGGGATCGCCTCTGTCCGAAGAGGGGATTTACCTCCACAACAGTGGCCCTAGGCTCCCTTCAACTTCCATGTAGAAACATCACATGTAAAAGTTGTTTCAACCTTTGAAACCTATTCCGTTGTCTCTGGAATGCTAAAATCATCTAAAATTGACTATTCATTTACCAAAAATGGTCGAATATTGCCTCCATTATGGCAAAAATAAATTTCCTGCAATTTCTCCACTAAAACTAGAAGCTTCGCTAGTTAGCACTGCTAAATTTAGAAATCCACCTAAATAGGAACCTCCACCAACTATTTTGCTTCATTAACTGCACTTTATTAAGATATAAACACATATTGATATTAAGATAAGTTTTTTTTAGGTGTAAAGCATGTTTAGCGGTAATGCAGATTAATCGTGGCTTAAACCACGAATTAGCATTAATTAACATGGCTTAAAATTCGTTGGTCCCACTGCGCATTAAATACCTATTGGTAGCATTCACTCTCAATTATCCATGTTGTGGCATAACGGTTATGAGGCTTGGTATGTGGGGTGGAGGTTTTGCGTTCAAAACCAGATACCTTCTCCCCATACTACATAAGCTTTTGTGCATGTTTAAATATTTCAACGGATTATTAGATAACGCGGATTAAACCTTAGAATATATATTAATGCATCGAACCATTGGCATAGATATCCATCGAACCTTTGGATTGTTATACGATTTAACTCCAATCAAACTTTATGACATTTGATATATATACGTGGGCTATGATATTGAATTGGAAATTCGATTTAATTAAATATTTAATTACGATTAATATAATAATACGATATATATATATATATATATATATAAAATCATAATTAAATAAATAAATAAAAAATACAATTCCACCTTAGAATCATTAGGAAATTTACCCCCACATAGACCAAACTAGAGAATTAGAACATGCCACTTGTCATAGCTTCATTGGCAAAAATCTGAAGAATATTCCTGAAGATTTTTTTTTGCTAATTGGGTTGCCACATCATCCCTGTACCTGTTCTGCTAATTTTTTTAGTTGTTTGAATAGAGAGACAATAGGCCATAACTTTCTCATATGAACTTAGATATTTATGAAACAAGTTGCGTTGGAATCCTGGTGACGAGCTCTACGCTTTTGTCCTGGTTTCAAGAAATTTTGATTTTTGAGCTAAATACTGAGCCCCTGATCATTCCTCCCCACTAGAATCCATTTCGACCCAAAAATCTCTCTTTATTACTGATTATGTGAATGAAGGGACTATTAACTCACCCTTCTAGTCTCTATCCATTGAAATTTTCCCAATTTCATCATTTGGAGCTTTTCATAAAAAGTCAACTTTTTCCTTGATTCTTGCGACCTTCTCTTGCTGTCATTGACACCGTCATGTTGCAACATTTCTGAATCTGCAGAACATAAATCTATTTTTGTAGAAACCATGTTGTTCCTACCTTGGTCAACAATAAAATAAAAGTTAGAAACTTTCTCACCTTGCAAATTGTCACCATGGCAATTTTTAGCTAATCTCGCTTTGTACTTGTGTCGACTCTTGATCAAGTTTCTTCACAATTTACATGTACCTTTTAGAAACCATAAACCATAATTTGTGGAACCCATGCCTTCTTTGCCAAGCTGATTTGTCACTTTCTCTTTGACCTTTGCACCCTCTTGCATCGACATCTTGTTTCCAACACCGCTCAACACCAATGTTGACCGCTGCAAATGTTTTTCACCTTATTTCAAATGAAACCTATTAACATCCTAAAACAACTCATTACAAGCATAAGCATCCTTTTGAAAAGTGTGATTGAATACATCCCTTTGTTTGATCATAAACAATGTCAAGTTCTGACTTGCATTCACTATCCTCTTCTTTTCACTTGCATGCATAAGAGACAAACCTGTCTTCTTCTTATATGCTCTAATTATGTACTCAATACCATCTTTAAACACGTGGTACTTGTTCTCATGGCGATGAAATACAACTTTACTATCATACATATATGGACTTCCCAATACAATACTTAATATTTCAAGCGACACCACATCAAGCTCAACTTCATCAAGAAAGTTGGAGTTAATGGCAAATCTTAGTAAGCACTTTCTTGTAACTTTCAAGTTTTCATTCTTGAAAATCAAACCCAAAGGATATGGTCTTGGATGTCTAATTGTTTCAAGGCCTATCTGCTTAACCAAATCTTCGGAAATCAAGTTAGCTTGTGACCCACTATAAAAAAGTGTATCAATATTGGTATGTTTAGAGACAACTCTAATGTGGAAAATTTCTATTCTTGTATCTTCATCACAAGTATTATCTGAGCAATTTTAAGAACTAGTGCTTGCAACATGTTTACCTTTCAAACCCATGGCTGTAATTTTTGTCTCAGCTCCTGAATCTAACCCTAAGTCTTGTTCAGCTATAGCAACAATTTTTCCCTTCTCTTTGGCTTTCAATCTATTTGGTTTCAATTTTGGATGAAGTTGCCAACATGGTCTTCATCATGGCCAGTCTTTGAACATTTCTTGCATGGGAGTTTTTCCTTCTCTTTCTTAACAAAACTATTTCTTTTTCCTCTTCCATAAAACTTTCCTTTCCCTTTACCCTCAATTTCCTATTTCTCCTACATGCCTTATTTTCCCCTTGCCTCTAAGTGTGTGGCTTGTACACAAACTTCATCTAAATTTCTTGGGTTAAAGATAAGAATGGTATGATTCAAATAGGAATGAAAACACCCAATGTATTTCAAGAGTGTATATTGGGAATTCAGATTTACTCCTAACAAAAAAGCTCTCTTTCTAAAATCTTGGGTATAATCTTGAACTGTTTGACCCTTGCGTTGCCTAAAATTTTTCCAACTCATAATACCTTTTTGCATGTAACCTAAAGGATAAAAATGTCTTTTAATGGCAGAAATAAACTCAACCCAAGAAATGGATATCTTACCATGAATTCACATTTCCTCTTGAGTATTTTCTTCCCACCAAACTAGTGCTGATCCTTCTAGCCTCAATGAAGCCAACTGGAGCATTATGTTGTCCTCATGAAGGTTTCGAATTCTGAAATACACCTCCAATTGATGTATAAAACTGTCAAGCCTCTCTGCATTTACCTCACCATTGTATTTGGGTAATTCAAAGTTAATTTCCAATTTGAGTAATGGATTTTTTCATTTTGTGGCTTTTGAGTGGGTGTGAGTGTGAGTGGTATTTGTGGTGGAAATGGAAGATGATGCAAATGGGGATGATGATGATGATGAAGATGATAGATATGGAGGTGGCTTTCCTCCACTACCTTTTGAACTCTTCTCTTCATCCTTATTATCATTTGAAGATCCTTCTCCATGTGGGAACTTAGAACCTCCTACTCCTCTTACTGTAATTAAAGCTTCACACATGATTTTAACCATTCTTTGCATCTCTTTGAAGTCTCTCTTAACATCCTCTTCTTCAGAATTTTCATGAGTCTCTTCATAGCCTGATATTTTGGCTTTGGATTCAAGCTCAACCTCTCTATCTTGTACCTCTTCAATCACTTCAGTCTCTTGTACAAATTACATCTCTTCAATATTAGCTTCTTGAGACAAAACTTGAGGTTCTTCAAGTGAAGCTATGTGTGGAATTTTGGGTGAGGATGATTCTCTTTCAGCTCTCCTTCTCCTGGTCCTAATCTCAGGACTTGCAACCAACAATTTCCCTTCACCTTTTTGCAAGTTTAACCTTTTCAGCATCACAAAATTGCAACCATTAAACTTGCACAAGCTTCAAGAAAATATTAAGAAAATAACCTTGCCTTTAAACCAGGCTTTGATACCAACTTGATCTGAACCTGATATGTTAATTTTTTTTTGCTAATTACAAGTTCATAATTAAATTTTATTTTCTTCTTATTTGCTTGTGGTGCATTAGTTTCCTTGGTGCAGGTGAGTGTCAAAACATGAAATTGCCTTGTGTTTTATGTTGAAATTAATGAAAAATAAACAAGATGAGTAAGAACTGAAAAACAACATAAACATGTATATAAAACCATAAACAGAGTCATCAACACAAATTTTTGATGAAGGAGTTCACCCCTCCTGGGCTACATCTCCTTGGTCCAGCTCCATAACTTGGGCCTCTTGTATTAGCTCAAATTTGGAAAAAGTGTTATCTAAATTATTTAATTGCTCCTGAAACTTGTTCTATTGTCTTCAGAACATACAAATCATCTAAAAATGACTATCCAATTACTGAAAAATGACTCTGGCTAGTCCATACTTGACCTCCTTCCCTGGTGGCCCTAGGCTCCCTTGAACTTCCCTGTAGAAAATTCACATGTATAAGTCATTTTCAGCCTCTGAAACCTGTGCCATTGTCTCTGGAATGCCAAACTAATCTAAGATTGACTATTAATTTTTCAAAAATGGTTGAATATTGCCTCCATTATGGAAAAAACAAATTTCGTGCAATTTCTCAACTAAAACTGGAAGTCCCGCCAGTTACCATTGTTAAATTTAGAAATCCGCCTTAAAAAGTGCCTCCACCAACTATTCTACTACATTAACTGTACTTAATTAAGAGATAAACACATTTTAATATTAAGATAAGTGTTGTTTAGGTGTAAAGTGCGTTTAGCGCTAATGCTGATTAATCGTGGCTTAAACCAAAGATTAGCATTAATTAACATGGTTTAAACTCGTCGGTACTACTATGCATTAAATACCTGTTGGTGGCATTCAATTTTAATTATAACAGTTAGGAGGCTTGGCTTGTGGGGTGGAGTTCCTGGGTTCAAAAGCTGACACTGCTCCTCATACTACACAAGCTTTTGCGCATGTTTAAATATTTCAATGGACCATCAGATAATGCAGATTAAACCTTAGCATATATATATTAATACATGGAACCTTTGGTGCAGATATCCATCGAACCTTTGGATTGTTATATTATTTAACTCCAATTGAACTTTATGACATTCGATATATATACGTGGGCTATGGTATTGAATTGGAACTTCGATTTAATTAAATATTTAATTACGATTAATATAATAATACGATATATAATATATTTTTAAAAATATAATATATTATATTTTCATATATATATATAATTAAATAAATAAATAAAAATACAATTCCACATTAGAATAATTAGGAAAATTATCCTCACAAAGACCAAATTAGCGAATTAAAACAAGCCACTTGTCACAGCCTTATTGGAAAAAATCTCGAGAATATTCCCGAAGATTATTTTGTGTTCACTGGGCTGCCACATCATCTCTGTACTTTTTGTTCTCATTGTTTTAGTTGTTTGAGTAAACGGATAGCAGACTATAACTTACTCATACGAACTCGGATATTGATGAAACGAGTTGTGTTGGAATCCTGGTGACGAGCTCTACACTTTCGTCCTCATTTTGAGCAATTCTAAAAATTTGATTTTTGAGCTAAATACTGAGCACCTGATCAATCAGAGAGAAATATGAGGAAATAACAGAATTGAAGAAGATGTTTTCCATTGCTAATTCTCAAATCAAATTCTTGCTACAATAAAATTTTCAATTGAAAGTGAAGCAGCTCCTACAAAGCAAGCCCAAGCTTGACCTAGAGGCAGTCAAAGGTAAAGGTAAGGAGGTTATTGATGTTGACCAAATGTAGGATATGGAGGTTGAAACTAAATCAAGAAGGCCAAAAACAAGAAGCCTCAAAAGGGCATTGGAGCTAGAAAGACAATCAGCTCATCCACCCGAAGAGTTGACCTTTGACGAGCTTATAGCCTTGTATGTTAATGAAGACAAAGATATTTGATTGTAAAAGGGTAAATGAGAATTTGGAGAAGCTCTTGAAGATGGCTAAGAGGGACAATAAGCTGCAAAGAAACATGGAAAACCATTATTGCACTAGGAACACAATTTGTCAAATAAGGCAGAAACAATTGAAGAAAAGGTCGAAAGAAGCACAAATGAAGCTTAAAGAGAAGGATAGCTTGGACTTGTTGGCTAAATATTCTTTGGATATTTATCCCATCACTCATAAGTTCTACAGAACCAATTTTGAGGAGTTTTGAACAATTTTGGATTTTTTTGTGATTTTTGCAAAATTATGGAAATTCCTCATTGTAGAAGAGTAACAAAATTTTGTTACGCTTATTTTGGGGGCATCCAAATGATGATTTATTTACATGGATGGATTCATTTTGATGAGTACATCACAGATATGGAACCCCCATGGAATGAAAGGCTATAATTTTGGAGAAAAAGCTCAAAAACCACTCATTTTGCATGTTTCTGCCACATTTTTGGAGCGTTTGTTACGCTTTTGGAGTAACCTTGGGAGAATGGATTTTTGAAGGCCCCCTTGTGGGTCATTTTGCAAAATTAAAGATGTAATGGAAACTAGACACATAGGTCTAGTTGTCTATTCTTTCAGAAGTGGATTTGGACTCTTAAAAGTGCCTCAAAAGTGCCTCCAAAGTTCTATTATGCTTATGCAAATTTTTGTTACCCTTCTGTCAAGAATGTCACAAATTAGCATTGGATTCCTCAGGACACTTGTCAAGCTCAGAGGTCATAAATTCGAGGCATTTCTATCCTATGAGCTAGAATTAGATTTATTGGGTTGGTTTTTTCCTCCTATCCTGAGGGAATATGTAATTAATATAAGGGACAAACACTCCTAGTTCATAGCTAAAACTCAAGGAATGGTTTCTAACCACCCTAAAATCTAGCAAATGGCTCATATTTTGTATTTATGATCCATTTTGGATGGAATTTCGACCTGATGAGGTGTCATAGTACATATTGTATATAAGTAGACTCTCTTTAGTCTTTTGTTGGGTTGGATAGTCTTATTTTGCAGTGGAGCTATTGTAATCAACATTTTGGAATGAAATTAGAGATAGATTTGCAGAACTTGTGTTGAGAATCTTGTGGTATGCACTGGAGAATTTGTTCTTCTTATGTATGTTTATATATTCATGCTGAATGATATATCTTCTTCTTTCAGATACATATTTCCATATGTTTATCTTGTAAGTTTACAAGCATAAATCATGTCTGTTCATGCTATGTTTTAGGCAAGGTTTACTTGATATGTCTATTTACTTCTAAATGAATGAATTCACCTCAGTTCTCATTCAGACACTCTATCACTTCTTCCTATACTCAATTACCAATTAAACATGCTTTCAAGCTACCTATCTAGCCTCACACACTCTCTACAAATTGACCTTGGAATTCATACCTAAAAACACTTGACCTAGCCTTCTCACTGACTTTTCTATCCAGCACTTAAAACATCAATTAAAATACTATTTACTAAGCTTACACACCTAGCCTAAGATAAATAGATATTCATTCAATCCATTTAATTCAAAGTGATAATGAGAGAGCCATCTTTGGTCCTGGTATGGCTAGCTACCTAACCTAAAGCCTAGTTTGTGGTTACCTTTCTCGAATGCAATTTTCAGCCTTAGGAAGTTGGGGAGAGTGATAACATTTTTGGCGTCGTTGCTAGGGAGCGAAGGTTAAATATTTCCTTGGAAATAACGACAAATATTAGCTCTGATTTTTTATGGTGAATAGTGGCCAGGCACAAGAAATTCCAGGCACAAGAAATTTTGTGCATATTTCACCTGGAGACTCTAGTGGCGAAGAATCCAAAAGTTCCGAGTTTTCATGGCGAATCCACTGTTAAAAAACCGGTACCTTCAATAATTTCTTGGTGACTTAACTATTTTCAAGATGGATTCAACTGTAAGAAGGAATTCTAGATATGCTCCTATGCATTGAGATCATGTTCCAGTCTTTCCAAATTGTATGCCTCAAGTAGATTGGAAAACATACTTTCCAAAATTCAGAGATGGAAAAGGTGATGATGCTACACTTCATTTGATAAGATTTCATATGCATGTGCGTAAGCTGAAGATTAATTTTCATGAAGATTGTTTAATGACTATGTTCATGATCACATTAGAAGAAAAATCATAGTTTTGGTATGAAATCTTACCTCCTACTTGTATTTATTCTCTCAAGTATTTTCACTCAGTATTTTTCGAGAAGTATAGAGAAACCTATCCTTCTTTTCTTTTCATTGAGGATTGTTGTGATGACTTTGAGAGTTTTTTTCAAGAGATATAAAGTGCTTATGGCGATGAATATTTTATGGATGATGAACTCTTGGATGCTTTGAATGAGAACCCTTTTCACCGCCAAGATAAGATCATGGATTCTTCCATGCATGACAACAAACTTGAGCAGAATTCTTCACAGGATGACATCGATCTTCAATCTTTCGAAGTTGATGATAATTTGTAGCAGTCTTTCCAATATTCAAGCGATAAATATATATATATGAAGATGTTCTTTCTAGCTACCCTTAATCCCTATCCTCTTCTGAGTTTTTAATTCAGGAAGAAATATGTGTAGATCAGAATTTTGAGTTTGCTTGTAAAAAAAATCTAAAGATTCATGATTTATCCGTTGAGGTAAAAAATAGTGTAAAATAGGTTTGTTGTCTTGAGTTTGATGAACATGTTTAGCAACCTTCAAAGGATCAACATATAGAATTTTTTAGAGCCAAGAGTTATATTTATCATATACATGAAAATCCACTTGTAGATATTTGTGTTGATGCTGATTTGGTTACCTCAATTCAGGATTTATGATAACATACAAATCCTATCTCTAATCTGGATGATATGGAAAAAAAAATTGCTGCATTTTTATTTAATAAGGATAAACCAAATGAGGAAGAACAATCATCCATTATATCTAAAAGCATCTCTCTTCTTTTTGTTGATCAACAGGAGGTAATTTTTCATGGTTTTCAAGACCCCTTGGGTAGTCTTTTGCAAGAATAAAAAAAGGTGGAGTTTTTTTTGATCACCAACACAAGTTTTGGGCACAAATTTCATTTTGAGTTTCCATTTACTCAATCTTTCTTTATGCCTGGTGGAGTTGAATACACACATCGGTCAGGTAGTCATTTACTTGATTGATTACATTGGATATTTGAATTCACTTGATTAAGTGATTTATGGATCAATTAGAGTAGGTAAGGTGCGAACAATAAGATCAACGCTCTGAGCATATTTTTTAGTGTCATCTTCCAGTATATATTGCAGTTGATGATGTACAATTCAATTTTCAATTTGATTTGAATCAATTTGCGGATTGTAGTTGTGGTGACTTCATAGCCCAATGGATGAGGTTACTTGGCCTATGGTGTTATTGACACCTCCTAAAGGATTTTACATCCCCAGTTGGATTCAATTTTAGTTTCCAAATGTTTAGTGATCAAAACTACTCTTTCAAGTTTACTTAGTAGTCATCCTAGGTCAAAATTTCATGTTTCATGTCAGTTTTCAAATAAAATTTTGTTCACTGAATATTTATAGGTCTGAAATGCTACTCCTTTCACTCCATTCATGGTCATCATCATTTCACAGGTCATGTGATCCATTAATCATCTAGGGTGTGAGGTCATTCACCACACCTTCATTTAGGTCACAGTCTAGGTCTCATTTGTTTCACCACCATAAGAGTCAATTATGTCATAAAATATAGTGAACAAAATCTCATTTTCACCATAGAATTAATTTTCATAGGGAGTTAGAGAAGATATGGAAATAAGTAAAGATATCCTCTCTTCTCACCATCATACTCCATAACTGCTAGGGGTTGTAGAAAAATAAGCAAATTTGTGCCAACACTACCTGTGCTACGCTTATGGGTGTGTTTCGCTTTTGGTGTTTGAGCTCCAAATCAGTTCTCCAAGGTTCAAACCAACTACACAAAGGTTCATACAATTCCTAAACAATGAGTGGACACCCTCCATACCTCTCTGAAATCACAATTCATCAGAAAATGAGTGGTTTCCTTCATTAGGTTACCTCCACTACATTTTTGTGTTTTTCATCTTTTGTTTGTTTCAAATGATAACACCCTAATCTAACCATCTACAACCTTCATATAACCTTCATAAAATGTACCCTAACATATCCTATCACTCACAACCCTATTTTCCATCAATTTCATTAAAACCCTAATTTTCACTACATTTTGTCAGAAAAAATAGTGAAACCTTGTGCTTTGACCTTTTGGTTACCTTTCACATGCCCATTCCCAAAAATTATACTTGCATCTTGTAGCGAACCCATCACCCTATCTCCCAAAATTTTTATGGATTTTTCCCTAGCATCCTTCCACTTCATTTCTATCCCTAAAACCACTCTACCACTATCCCCTGTTTTCCTAATTTTCCACCTTCCCTATCCACTACATCAATCTAGGGCTTTCCTTGTTGAAAAGCATCATGGAGGGTGAGAAGAAGGTCCATAAGGGAGGTCATCATTCCAGGTTTGAGCCAACTCAGACCCATGACATCATTTTTAGAGCTTCGTGATCAAGCCAGGGTTTACATTGCACACACAAGGACAATTTGGATTCAAAATCAGTTTCTAAAGTAATGGATATTAATTTTACAAAAGTGAAAGAGTTTTTTGTTAATCATAGGCTGAAAAAAAAACAACGCATTCATTTTATGCATAGTTGTTATGGGTTGAGAGAAATGCTCACAATACGTTTGCTCCAGTTCATTTTCTGCACTTTTGGATAGGTTGTCTTCAAATCAAATTTTCAGTGGTTTGGAGCAGGGTTCTGTAGTGCTTGATGACTCCATTTTGTAGTGGACATCCCAGGATTTCGAACCATACTACATGCAGCCCATAAATTCTCCAGCAATGCCTCCAAACTCCCTCTCAAATTACGTGCTACGCTTTTGCTCAGAGTGCACTACGCTTCTGCAAATTTTGAGTGATCAAATTAAAACTTGGATTCTAAAAACATGGAAAAGTATTTTGGAAACATGGAGGAGGCATTTTTTCATAACATGCCAAAGAAAAAATACCTCTCTCATTTTTTCCAAAAAAATTATGGTTAGATAGATATTGATCCATGTTTAAGCCCTATGTTTGAAGATGTTTGGCAATACCTTTTTTACGTTTCTAGAATCGGTTGTTACACTTTTGGGAAGTGTTATTATGCTTCTAGAAAATACTTTTATGCTTATGTAATTTGGGATTACACCTCCAGAAAGGGTCCGTAATTAGGTTTTTGGTTTCAAATATCTTCAAACAATCTCAAGGCTTGTGACCGCTACTCCTTGTACCTCTCACAAACAATTTCCGTACATTTACCCATCCCATCAACACACTAGGGTTTTTATCATTCCAATGAAAAAGAAAATGGAAAGTGACAAGAAGAGCTTCAAGGGAGGGCACCACCTCAAGATATAAACCTTCACAATACATGAAATCAATGCCTCACCATTGGCAAAAAGATGCTTTGAGAGGGCTCAATGTTTGAGATTTTGTGAAAGGCTCATGGAAGATGGGTATCATCTTCAATTGACCAGCCTATTTGATACAAGCTTAAGCACGGGAAAGGTCACTATTGCAGGTATGGATATAATCTTATCAAAAGACATAATTTCTTCAGCAACAAGTATTCCTTGTCATGGAGGGCAGTGGTTCAAGGGCATGGAGTTAGACATTGAAAATTACAAACAATTTCTTAAGCCTCATGCTAGAGAGGAGCCATATTACCTATTTCCTTTCATACACTTCGGAAACAAGTATTCTCCTTTGATGATGTTCATAATGACGTACTTCACATATGAAGGAATATTTTCCAGGTTGTATAGGTATCATATTAGGTTGTTGATGCATTTCACCTTTGTCAAAACACTTGATTTTCCATATTATTTGTACATGAGTTTGATTAAGATGACTGAGAAGGTTCAGAGTAGACAAATATCATCACACTAGTCTTTTTCATCACGGTTTGATCAATCTCATTGTATTGCATCAAATTTCCTCCATAAACATGACTCTGGGAAAATTTCTTGTAGAGATTATCAACAACGCCTACAATTAGACCTTCTATCTTGCCTAGCAAATCATCAACACAACCAATGGAGGTTGGATCTTCTATCATTTCAACTCAGCTTTCAGATGCTCCTAGGGTTGTTGAGTTTACTCACACCTATGAGAAAGGGAAGAGACATATTTTTGATCCCAAGTCTGCCAAAAGTGTTCTTACACTGGACACCATTGTGGAACAAAGTGCAATAGAGGAGCAACCTCCTTTACATCGGTATAGTGAATCAATGCCATTGGAGGTTGAGGTAGTAGAGCAGGTGGAGGTCAGATCAATGGAAGAGATCATCAGAGAGAAATATGTGGAAATAGTAGAATTGAAGAAGATGCTTTCCATTGCTAATTCTCAAATCACTTTCTTGAAGCAAGAAAAATTTCAATTGAAAGTGAAGCAGCTCTGACAAAGCAAGCCCAAGCCTGACCTAGAGGCAGTCAGAGGTAAAGGTAAGGAGGTTATTTATTTTTATCAAATGCAGGACATGGAGGCTGAAATGTGATCTAGAAGGCCAAAAAATAGGAGCCGTCAAAAGGGTGCTAGAGCTAGAAAGACAATCACCTCATCCACTTGAAGAGTTGACCTTTGATGAGCTTATAGCCATGGAGATTAATGAAGACAAAGGGCTTTGATTGTCAAGGGTAAATGAGCATTTGGGGAAGCTATTGAAGAGGGCTAAGATGGAAAATAAGCTACAAATACACATGGAAAACCATTATCGCACCAGGAACACAATTTCTCAAATAAGGATGAAACAATTGAAGAAAAGGCTAAAAGAAGCACAAATGAAGATTAAATATAAGGATAGCTTGGACTTGTTGGCTTAAGCTTATTTTTATATTTAGCCCATCACTCACTGGTGTTAAAAAACCATTTTTGAGAATTTTTTAACAATTTTAGATTTTTTTGTGATTTTTGCAAAATTTTGGAAATTGCTCATTGCAGAAGTGTAACAAACGTTTGTTATGCTTATTTTGGGGGCATCCAAATGATGATTTATTTACATGGATGGATGTATTTTGATTATTAAATCACAGATGAGGAACCATCATGGCATGACAGACTGTAATTTTGGAGAAAAATCTCAAAAACCACTCATTTTTCATGTTTCTACCGCCTTTTTGAAGCCTCTGTTATGCTTTTGGAGTAAATTGATTTTTGAAGGCCTTCCCATAGGTAATTTTGAAAAATTCAAGATGTTATGGAAACTAGACACATAGGACTAGTTTTTCATTCATTTAGAAGTGTATTTGGACTCTCAAAAGTGCATCAAAAGTGCCTCCAAAGTTCTTTTAGGCTTCTACAAATTTTCGTTACCCTTCTATCAAGAATGTCACAAATCAGCATTGGATCCCTCAGGACACTTTTGAAGCTTAGAAATGGTCAAAAATTCAAGGCATTGTTGTCCTACGAGTTGGAATTAGAGTTATTGGGTTTGTTTTTACCTCCTATCATGAGGTAATATGTAATTAATGTAAGGGAAAAACACTCCTAGTTCATAGATGAAATTTAGGGAATGGTTTCTAACCTCCCTAGAATCTAGAAAATGACACATATTTTGTATATTTAATCCATGTTTTATGGGATTTCGACTTGATGAGGTGTCATAGTCCATATTTTCTATAAGTCAACTCTCTTTATTCTTTTTTTGGGTTGGATAGTCTTATTTTGCAGTGGAGTTATTGTAATCAACATTTTGAAATGAAATCAAAGACATATTTGCAAAACTTGTGTTGAGAATCTTGTGGTATGCATTAGATCATTTGTTCTTGTTATGTATGTTTATCTATTCATGCTAAATGATATATATTCTTATTTCAGATACAACTTTCCATATGTTTATCTTGTTAGTTTATAAGCACAAATAATGTATATTCATGCTTTGTTTTAGGCAAGGTTTACATGATATGTCTATTTACTTCTAGATGAACGAATTCACCTCAGTGCTCATTCAGAATCTCTATCGCTTATTCCTATAATAAATGACCAATTAAACATGCTTTCAAGCTACCTATATAGCTTCACACATTCTCTACAAACTGACCATGGAATTCATACCTAAAAACCCTTGACCTGGCCTTCTCACTAAATTTATATCCATCACTTTAGACATTAAAAAAAAAATCCTATTTACTGAGCTTACACACCTAGCCTAAGATCAACAGATATTCAGTCAATCCATTGACTAGAAAGTGATAATGAGAGAGCCCTCTCTAGTCCTGGTAGGGCTAGCTACCTGATCTAATGTCTGGTACATTGTTACCTTTCTCCAATCCCATTTTTAGCCTTGGGAATTTGTGGAGAGTGATAACAGGTAGCTACCATTTAGGTTAAATAGGTCTGAGAAAGAGATCATTAGGATTCGAACTTTGGAGAAATCCGTTAAGCTCTTTTCCCTTGTAATCAATTTTCAAGACTTTTATATTGATGTAATGAGACTATCTTTTGAAGTGAAATGATTATTCAGCTTGTGCTTTTCTGATCTAGTTTCAGAGAGCTCTGCTTGTGGGTTAGGGCCCAATCCATGTTCCTCAACTTCTCTTGTGCAATCAATATTTACTTTCCTATCATTTAGCTAGTTTTTCTTATGAGTATTTAGCTAGTTTAATTGTATTTTAATGTATTGTTTTTAGTTTACTTCCATTTTTCTTTTGTTGTAGATTTAGCCTGCTTACATGTTGGTATAATAGGTTATAAATTCATAAAGCTATTAGTCAAGCCCCACCCCCCCCCCTCATATCTTTCATTGGAGATTGAGGAGGGTAGACATTACCCACGGGAAAAAAAGTGATTTTTAGTTTATGATTTATTGGAATAGATAATATTACTTTCTGTGATTCCATGGATATGCTTAGAATACTATGTTATATATCTATTTGTAGATTAGAGTAGATTTTCTTTACAAATTCAAGTCATATTTTCCATTGTATTTATCATGAATTTTTGAATTTTTATTGAATTAATATTTAGTTTGCTTGCAGTTACAGGTATCACAGCCAAACATAACTTCACCAACACCTCCAGCTTCATCTCTCACACTTCATTAGCCCTTTTTTCATCAAAATCACCATCAACCTTGTTTTTGGATTTTTCATCCCTACACTGTGAGAAAACCATAGGGACGCAAGACAGGCCTCCCAAGAGGTTCTGAGCTTGGGCAAGGGGTGGGCCACATTCCACTCATCCCAGTCCACCTTCCCTACCATTTTCCATTTATTTTTGGCCTCAAATTTCCCTTAGAGTGTTTCCTGTAGCAATTCAGGACTTTCCTATAGCACTACAAGAAACTTGTAGAAGCACTTGAAATAGCACCAGCGGGCCCCTAATTAAGCCCATAAACCCCCATACACATACTAAATATATGTAAAAACCACTCATACACCTTCAACCTTGCCCCCATGTGTTCTCGCCTTCCATAAGCCACCTTAGCACTCGCTTTTCCTAGCTAGAAAACAACACATTTACAAGCATAGTTAAGTCATGAGTAGTTGCATGATTAAAAGCATGATAGATAGAGCATAGAGTAAGTAGAGCATGTTTAGCCATTTGGCCCAGATAATTGTGATTATATTAGTTTCCTTTATGCCATTTCAATTCAGCAATTTAATTCATGAAATATGCCTAGGTTTCTTTCATTTCTTATCATAGTTTAATGAGTAGATTTCTTTCATTGAAGAATAGTTAGATGTGATTTCTTTTTTTAGTTTAGTTTTATACATGCTGATAGTGCCATGGATTTGCATCATTTGAAGCCCTGGGCCTAACTCCAAAAGTTTGACATACTTCATCCAATAACCCTGGAAGTAGCACC
The DNA here is from genome assembly GCA_034641835.2 of Pinus albicaulis. Classification (NCBI taxonomy): domain Eukaryota; kingdom Viridiplantae; phylum Streptophyta; class Pinopsida; order Pinales; family Pinaceae; genus Pinus; species Pinus albicaulis. The sequence continues at coordinate 363,880,914 of CM076574.1, read as the reverse complement.
CTTTCATAAAGCTCAGAAGAGGATGACATGAGTAGAATGCATTTGCTGTGTATATAGCACTGTCACCTCCAAGTTTGTAAGAACGTCAGGTTGATAAAGTAAAGTAGGTCAGCATATGGGAATTTTAACATTATTGGTGCAATACCAGGGCTCACCACGTTTTGGCACTATTGCCAGGGAGGTGTCTAGTAGATGCTTTGATTTTGTTCTAGCATCCTTTTCTGCTTTCCTTTTACATGTTGTTTCAAAAATATTGAGAAAATACAAAAAAATATGATTTTCATTCCTCGTAGGAGTAGGGATACTCAAGGAAGATTTTAACCCAAAACCCCCACATCACCACATAGTCACCCTTCACTCTTCTTCAGTGGTTGTGAGGTTGAACACACCATAGGTGAGCCTTCTTAAAAATTTGAATAACCTGTTTGAGAAGAATAAGATATTGTTTCACCTCAGGAACTTGCTTCACCTATCTCAACCATGCCTGACACTGAAGCCCAAGAGGCCTTTCCCATTAGAGAGGTAGATGGGGAGACTAAAATGAAAACATTAGCCCCTTAGCCCTTCCACACTTTCATGGACTTACTTCGGAAGATCCTGACACATTCATATTTGAATTTTTTGTTTTCTATAGGACCTATGACTATGCCTCAGATGATCATAAGTTGGAGCTATTCCCATCTATCCTTAAGGATGCATCCTTACAGTGTTTCATGGGTCTCCCTGGGAATAACATCACTACAAGGGAAAAAATGCAAGAAGCCTTCAAAAAAAAGTATAGGGACAACTGTAGGTACAAAGAAACTAAGGATGATATATTCAGGATGACTCTAGGGCCTGATGAATCCCTAGAAGAATATGAAGATATGTTTCAATTAAACTATAAGAGGGCAAACTGTACACTTGATCTCAAATCATTTAAACTAGTACTTCTCTGAGGGATCAGAGAGGAGGTGATAGAAACCCTCAATATGTTATCAGGAGGAGATATCTACCAACTACCTTATGAAATAATCAAAACTGTCTTCGATAACCATTCTAAGGAAGTTAGGAAGAAAGGCAGAGCTGGCCAAAGTAAAACCAATACCCCTTCCTCTTCCACCTCCATCAAACATGAGATTGGAAATATGCTGGAGGACATCAAGAGTGACATGCTACACAAATTTTCTTTGCAAATGGACACAATTCAGGTCAGAATGAAACAAGAGGAAGCAGAAAGAGCCTTGGCTATATTTTTCGCTAGATGTACCAGAAAACACCCTAGAAATTAATTTCCGCTAAATGTCATGGAGGTTTGCTTAGTATGTGAGGATAATGATACCACATACAAGTGTCCCTCCTTACCTGGACTTAAATTTGTATAACAAGGTGAGTAAGTAGGACAAGAGCAACTCTATTTCATCAAATAGAGAAGGCCTCAAGCCCCTAGGTCATATCACTAGGTTATGTAAGGTGCAACTTACTCTTATTATCACAATAATCAGAATGCACCCATGAAGCCTTGGTACATCCCCACTTCTCCATCTTGGGTTACAGCTCCTACTTGGCCTTATAACCCTCCATAGCACCCTAATCCTATGAACCAACCATTTCAGTAGTATGTTCCTCAACAACCTTAGTGGAAAAACCCATCCCAAGGGTGGAGGCCTCAACATAATCAGCCACCTGCTCTAATGCCTCCACCCCAACCTCAACCTTAGCTTACTCATACTACTCCACCCAAGTTGCCTCAAATTCCTACACATCCCAATCCGAACCCAAAAAACAAACACACATAGCAGGTTTATAGTGGAGAGGCATCCTATCCAGCTTATGTTGTGGAGTCAATACATGAGATTAATCTCGGGATGGGAAGAGTACTCCCAGAAAACCACCCTCTATCTCCACCTGTAGAGGTTGAGGAGGAAAATGAAGAAAGTAACACTCAAATCCAACAACCTCCTTTTCTCGAGCACTTGACCCATTCCAATCAGCATAACCCAGAGGACACTGAACTTCTGGGAGAGTTGAAAAATTTGTGTGTAAATATAACACTTCTCCAAGCCATTACAGATGTCCCTATTTACAATAGGCTCATCAAAGAAAACTTCTTCATGAAACCTAGGAGAAAGAAGAAGGATACCCCCACCATAAATATAGTAGGACATTTGTCCGACTTGATGTTGGGAAGGGTGATATTTCCAAAGTACCTGGACCCTGATAGTCCAATTGTAGATATGCACATAGATGGTTTCATAGTCCCCAATAATCTGATTTATATAGGGGCTGCCATCAATTTCATGACCAAGGAAACTATGTTTAAACTCAACCTGCAAGGGACTTTGAGGAAAACCACAACAGTTCTGCAACTTGTAGACCGGTCCACAGTAACTGCGGTAGGAATTGTTGAGGATGTTATGGTTTAAATTGAATCTTGGGAGTATCCTATAGATTTCCTGGTTCTAAAACCAAAAACCAAGTTTAATGGATATCCTCTCATCTTAGGGAGACCTTGGTTAGCCACTGCAGATGCTTATATCATCTGTCGGGCCGTATACATGACTATTAAAAATGGGCCATTGTCTAAACAACTAGTATTGTATCCTCCAGCCAAGCCTTCCATTGATCATGATCTACATATATGGTTGGTTGATGAATAATATGAAGAATATAACACTGCCGCCATTTGTACCATAGATGTTGATGAGACAAACTCGTCGACCATGTCATTCAAAACCAGTCCCCCAGTAATAGTCCGCTTGAAAACATAGTCAAATAATCTAAAAGCCAACCTTGGATGGAATGGCACTCAGTTGATTCAACCTCTAAAAAAACCAAGGCTCTAGATTTTGGCCCATCCATATCTCTTAAAATAAACTCAAACCTCCTATATGAAGAAGAAAAGCAGCTATGCTAGCTTTTAAAAGAAAACCTAGATGCATTTTCTTGGGATTACAAGGAGATGAAAAGGGTGCATCCCTTAGTATGCAGACATCATAGTTATATTAAGGAAGGATGCAAGCCTATGAGAAAACCCCAAAAGAAGGATGAAGCCAACTCTAAAGGACATAGTCAAGGAAGAACTGTAGAAACTGTTAGATGCAGGTTTCATTTACCCTATATCAGACAGTGAGTGGGTATCTCCTCTTGTAATAGTCCTGAATAATAATGGAAAATGGTGAATCTTTGTTGATTATTAGTAAATTAAAATAGTCACCAAGAAGGATCATTTCCCTTTGCCCTTTGTAGACCAAGTACTGGATGGTGTTGCAGGAAAGAAGTTATTTTCCTTCTTAGATGGGTTCACTGGGTATAACCAGATCCAAATCAGCCCTAAAGACTAGGATAAGACTGCTTTCACTTTCCCTTGGGGCATATTCACTTACAAGGTACTAGACTTTGGTTTGTGCAATGCCCCAGATACCTTCCAAAGAGCTGTCTTGAGCATTTTATTTGAGCTAGTCCATGAATCTGTTGAAATCTACATGGATGATTTCACACCCTATGGGGATTATTTCCAAGAATCTCTCTCCAATTTGGGAAAAGTGTTGAGAAGGTGCATTGAGATGCATCTCTCCCTAAGACTGAAAAAGTGTGAATTCTTGAAAAGAGAAGGATTTGTATTAGGACACTCAATCTCCGAAGCAAGAATACAGGTGGACCCGAGCAAAATCATTATTATGAAAAGGGTACCTGATCCTCAAAAGCAGAGAAATGTCAGGAACTTCTTAGGGTTAGATGGCTATTATAGAATATTCATCAAAGATTTTAGTAATATGGCTTCACCACTATTTTGTTTATTGGCTAAAGATTCTGAATTTACTTGGTCGAGTCTTTGTCAAGAAGCTTTTGAGCTCATTAAGGGAAAGTTAACTACTACCACATTTCTCCGAGGTCCAAATTGGACTCTTGCCTTTCGACATCCATAGAGATGCATCTGAAAAAGTTGTGGGGGAAACATTAGGGAATTTAGAAGAAAAATTACGTTATGAAATCTATTTCATCATTAAGAACTTGTCTAAGGCCAAACCAAACAATACTATCACAGAGAAGGAGATGTTAGCCATTTTCCATGCTTTAAACAAATTTAGATGTTATGTCACTAGGTATTAGACCTTTTTGCACACTGATCATGCATACATCAAATATTTAATGAACAAAACAGATTTTAATGCTAGGATAATTAGATGGTTGTTACGTTTACAATAGTTTGACCTAACATTGTTGATAAACCTAGAAAGGAGAATGTTGTTGCAAATTTTTTATCCAGGTTAGCTCTAGCTATAGATGAAGAAGGAAATATGTAGGTTGACTAGCTGCCAGATGAACATCAGCACTCTCACGATGGTTTGTTGATATATCTAGCTACTTGGTTGCTGGAAAGTTCCCTCTTAATCTCTCATTCAAGCAGAAACTAAAGATCACAAAAAAAATTTCCCCTTCACATGGATTGGGGGAAATCTCTTTAAGCTAGGCCCTGACTAAATTATCAGAATATGTGTGAGGTAGGAAGAATTTTTTGATATCCTCTCTACATGTCATGATAGCCCTTATGGAGGCTAATTTTATGCAAAAAGGATTTCCTTGAAAGTTTTGCAGGTAGGATACTATTGGCCTACCCTTCACTAGGATTCCAGAAGATACACTAGCAGGTGTGACGACTGCCAAAGGATCGAGAAACCTACATAAAGGGATGAGATGCCTTTGCACCCTAGGGTGTCTCTTGAGCCATTTGAAAAATGGGGCATGGACATCATTGGACCTATTGATCGAGCATTTGGATAGAGAAAGTATATCATAGTTTGCACTGACTACCTGACAAAGTGGGCTGAAACAAAAGCTGTGAAGGTAGCAACAGAGGAGAAAGTAGTAGAATTTATGAGGAAGAATGCGTTTTGCAAATTTTGATACCCCAGATAAGTAGTAACGGATCATGGGGAAAAATTCACTTCTCATCTCATTGAGAATATTTTAAATAGGCGCAATATAAAGCATAATACTTCTATTGCCTACCACCCTCAAGAAAATTAAGCAGCTATAGGATTCCTATAGCACTACAGGAAACTCCTGTAAATGATACATGAAACTCATTCATGAAGGAAAAAGGCTGCCTATGGATTTCTGAACTTGAAGAAGGGTGTGATAATTCATTTTTTTCCTATATCTACCATCCCCAAACCCCTATTTCACTCTGTGCACAATGTTTCCCTATTGAAACCCTATGTTGCACCATTAGCAGCTAAATCATTGGAAACTTGGCATGGGACCCATTTTACTTGCCTAAAATCCTCTCCATTCATTCCATGACTTCATCCATAGCCTCCACAAACCATATCCCTCCATTTCTGAGCAAACTGAAGAAAGAAGAGGCAAGAAACAAACTGCTACAAGTATTGAAAAGTTTCCTGTAGCAAATTTATTTGTGGCACAATAAGGCCAAAAGAAGAAGGAAAGTTGATGTAGATGACTCTAGGAGATCACCAACAGACTCCAGAAGGAAAAGAACACCAACCATGGAACCTGAAGCCTTCCATGTAGTACCTGCAAAAGAAGGAAAAAAAGAAAAGGGTAAGAAACTCACTCTATAAAGACAAGCATCTCACTTAGAAAAATATGCTCACTCAGAAAACAAATAAAAAATGAAGACACAACAAATAAGAGACTAAGGTTGCCACCACCAGCTCCAGCTACTTGCACCAACTCCTTTAGCACTTCACCAACACTAGGTAAGATTAGGTATGGCCTTTCACCTCTTGATGTGCATCCATAATGAACAAAATACTTGAATCTCAAGTTTTAGAAATTTAAAAGGAAAAAAGGTAGGAAGTTAACTTGGCCACGTTCGTAAAGTGAAACTGGACGAAAATTTAAAGTGCATGCCACATGGGTAAGTCAAATTGAGTCAGGTAAGAGTGGATGGGAATGAAGGGAAGTGATCACGAGGTCAGAAATGATTAACTGAATTGGGGGCCAATGGTATCGAAGAGGAAACTCATGTTAAGTACAAGTCACCACAATGATCCAAATTTAGTTAAAAGTAAAATAAAGGGAAGATTTGTCTCATTTTCACCATTGTGTTGAGAATTTAGAAGGGAAAAAAGAGTAGGAGAGTAGTGGGAGCTATCAAAAGAGAAAAATTGAGGTTTGGGCTTACATGCACCATCGTGCTACAGGAAATAGAGTTTCTCTAGATGCAACTTCAGAAGCAGACTAGCAAGGGTTTATAGGGAAACACAGAGTTACATGTGGGTGAATTGGCTTCCCAACGCCTCCATATCTCAAGCCAAAGTAGAATAGGACCAAGGTAAGTGGAATTTCATGCACCAACGCTAAAATTTCTCCATACAATTCACACTCAGCAAAAGAAAAATTGATAGTTAAAGGGTGAAATAAATTTTCTTGCATTTTGTTTCAAGACATCCATATCCAAGGCATAACTCTTAAACCTATCACCACATTCATATCACAGACATTAAAATGGTAGGAGGATTCAATAGAAGAGAGCCTGCTGACATTAAGATAATTAGGCAACACCCTCAGGTTATGGAAATCTTCTGAAATCACCAATGGCTAGGGTTCTTTGAGCTATTGAAAGCTTTTGATGATGATATAGCTAAAGAATTTGCAGTGGCTCTGTAGTCACATGTAGAAGAAAGAGCCACCACTGTGATTAGAGGCCTAACCATCACATTATCTCCTGAACTCATAAGTAGAGTTACAAACTTGCCCTTAGGAGTCAAATAGGTTAAGGAAATAATTCCTAACACTGCAGCCAAGAAGAATTCCATTATACCAGGAGAGTACATTTAAGAAAAAAATGGAGTGTGGAGTGAAAGCCTTCCATACCCCTGGAATGAAGCAACCTTCCACGTCATGAAGTTTATTTCTTGTGAAGGCAGACTTAGTGTGGTCTATGGGTATCATTTCAGATTGTTAAATGAACTAAGGTTTCAAGGAGATCTCCCACTTGAACAGAGATTGAGTGTCCCTCACTTCCTCCTAAACTCCATCACTAACATGAGCCATAAAGTGAGGCAAAGAAAATATCAGCACTTGGCATATCATGGCCTAATAAAAATAATTGTAATTGATTCTTTGAGAAGGTTGAACCTACCTATATCCTGGTATTCTTTCATAGACATGGATAGGGAAGCATTTATAACTACCCAAAGAGGGAAAACCTCTGCTTCTATCCTTAGAGGAATGGAAGAGGAAGAAGAAGAAGAGGTTGAAGAGGAGGTAGAAGAAGATGAAGAGGAGGAAAAAAACAAATAAGGAAAAGAAGATATGGAAATTGAGGCAAAATTCATAGAGACAATAGAGAGAGAGCAAGAAAAATATGAGGGAAAGGATGACTGAGGAAAAGAAAGGTGTGGACCCTAGCATAAGCAGTGAAACCTTCCCTCAAGACACCAGCATGTCACTAGACATCACATATCAAGAGGTAGCTTCCACCCTAACTACTTTGAGCACACTTATCAAAACAAAAAAAAAGAGTCAGATACCTATGTACTTCAAAACTAGGAAGAGCAAGAGGGTGAGACAGGGAAAACCACAAACTCCCACCAAGAGCTCTATTACCATTGAATAATCACCAAACAAGGAGGAAAAAATTAGATTAGAGTAAGGAAGGGTGCAAGATGCCAATTCACCCATAAGGACCCCTGTAACATATATCAGAGGAAATTAAGCCAGATTGGCATCCCATACACCTCATGCAACCACCACAGACCCTGCAAGGATTGAAAAGAGTGAAAAATAAGGAAAATAGGGTCTTCAGCAAGAAAAAATATTTTTCTAGAGGAAACTCTTTTATTTCTACAGGAAACCCCATCAAGAACATATTTAGAGAAAAATTCCTTGGTTGAAGAGGAAAAGATAGCTATAGAGGGGCAAGAGGTCAAGGAAGCTGAGGATAAGGCACAAGAGGAAAAACAAGGTGAAAAATAGGGAGGAAAAGATAATAAGGAAGAGGCCACCTCACTAAAACCAGTCCTTAAAGATGTTTCAAGAGTTCCAAACCCTAGAACTCAACCCAATCTTAGCTCCTACTACACATACATTGAGGGGGGTAGTCTAATTCCTCAAAATTTTACAATATCTTTGTTTTATCAGTTCGAGGAAGAGAGGACACACACCCATCATCGGATGAAGCTTGCCACATCTAAAGGAGTGTATGACATAGGAGTCATGGAAGGAAAATTAGCTGAGTTGGGGAAGTATTTATCATGATGTGATGCTCAGATGTTCAGTTTTGAAGGAGTAGGTTCAGAAGGCACAGGTAGAGAATGTAGCACTCCAAGAGCAGCTTCGGTAAAACGGTAAACAAGTGGCCACCATGGAAGATTTATGCGTGAAGGCCATTCAACACAAATATCCTTTAGATTCATACGTAGTTTACCTCAAGGAGAAGTGGCTCCTCTTTCAAATTAAAACATTATCTTTCCATGGATCCTTACCTTTCAAAAACTATAGAGAATTCAATGATTTCTTCAATCAAGAAAGTGTGGCAGACAAGGTGAAAATGGTAGAGTTTTACATGCATAACCTTTTGTTGACATATTTAAATATTTGGGACCCCAATCCGAGGATGGGGGATATGCAATTAATGGCTTTGGAATCATGGATGGTTAATGAGGAGACAAGAGCAAAAGATATGAGAAGGGTTATGAGAAGAGAAAACAGAGAACTCTTACACATTAGGGCATAAAGTTTTAGCCCTATAGGAGTCATAAATAACCATTTGAAGATTGAAAAAGATACTAAAATTTCTTAATGATACCTCCATACACAAGTTTAAGAAATGGCTCACTTTAATGGTGTTTCTAGGTTCTTGGGAGATGAGTGCATAATGGCTAGCCAAAGAATATGGAACAACCTCCCTCATAGCATTAGAAACATGGAGTAACACACACCAGAAATATTGAGGGGTGCCTTGAAGAGAGAACCATTTTACAAGAGGGCCATGCAGGCCAAAAATATTTAGTGGCTTGGCTTGAAGCTTTGTCCACCCTTTCTTTTAGGGCTGAGTGATGGAAAGTACCAAGAGGAGTAGAATAAAGAATGGGAGGAAGTAGAAAATAATGATGGTTTTTACCCTCCTGAAGGGACTCCCACACTTATTTCTTGGAAATTCAGAGGGTCCATCAAAGCCTCAAAAGAAATGCATAAGGAGTACTAGTTGCTCAGAGGATGAGCAACCATTTAGTAGGGGGGTGATGATGAGATCCATCATTAGGTACATTTTGAGGGGTTAATGGTCACCTTTTTTCCTTATTAAGTCTCTTTTTATTGAATTATAATTATATTATGGTCTTATGATGCTAGTGTAGATGGTGATTGAGGCTTATCAGACTTCGAGTACCTAACATGAGTCAAACGTAGGAAAATCATGGAGATATTGCATTTGTGTGAATATTTTATCATCAAGGCTCAGAGTAGAAAACAAGGAGAGATTATAGGGGGGTTTTCCACCCTCCTTAAATCCCAAGGAAATCCAAGGGATCCTAGAGATTACCTCCAACAACTCTAAATCAAAGGAAGCCAAGAAAACTCAAGATCAAGTGCACTAAAGCCATACTTCACTTGCAGTCAAGTGAACTCATCACCTACTTTTTAGGGAGATGTTGGTAGCTACCCTTTAGGTTAAATAGGTCTGAGCAAGAGATCATTAGGATTTGAAATTTGGAGAAATACATTAGGCTCTTTTCTCTTGTAATCAGTTTTCAAGAATTTTATATTGATGCAATGAGACTATCTTTTGAAATGAACTGAGTATTTAGATTGTGCTTTACTGATCTAGTTTCAGAGAGCTAGGGTGATGGGTTAGGGCCCAATCCATGTGCCTTAGCTTCTCTTGTGTAATCATTCTTTACTTTCATGTCATTTAGCTAGTTTTCTTGTATTTTCATTTATTGTTTTTAGTTTTCTTCCATTTGTCTTTTGTTGTAGATTTAGCTTTCTTACATGTTGGTAGAATAGGCTATAAATTTAGAAAGTTGTGAGTCAAGCCTCCCCCTATCATCTCCATCATTGGAGCTTGAGGAGGGTAGACCTTCCCCACATACAAAAAGTGATTTTTAGTTTATGATTTCCTGGAATATATAAGATTAGTTGCTGTGATTCCATGGATATTCTTAGAAAACTGTGTTAGATCTCTGTTTGCATATTAGAGTATATTTTCTTTAGAAATTCAAGCCATATTTTCCATTCTATTTATCATGAATTTTTCCATTTTTATTGCTGAATAGGTATTTTTCTTTCAGGTAAAGGTAGCACAGCCAAGGAGAACTTCACCAACACCTTCATCTTCATCTCTCACCGTTCATCAACCCTTTCTTCGTCAAAATCACCATCAACCTTGTTTTCGGATTTTACATCCCTGCAACGTGATCAAACACTAGTGGTGAAAGATAGAACTCCCAAGAGGTTCTGAGCTTGGCCAAGGGGTGGGACAGCTTCCACTCTTCCTAATCCACCTTCACTATGCTTTTTCGACATATTTTTTGCCTCAGATTTCCCTCGAACTATTTCTTGTAGCAATTCAAGACTTTCCTGTAGCACTGTAGGAAACCTATAGCATCACTTGAAATAACACCAGTAGGCCCCTCATTAAGCCCAGAAACCACCATACACATCCTCTATACTTTCAAAAACCACTCATACACCTTAAGGCTTTCCCCCATGTGTTCAAGCCTTTCATAAGCCACCTTAGCACTCTCTTCTCCTAGCTGCAAAACAACACATTTAAAAGCATAGTTAGGTAATGAGTAGTTGCATGATTACAAGCATGATAGATAGAGGATAGATTAATTAGAGTGTGTTTAACCATTTTTCCCAGAAAAGTGTGATTAGATTAGTTTCCTTTATGCCATTTCAGTTCAGAAATTTACTTCATGCAAGATGCCTAGGATTCTTTCATTTATTATCATAGTTTAATGAGTAGATTTCTTTCATTGCAGAATATTTAGATGTACTTGCTTGCTATAGTGTAGTTCTGTACTTTTTGATAGCGCCATAATGCCATGGCTTTGAATAATTTTTAGCCCTAGGCCTAAGTTTAGAAGTGTGAAAGACTTCATCTAGTAACCCTAGAAGTAGCATCCTTTCGTAAAGTTCAAAATAGGATGACATGAGTAGAATGCATTTGTTGTGTATAGCAATGTCACCTCCAAGTTTGTACAAACCCCAGGTTGATAAATTAAAGTAGGGCAACCTCTGGGAGTTTCAACATTCTTGGTGCAATACTAGGGCTCACCAGGTGCTATTCTCTATCCACCCCTTCTATCACATATTTCAATGACTTGGTTAATCCACTTTGTCTATTTTTTGAAAATATGAATATCATGATGTTATTGATGAAATTGATCAACCTATAATCGAATTGACTGAATCTATAGATAATTTTGATAATCAATTCCTTCATATTTTTTATTAGTTTCAGGATGAGGATGTCTATTGGAAGTTCTTGGATGATAATTTTTTATTCTTAGTCCGAATGTCAAGGAAATATTTTGAATCAGATACTCATGATGAGGAAGAACTAGATATGCTATTTGTCCCCTGATATTCCTTATGTTGGACCTACACCAATTATTCAATCATAATAACATCTCACAGAAAAATAATTTATCTTTCTTTCACATCTCGCCTCTAATGGTGATTCATCTTACGTCATCAATCAACCATCTTCAAATATTGATACCCCCCCCCCCCTTCACGTCAATATTTCACCTATTAATCAAGATGAACCCTTGGATGATCATGACGTTTATGATTTTCTTCTCTTTTAATTATATGCTAAAGGTTTTTCAAGTAATCTAGATGAAGCTTTGTTCCTACGTGAAGATTTAGATTTGTAAGAGTTTCAAATGAAGTCTGACATGATTATCAATGATTTTTTTCATGTATACCTCCTTCCGATAAAGAACGTGACACACTTATCATTGAAATTTTTTTGAGTATTCTAGAACTTATATCCTTTGTTGAATATCACTAATTAAATATTGAATCCTATTTTGACAATCAGTTGATCATATTTTTTTAGAATTAAAAGTTAACTCAGGTGAGTAGGACACTTCAGCTAAGGTCGATGGCTATGTCAAGTTCCTGTCACCATGGAGGTATTTATGATTTTTTTTATTTCATGTTTCTTTTGCATAATTTAATATCTCATGCCATCACATGGAATGTTGACTCCCTCCTGAGGGATCCTTATTTTATTCATGTAAAAAGTTACAGCCCTAAAGGAAGGAAATTTAATTTTACTATTGATCTTCCACCACTTCATCCCATTTCAAGAAAATCTCAAATCTGTAATATAGAAGTAGGGAATAATATTAATGGATATCTTACATCATTTGTCAAATAATTCCTGTGCATGACAACTTATATAGTGGTCAACCTGACAATATCGCCTTTAACATGGATTTGTCCTTGTGTAGTCTTTATTGTATTTATTTCTCTAAAGGTTGTTACCATGATCCTGTTGTAGAGTCATTATAAGAGTGTTTTAATTCTAGGACCATGTCTCATGGTTTGTAATTGCATGTGCTTCATCGATTCATATATGGTCATAGGAGATGTGATTATTGATGTTGTGAAATTTCCTATTTCGTAGAGAAGTTGAGCATAATATGTCGTTGTGGTTTCAATTCTTGTTTCCATTAGTTAGTGGAGATGCTTGCAAGGTTTCTCTTGTTCACTACACTATTTTTTCTTTTGAATTTTCATGATAATATATTTTGGTATAAAGGTAAAGAGTAGCTTCTATGGATGCATTGGAAGTTACACCTTAGATGATGTGACCTTGAATTTTTTTGTGTAGGTTAGATTCGATTGCATATAGTTAGATGAATTGCATTATCTTTCCCTTTCTCATGCGTCATTTTCATTCTTTTAGTTTTATTTGTCTTTGAATAAGTCGGCTTCGAGCTTCGAGATGATGTGGCTATTTTTTTGTGAAAGGAAAGTTGTAGCAGCACATAACCATTGGCTTATCTATCACTGTCTTCTCTTATTTCGCTTACATATTTCAATTCAATGATTTTTTGATGCAAAATATGATCCTTAAACTGGGAAGCTATAAAAAAACCATGAAATCTGTATCTATTTAGGATTCTCGTTCCCACACTCGGGCCTGTTATGAATGGTGTGTTCTTTCTTATCTATTTGTGTATTATAATATAAGGGGAAAATGTTTTGTGATCAAAGCATCAAAGGTCTAAGACTTGTCTATGAAGGAACAACCTCTTCTACTCTCAATAAATCAAGATCCCTATTCCACCCATTCAAAATAATAATTACCTATGCATAGTCTTAAGAAAATGAGAATAATATAAAAGGGTGAAGTAAGAGAAAGGATTTATGCGCAGGGAGGTAAATCAAGTGACTTCGTCGGGGTAATTTCCAAGCTTGTTGGCAACTAAGCAATGTTTTTGTTCCTAAAGAGACTCTGTCGAGGTACTATGTAGGCCTTTCTAGTAGTGGAGGAATTCCAAAGGTGTAAATATCATACTTTGATTGTTTTTATTTCACCATACTATATTACCCTTACTTACATGAACAATATATTGATATGGCTTGCTTAATCTTTGAGTGACACCGAATAGTAAAATGGGGAAGAATATATATTTAACCAGGTAATGTGGGGAGCTGAAGGTAACTCATTGATTGAATTAATACTTTTTGGAGAAATTGGAATTTGTGCTTATAATGAAACCATTTCAGAGAAGATAGGGTTCTCCTAGTGTGTCGCCAATGTTGTCATTGCAACAATGACCCTCCAAATTTTTTTCCCATGTCAATTTTGGAGCCTACACCAACTTCCATTTCAAGCCCCCTTGTGTCTTCCTATGGTTTGATTTATTATTTGTGTGTTTTCTCCTAGTGTCGCATCCTCTTGAGTCAATGTTTCTCAAGTGTCGTCACTTAACCATGAGAAGCGTTTGACTTAGTAAGTTTACAGTTAGGTTAACTAATGGTCATTCCTGACTTGGAAAATTTCCTTCTTGCCATGCACATAGTAAAAAAACACACACAAGAAAGAAAATAATTCACAAAAGAAAAACATCACTTTAAGTTGATGAAGACATGCACTTGAGTTGAGCACTCCTTCAGGTTGAAGGAGTGTACCCTCCTTAAGCACATTCATTTAGGCTGAGAAAGTGCACCATACCTATGCGCACTTGTTCATTTCGAAGAAATGGGCCCTGCCCAGTTTCATTCATGAGCCAACTTGTTGCATGAGGGCGCACTTCTAGAAAATAGGGGCCCTATTAACTTCTATTAACTAACCATTTCATGCGACAAAAATTGGAACTCATGCATGAATAAGATTTGCATGTTAATTTATTTAAATAAAATAGTTAATCATTTTTTGCATAATCATTTCATATGTGTTGAGAACACAATTGGTGAATCAATAAGACCTTCATCAATGAGTGCAACAAGTAATCTTGCATGCTCAAATTTTCACTGTTTTTCATGATTTTACTATCAAATATTTCTTTGCATGCTATCGAACACATGTTGTGCATTTTTTTGTGAGCATTATTTCTTAATCCTCATGTTGTAAGTGTTAATCCACTATCACATGTAAGAAACTCTTCGCATTCTTGAAACCTTCAATCTTGCAGCATGAATGCGACAACAACTATAAAGCCTTGCAGATCATTTTTCTCCTCATCCAATCATCCGATTATATTGTTTAAACTTGTTCATGATATTTTAACAGACATAACTCACTCTTTGAGCTCAAATATCCATCAACCTCGAAAACTTGACCCCATGTGACGAAATTTACATCCTGAGCGCATGTGAGCATAACGAAGGCCCAAAGTATTTGGATTGTTACAATGAAACCTATTTTCCTTAGAGTGCATGATCACATCATGAAGGCATGCAACATCATTCATTCAGCCTTTCAGCATGTGACATGGCACCCTCCTTTTCCTTGAGCACATGGGCACATTGTGAAGGGTTGAAATATTGTTTACCTCGTCCTTCATCCCTTTAGGGCGCGATAGTGCACCCTTCTTGTCTCCTTGAGCACGTGGGAGAACGCGGAATACCTTAAGGCCCATTTTCCCACCCTTTCGACCCTTGAGGATGTGACAATGCACCCTTGTTGTTTTTTCTTCCTTTGTTAAGTGCATTAGTGCACTACGAAGCCCTGAGTGACCATGGATGTCCCATTTGTGCTTTAAAAGTGCACCATAGTTGTTTTCATGTGTATTTTAACTTGCATGCAAGTTATTTTGTGTCGTGTTTCACATATTTTCATGTTCAATCATATGTGATAGATCTCTGTGCATGATTTACAAGTATTGCTGCATAGTTAGTTGTTTTAAGTAGATCTTCTCGTTATGAGTGTGATTCCACAAACAAGTTTTCGTGCCATAAGTGTTGTCACATTATCATCATCTATTGAAGACAAGCCACCTCTGTGTAATATTCCTAATTAGTTTTTAGCTAGTTAGAATATTAATTTTTTTTTTTGTCAATAAGATAGATCAATAAGAGGGTAGATGGATCCATAAATCTCTTTAGTAGGAATAAAATCACTTCTAATGTGAATGTGGATCAATGCATCTAGTTGAATAAATCACTCCTTGGCGTGAATAAGGTTCAGTGCATGTGGATGGGGTCAAGGTTGACCAAATAAACATAAGAGTCATGGAGTTAGTAGAGATAGTGGAGGACAACACAATCATAATTGGAGGAAGTCTCCATTAGAGTAGCATCATTATTAAGTGGGGCCAAGTGGGAGGAGGCTCAAAAAGCATATAAGGAAGGGGATGGCAGCCCTAGAGGGCATTCTGAATATTTTTTATGTATTTTATTTTATGAGTTTCTTCATGCTTCAGTAGTTTAGCAGAGTTTGTTGTGTTGTTTAGCACAAGGGTGTTTCCGAGCGGAAATCCCACCCTAATCCTCGGGGGACTTCGAGTGCCCACTCAAGAGAGGTTATTTGAGTTACATTCAATCATTCGGCATCAGGCCAATATTTATCCACCTAAAGCAACGTAGTCTCCTTCAGGAATTGTGCAATCCAAGAGGAAAGTTTTAGTGGAGGGTTAATAACCCAAACTTTTGAGCTTATCATCCAGTGAGGGGAGCAACCCTTCATCCAGGTGTTAGCCAGCTATAAAATTTATTATATCAAATGCTGGCTAAAACTTTTTGGAGCCTTCAAGAAACAAGTTTTATTGATAAAATATGTTATCTCTTGAAGACTCTTGAAGGCCTCATGCCTTTGTCCAAATATTCACTGTTGTTTCCATCTTAAAAAGACTGAAATTATGCTAATTTCATTCAGGAAATGCTACTTCAAAATCCTTTTTCCCCCTCCTTCCACTTCCAAAACTAACCTCATTTTTTTCCCCTTTATTCCCCATAAAATCCCTCATTCTCATATTTTTCCCCTTTTCCCTTCATCAAAACCCCTTTGACGAGGTTTAAGAACCTTTCTTGCCTTATCGAAACCCTCAAAACCCTTTGAAAACCATTGAAAATCCATAAAAATCCATGTTTTTATGTTTCAGGATTTATTCCCCTTCGGCTAAGCCCCCTAACCACTTCCCCACATGTGCCCACACCCTAGAACTAGGTGCTAAACCCCTCATAGTGCTTATCACATCGCAAAAATCCAAATGCGCAAGTATTTTTTCCATTACAAAAAATCCGATGCGATTAAGCCCCATGTTTATAAACCCCGATCATATTATTTCTCCATCTAACCAGTGGGCCCACATTCGGTGCTTAAAACATTGTAATAGCCCATTCTCGATCACCTTTTTTCTTTTTTAAAGTCATAAAACACACTTACCCAAAGTTTTGGTTTGAAGCGCTGGAGTTGTGTTTTTTAAATATAAAATGGGTTGATTGAAATAGACCCTCATCAAAAACTCTGATGCGATTAAGTCCCATATATATAAAACTCCGCCCCCACTTCATTCATATTACTTTTGCCTAGGACCAGAGGTTAAAGTCCCAAAGTGCTTTAATCGCATCGCAAGTTTCGAATGGGTTGATTGAAAGACCGAGCCTGAAGCTCCGACTATGATTGGCCCTTTAATTTATGCCCCGGGCCTATTACTATTCCATATAGACCAAGGCCCCACAATCAGGCGCCTAGTATATATACCCCGCCCATGCCAAAACCTTTGTTTTATTAAAAATTTTGGGTTTTGTATATCATAAAGGGTTTTCGCCGGTTCGCTTTAAAACAGATCCCCACAGGTCGAATGGCCTGCATAGTGTCTCGCCCTAGTGGTCACCGCTAGCCACTCACCAATTGCAAAAACCAAGCGGATTTCATTGCACTGCTTTTGAGTGCGGGGTGGTTTTTTCCATTTCGCAGCGATTCCATACGCTGGCCGACACGTGTCTTGGGCACTGTTCATAAAACCACCGTCCATCATGCATTAAAGATCGGATGTGGACCTGACGCGATATTGACATCCACCATTCGATCTGAGGCTACTCATTGGATGGTGATTGCTCACCGAAGAAGCCCAACAGTTAATGCCTTTCGCCTTTCCACTTTATGTTTTTCGATTAATCCCTACCGCCGATCTCCACACGATCGATGGATCTGATTTATTCTTTTCCTCCGCTCTCCTTTTGACTTTCTCTAACAAATCTCGACTGTTGGATGATGCCATCCAATGGCCATGCATCTCCCCACACCCTCTGAAGCAGTAAAAGCCAAAAAACGCAGGATTTCATAATTAGTTTTGTGTTTTGCAGGTGTTTTAATGGTTTATCCATTATATTGAAGAAATGGCCGAAGGTCGGGAAGGACATTTCCTGTGCCTTTGATTTATTGAAGGAAAACCATTCGTGGGGTTCAAGATCCACATTTCGTCAATGCTTCATGGGCATTGATGCCTTGAGAGCCCTGCACGGCCTACACATCAACAAGACACTGTGTTATTAAATCACAATTAAAAGAGTATCAGTGTTGAAGACAGAACAGGGAAGAACATAAGGATTGAAGATAATTTGGGGATTACAGCTAAGAATGATTATCAAAAGCCTAATCCCCCGAATTAAAAACACAATTAAAGTAAAATCATAAGTGTTTCATCAGAAAGAAAGGTCTACACCACCACATCTGAGGCAAATTGATTCCTCCCAGCTACCACAAAGCCACCTGTGCCTCAAAGAATTCAAACAGAGGCCGAAGTTATTAATCAAACGAGGATATTTGCCTCATCGCAGCCAAAGGTTTAATTCTTCTAAAGGAATTTAATGCACAAAATATCGGTAGAGTTACTTTAATATAAAACAGAGCCTCAAAGGTCAACAAAAGCTCCCACCAACCTTAACTCATAAATGTAAATCAATTAATATAGTAAAACACCTGTAAACTTCTCCATCGAGCCCCTCAAAGGCCGAGAAGTCATCACTCTGTATTAATTGGCCTGAGAGATCTTTTATCAAATCTCACCTCCTCATTCTTCTATAAATACTGTTGTAGAAGATGAGAAAATGTTGGTTGCAGAACTTTGAAAATACATTTGAGCTTAAAATCTCGATTGTAAATAGTGTTCACTGGCCCTTGGAGCTCTGCTTGTGATAGATAAGTTAGGCTGAGATGAGTAGATGATTAAAGCATTGGACTTAAAGCTGTAACTGGTTTGGAGCATCAATACAAGCTAATTTATGGGATCCTGGTCTATGTTGATGGTGATGTTTTTCTCATTGTAACTTGTTATTTTGTTTCTATTTTCATTGTATTCATCTTCTCTTATAAAGAACAATATGCATAGATTTAGGACCTACTGTATAGCAGTAACCTTCTCTGACTGAAAATATTTATCTGAATGTTTTCTCTCATCTGTGTTATTTGGGAATGATTCAATTTAGTTTAAGCATAGGAATGATGGCGTTCCCTTGTCTTATTGCCTTAGCTGAATATTATTCTTGAATGTTATGTTCAGTATTAGTTAAGTAGAGATGAACTAAGGAAGATATGGTGTGCCCTGGTCCTAGTTTTATCCCCAAAGACTGTCTGAATGTTTCCCTTGGAATGTGTTAAAAGCCGGCTAGTTTAGAAGTACTTACCAGATCTTAGGCCATTCTGTGTTATATTTGTGTTTTTATTGAAAGTAACCAAGTAAAGCAGAGCTAGGAGAGGATTTGTGGTGAGCCCGACCCGCTAGTTTCTACTCCAACAATTGCCTTCAAGTTTCCCTTTGTTTTAAAATGTTTTCTATTGAAAGTGTATCAAAGGCTGGCTAGTTTAAAAGTACTTACCAGATCCTAGTTTACTTTTATGTTTTTCTTGAGTCTATGTTAAAGGCTGGCTAGTTTAGAAGTACTTACCAGATCCTGGGCTGCTCTTTGTTCCTCATCTGTTTAATTATCCTTCTTATTGTACCATTTCATTCCATAAATCAAACTTCAAAGAGATCCTTAGACATAGATGAGTTGCCCCATGGACCACTCTTACCTCTTGTTGTTCCAATTAAACCTTATTATGACTCCATATCCCAATGGACTAAAACCTGCAATTATCTATATTTTTGGCCGAAGCCTACTCTCATTACTTGCAACTTCTCACCTTTGAAACTCTTTGCATTTAGGACTTTCCTCCTCAAGCAGTAATCATGCTCAACCATCTAAAAACAAAAAAAACCCTCGGTCTTCATAACTAGCCTAATATCATTACCCCAAACTTAAAAGACAAATCCATCTTTGCACTTATTGGAGAGATCCCTCTCCGGATTCAGGAGGGCTAGATCCTAGAATCCTAAAGTGGTTGAAACGATGTTGTTTCTGTGATTGGACTTTGCCAATCTTTCTAATTAAATATTCCTAACATTTATGGCGACTCCACTGGGGACCGAACCCAAAATCTCTTTCATTTTAAGGTAACCATTGGACATCAGTGATTTGTGTCAAAGAACAATTTCTATATCAACCAGTTGAGCCACCAGGAACTAACATTTATGGCGACTCCGTTGGGGAATTCAGTTGAATAATCACTTTAGGTTCCCTTAAACACTTCATAAAACCTTTTGAGTAAAAAGCAGCCTTTTCGAGCGCTACCAAACAAATGGTAATCATGATAGAACTTGTTTGAATCGGTGACAAACTAGGAAAACCCTAGGATTCTCATAATACTTTATCTAACCTTTAAAAATCAGTTGGCTTACCCATAAGAATAGACTGTCTTTGTCTCATAACCATAGATAAGTTTTGAAACATTGTTAGGACATTCTTAGAAACCACACAACTGAAAAATAACTCAGAAAACCCAAAAATATTTCAAATTGGTATCCAATAAACATGGTGGTGGACCATAAAACACTTTACCTCCTTGGGAGCTAAAAAATTCCACTTGGCGACTCCACAATCCTGAACAGACCTTAAGACTCCACTTGGAAGAACCCTTATCATTATAATATCATTCAAACTCAGTTAGAGGACTGTAGGATTTAAATTTGTAAAACATACTAGTTAACCTCTTAAAGATTGTCATACCTGGTTGAAGTTTTCTTGTTTATTTGGGTCTAAAGACACAACATAGTGGCTCCTAGAAATATTCACACTAGAGCCCATCCTGACCCTGATCCACCTGAGATAGTTGATAATCTAGAAAGTATCCTTAGGGAGTCTCCTAGGATTAAATTATCAACTGTTCTCAGATCACCCTTGAGAGCTAGTTCAGTTCCTGAAAATCTTACAGCTCTACAACGATCACAAGCTAACTTAGTAAATCCATTTAGAACTAGGTCATTTGATGATATAGTTTAGCTAGACTTTGAGTCTTCACTTTCATCCCTAGAGACAAGTGAACATCCTGGTAGTAGAGAAACAACACCTCCTGATTTGCATTTTCTTCACAATTTAGGTGTCTCTCATCCAAGATCAGCTCAGCAATCTACTGCTGTTCCATCCACATCCCTTCATCCTTCATTCACTGTCCAAACCACTCCACTTTAGCCCAATTTTCCTCTTGTTAATCCACCTCTTGTAAATCCACCTACACCACATATCATGGCAGCATGGTATGCTCCCTTAGTCCTTCCTGTACCATTAGTCAATCTTCCACAGGATTATCAGTCCAAAATTCCATTATATGATGCTAGTAATGCTACAACTGCATCACAACATGTGGATAATATGAATGACTACTTTGACAAAAATGAAATTGATGATGATTATGTCAAGCTTAGATTATTTGCTTAGAGTCTGGGGGGAGAAGTAAGAAAATGGTTTAAAGGCTTAACCCCCCATAGTATCAATGATCTCCAAACCTTCCATCAAACATTTTTAAACAAATGGGAAGTAAAGAAAAACCCTCTCCAAGTCCTTTCTGATTACAAAAATCTCCATAGAAACACGGGGGAAAGTGTACAAGCTTATTGTACCAGATTCAACAATGTATATAATGCACTTTCCCCAGAGCTAAAACCTCTACAAGGCTCAACTTTAAACAAGTTTCCTGAAGGTTTTGACCCTGAGATGGCCTATCAGCTGAGGGAAAGAGATCCTAAAACTCTTGAAGAGATGAAAAAGGGTGATCTTTCTGTGGAAGTCAACTTAATGGAGAAGAGAGCAAGAATGAAAAATGAAAAGAGAGTTTCCTTTAGAGAGGAAACTACAGCCTCTACTTCCAACTTAAAGATGGAGAGAATGATGGAAGAGATGATGAAATAGATGAGCATAATTAAGAGAGCACAAGCGAGCCAAAACCAAACTGCTCCTCAAAATAGAAACCAGAACCAAAACCAGAATTTTAGAAGGAATCAATCTCCAAACAGACCCAGGGAAGATGATCAGCAGATCACTCCACCCTTTCATCAAAACTATGTAAGTGAGGTTGAGGAGACAGATGAAATAATAGAGGAGGATGATGTCAACATACTGGGGGTATATAGTGATGAATTTGAGATTCATTATGATAGTAAACAAGGTCTATACACACCTTATGATGACAGAAGAGATGATGATGAAAATTATTATCAAGACATGGAAAATGTCATCATAGAGTCTCAAAAATAATATGACCTTAGAAGAAAAACCAATCAACAAACTCCCAAGAGCAAAACCTCCAACAAATCTTCACAAAAAAACACTATGACCAAGCCAAAAATTGTCAAACAAAAGGACAAAACAGTGGCTGTAAATTCTGGTAATGATAAAGAAGAAGGCACTCAAAACGTTACAAAACAGAGTGCAGACCTTAGCAGTACTAACACTTCAGCTATTACTCCTGTTAAAACCATCTTGTCAAATGTAAATAGAACAAATCAACAAGCTGATATTGTTGATAGAGTGACGGCTAATAAGGCTGAGACAAATGCTTTAAAGAGTCAAATTCCCTTCAGCCTGGAGCAAGAAATTTCAAAAATCAAAATCTCTGTTCCCCTGACAGAGTTAGCTGCCCAACATGTATATAGGACCCAAATTTTGAAGGCTTTAAATATAGAGGAAAATGAGGATATAGTCAATCTTAATGATGACCAGCCAGAGCTTATTTTCGGTCCAAAGATTGAAGGTATGTATTAAGAGGGACCTGTTCCTCCCTTTTATGTGAGTTTAAATGTTCATGAAAAATTTTTACACAACACTATGCATGATTCTGGGGCTTCTCATAATTTAATGCCTAAAGCTGTAATGGAGAGCCTGGGTCTAGAAATCACCAGACCTTACAAAGACCTTTACTCCTTTGACTCAAGCAGAGTAAAATGTTTAGGATTGATCAAAGACCTCTGTGTTAACTTAGCCTAGATTCCAGCCAAATGCTTAGTAATGGATATTTTTGTGGCTGATGTTCCCCCCAAATATGGAATGTTATTATCCAGATCATGGGGAGCTAAGTTACAAGGGACTATGCAAATGGACATGACCTATGAAACTATCCCTATTTTCAATCACAATAGAATACTTTACAGGGAATCCCATATGCAATACACAGTTACAAGTCAAGACAGACCACAAAACTCTCCTCTCTATTCTGTGAATACAGGCCTTGATTCTTTTATTATGTTTAATGATGAAACATTTAGTGAACAAGTCACTTTAACAGGATTAATGGCTGATAGGGAGGAAGAGGAAAACAATACGAAAGTGTCTGAACAGTTTGCTGCACTTGAAAATGTTAGCAAACCAAACAAAGGTCTTGAGCCACAAGTCACGAGTCCATTGCTCCTAAACCTTGATAGTCAAGAAAAAAATCCTCAACCTAATGAAAAACTTGCGGGGTTGAAACAAATGCAACTAAGTGCTGACACTTCGCAACAATCAAGAAGCACGTTAATTAAAAAGGACAACCACCAAACAAACGAAACCAAGAATAGTCCTCTGTGGAGTATGTTTTTTGATGGATCCTGCACTAGGACTAACGCTGGTACAGGTGTCTGGATTTTCAAAGCTGAAAATAACCACATAGACTACATCTCCTACAAATTAAACTTTCAGTGTTCCAATAACATAGCAGAATATGAATCCCTTCTCTTAGGGTTACATCTATTGAAAAAGTTAGGAGCCAGAAGAATCAACGTGTATGGGGATTCAGAGTTAGTCAATAGGCAAGTCAATGGGGAGTATAACGCAAATCATCCCAGGCTTAGAGCCTACCGAAACAATGTCATGGACCTTTTAAAAAGATTCTAGGAGTCCAAACTGATTTTTGTCCCAAGAAAAGGAAATATTGTCGCCCAAAATTTAGCCTTTGCAGCTAGAACATGCTTAGCGCCATATCAGACCAAAGACTACACAACTCAGATGAAATTTAGACCAGCCGTGCTTGATAACACAAAGTATTGGCAGGTATTTGACGGAGGCAAACAAATAGAAGACTTCATGCAATTCAGAAATTAATTCGAACTACACAGTTTGGACTCAGACTATGATATAGACTGTGGTGAAGAAAATTTTCCTAGTGAAGAAGAGCTGTCTCCTGAGCTTGTCAATATTAATTTTTTGACTAGAAAACTTAAAAACAAAACAAAATTGAATTTTAGAGTTAGAAACTCTGCACTCTAAAGATGAAAGTTTGCCAAGCGGTCTGGCCCCTTTAGAGGAGTTGTTCGATTTTAACGATGTGGCCAAGAAACCAAAAATGGAACCTGTAGAGACTGAAGTGGAGGAGTGAAATATAGGCAGTGAACTTAAACCTATGATGATTAAAACTGTATAAGACTTTACCAGCTCACATTAAACTCAAATACATAGATTTGTTTAAACAATTTTCTGATTTTTTTGCGTGGAGTTACAAAGATCTTAAGTCCTATGACACTGAAATAATACAGCACAAAATCCCTCTCAAAGAAAACCAAAAACCGTTCAAACAAAACTGCACAGAATAAACCCTGTTCAATTGCCTTTGGTTCAGAAGGAAATCATGAAAATGTATGACGCTGGTATTATTTTCCCTATTAGATATTTTGAGTGGGGGTCTAATCTGGTGTCAGTTAGGAAGAAAACTAGAGATATCAGGCTTTGTATAGACTTTAGAGAATTAAACAAAGCTTCGTTAAAGGACAACTACCCTTTACCTAAGATGGATCATATTTTACAAAGGGTGGTAGGGTCTAGAAGAATTTCTTTGCTGGATGTCTATTCAAGGTACAATAAGATCTTAGTCCACCCTGCTGATCAATTAAAGACAACCTTTACTACACCATGGGGCACTTTCATGTATGTGAAAATGCCTTTTGGTCTAATGAATGTTGGAGCACCTTTTCAAAGAGCCATGGACATAGCATTCTCGGAGGAACTAGGCTTCTTCATCATTATATATCTTGATGATGTTATTGTGTTTTCAAAAACATATGAAGAGCACTTAGAACATTTAAGAAAGGTTTTCGAGAAATGCAGAAAGTTTGGAATATCTTTAAACCCTAAGAAGACACTATTCGGTCTCCAAGAAGGTAAACTTCTTGGGCACATTATTTCAGAGGAGGGTATTAAGATAGATCCAAAGAGGATTGAGGCCATATTGCAAATCTCTCATCCTCGAAACATCAAAGAGTTGCAATCTTTCATTGGAAAGACTAGCTTTTTGAGAAGGTTCATCCCCAACTTGGTTGAGCTCCTTAGGAATATCACAAACATGTTAAAGAAGGAGAAAGGGGTAAAATGGACCTTGGAAGCAAAGAAGTCCTTTGAACTATTGAAACAAGCATTAACCAAAACACTGGTTCATATAAGTCCCGATTTTTCAAAATATTTTTGTATTTTTTCATTTGCATCAGAACATACCATAGCTGCTGTCCTTTTACAAAAAAATCCACAAGGACAAGAGTAGCCTATTGCATTATTTAGTAAGGCATTGAGGGATGCCCCTCTAAAGTATAACATTATGGAGAAGCAAGATTTTTCTTTGGTTAAAGCTTTGAAATACTTCGGAGTGTACATCCTTCACTCACACATCATTGCCTTTGTCCCAAACTCAGTTGTTAAAGACATTCTAACACAGGACCCAGACGGTAAGAGAGGTAAGTGGATTGCTGTTATTCTTGAATATTATTTAGAGATAAAACCCACTAAACTCATCAAAGGCCAAGTTCTAGCTAGATTAATGGCTGGATCCAATTTTGAAGTTCTTGATGTTAATATGATTAATGCCTTGGATGATCAAGAGGAAATCTCAACTCCCATTGTTGAAGACCATTTTATGAATTCCTCTTGGTATGCTGGTATAATTTATGTTCTTCTTAGTTTGAATACATCTCCTGGTTTGACAAAAACAAAGGAAAGGTTCTTAAAATTAAAATATGTAAACCATTGCATTATAGATAAATGTTTTTATTGGAAAAATGCAAGTGGTCTATTGCTTAAATGTTTACCTGAGTTTGATGCAAAGAAGGTTAAACACTAGTTTCATGAAGGAGAGTGTGGAGGTCATTTGTATTAGAAGACAACCGCCAATAAAATTTTGAGGGCTGGTTTTTATTGGCCTACTCTTTTCCATGATGTGCAAAAGATGATCATAGCCTACCATAAATGTCAACTTTTTGAAGGAAAAAGAAAACTGCTACCCCTACCTCTACATCTAATCACTGTTGAAGCTCCTTTTCAACAGTGGGGACTTGAATTCATAGGAGAAATCCATCCCCCATCTTCTGCCCGGCATAGATGGATTCTCACTGCCACAGACTATTTCACTAAGTGGATAGAAGCCATACCTTGTAGACAGGCCAATGATTAAGTTATTATAAAATTCATGGAGACTAACATTCTCTCCAGATTTGGCTGTCCTACCAAGATCATCACTGATAATGCAACAACATTTGGATCAAAGAGGATGGTTGAGTTCTATCATAGATATCAGATAACATCGGGGCATTCCACGACCTATTACCCTCAGGTTAATGGACTTGAAGAATCCTCAAATAATAGTTTAGTGAACATAATCAAGAAACTGTTGGAGGACAACAAGAAGTCTTGGCAAACAAAGCTAGTTCATGCACTTTGGGCTGATAGATTGACTTTGAAGAAATCTATTGGCATGCCACCTTTCCATCTTGTGTATGGTACTGATGCAATTTTTCCAAACAATCTTGGGGTACCAATGATGAAGTTGATTCAAGAGTTGAAAACTGAAGAAAATGACATGATCAGAAGAATAAATCAGACCATTCTTCTTCAACAAACCAGAGAGGAAGTCTATAACAAAGCATTGTAGAAACAGGACAACATTAAAAAGCTTTTTGACAGAAGAACAAAAGCCAACAATTTCAATATTGGGGACAAAGTTTTGAAGTGGGACTCAAGGAGGGAAGACAAGGGAAAGCATGGAAAATTTGACATCTTATGGCTTGGCCCTTACTCTATCCATTCAGCTGC
Source organism: Pinus albicaulis (assembly GCA_034641835.2). Classification (NCBI taxonomy): domain Eukaryota; kingdom Viridiplantae; phylum Streptophyta; class Pinopsida; order Pinales; family Pinaceae; genus Pinus; species Pinus albicaulis. Next base: position 363,854,127 of record CM076574.1, on the reverse strand, counting down.
TGGCAACAATGCATTCTTCTTATAGGAGTTGAATGGAGCAGAATTGTTTGGGGGTCCTGTCAATGGCAGGATGCTTAAGCATTACTTCTCTTGATCCATGTTATGTTCCAAAAGCCTTTTTATCTTTTTTCTCATTATAAATATCTCATCCACCATTGCATTCAAAGTTAGAAAAATAAAAAATACAAAAACAAAGAAAACAAAGAAAAGAGGGCAGATTGTGAAAACAAGAAAGGTATAGCCCCATACCAAAAAAGAGAAACAAATCTAAAAGTGTGCAAGCTCAAATGCCACTCCTAAAGAACACACTTCTAGTTAGTCAAACAGCCTAATCTTGAATAATTAGTTTTAAATTTTCTATTGATAGGGTAGTGAATTCGATTTTCTAAACTGTTTAATCTTGGCTTATCAGTAGATAGTTTAGGATAGAAATTGAAGGTTCAAACAAGCTCAAAATCTGAACCTAAGTTTCCAAAAGAGACAACTCAAATCTGTTTTAATTTCTGAGTCACAAACAAAGGAATAATTGGTTGTAATTAATCAGCTCAAAATATGAACCAGAGAACAAAGAAGATACAACTCAAACAAAAGTCAAAACAAAGCTGTAAAAGGATGAAGGAAGTGCTTTGAATTTTCAGATCTTAAGCCTTCCATTTTGTTTTAAATTTACTGCAAAATAAATATCTATGTGTAGCTTGTTTTTTATGCCATAGACCAGCATCAAGTTAGACTGTTTAATCCTGACTTGTATGCTTTTAAATTTCTGTTGTAGAATTTAGAGAATAAATCTGTTAGACTATTTAATCCTAACAGATTGATAGAATAGGTAGAGAATCATATGGGCTCAATTGTTTAATCTGAGTCCATGAAGAAATAAGGATTAGAAATAGATTATATTTCCTGCTTTCAAAAGAATAAAATGTTTTAAAAGAGGTTGCCAATCCAAGTGCACTCTAAAGAAGAAAAAATGTTAGATCAGTAGGATTGGGTAGGTAGAAAGTTTGTATTGATGAAGATCCATTGTTTCTATAACTGCTAATATGTTTCAAAGAAAGATCATCCCAGCAAAGGAAAGCAGCCAAACAGATGTAGCACAGGTCAGCCTCCCAGAGAATGCAATTCTGAATTTCTTGATGCCTTCAAGAAGGCATCATCCCCAAGTGGAGCCACTGTTAGCCAGCTATAAAATTTGTTATATGAAATGCTGGCTAAATTTTTTTGGAGCCTTCAAGAAACAAGTTTTATTAATAAAATATTTTATCTCTTGAAGACTCTTGAAGGCCTCATGCCTTTGTCCAAATCTTCACTACTATTTCCATCTTAAAAACTCTGAAATTCTGCTAATTTCATTGAGGAAATGTTGCTCCAAAGGCCTTTTTCCCTCTCCTTCCACTTCCAAAACTAACCTCATTGTTTTCCCCTTTATTCCCCATAAAATCCCTCATTCTCATATTTTTCCCCTTTTCCCTTCATCAAAACCCCTTTCATGAGGTTTAAGATCCTTTCTTGCCTTATCGAAACCCTCAAAACCCTTTGAAAACCATTGAAAATCCATAAAAATCCATGTTTTATGTTTCAGGCTTTAGCCCCCTTCGGCTAAGCCCCCTAACCACTTCCCCACATGTGCCTGCACCCTAGAACCAGGTGCTAAACCCCTCATAGTGCTTATCACATCGCAAAAATCAAAACACGCTAGTCTTTTTTCCATTACAAAAACTCCGATGCGATTAAGCCCCATGTTTATAAACCCCGATCATATTATTTCTCCATGTAACCAGTGGGCCCGCATTCAGCACTTAAAACATTGTAATAACCCATTCCCGATCACCTTTTTTCTTTGTAAAGTCATAAAACCCACTTACCCAAAGTTTTGGTCTGAAGCGCCGGAGTTATGTTTTTTAAATATAAAATGGGTTGATTGAAATAGACCCGCATCAAAAACTCTGATGCGATTAAGTCCCATATATATAAAACTCCGCCCCCACTTCATTCATATTAATTTTTCCCAGGACCAGAGGTTAAAGTTCCAAGGTGCTCTAATCGCATCGCAATTTTCGAATGGGTTGATTGAAAGACTGAGCCCGAAGCTCCGACTGCGATTGGCCCTTTATTTTACACCCCGGGCCTATTACCATTCCATATAGACCAAGGCCCCAAAATGGGGCACCTAGCCATATTATATATATACCCTGCCCATGCTAAAACCTTTGTTTTATTAAAATTTTTGGGTTTTGTATATCATAAAGGGTTTCCACCGGTTCTCTTTAAAACCAATCCCCGCCGTTGATCGTAAGCTGATTGAACATACCGCACGGTCTCTCGCCTTGTTGGTCCCCACCAGCCACTCACCGATTGCAAAAAACAAGCAGATTTCATCGCACCGCTTTTGAGCGCAGAGCAGTTTTTTCCATTTCGCAGCGGTTCCATACGCTGGCCGATACGTGTTTTGGGCACTGTTCATAAAACCGCCGTCCATCGCGCGTTAAATATCGGACGTGGACCCGACGCGATATTGACGTCCATCATCCGATTTGAGGCCACACATCGGACGGCGATCGCTCACCGAAGAAGCCCGACAGTTAATGCCTTTCGCCTTTCCACTTTATGTTTTTCGATTAATCCCTACCATCGATCTCCACATGATCGACGAATCTGATTTATTCTTTTCCTCTGCTCTCCTTTTGACTATCTCTAATAAATCTCGACCGTTGGATGATGCCATCCAATGGCCACACATCTCCCCACACCCTCTGAAGCAGTAAAACCCAAAAAACGTAGGATTTCATAATTAGTTTTGTGTTTTGTAGGTGTTTTAATGGTTTATCCATTATATTGAAGAAAAGGCCGAAGGTCGGGAAAGACGTTTCCCGTGCATTTGATTTATCGAAGGAAAACCGTTCGCGGGGTTCAAGATCCACGTTTCGTCAATGCTTCATGGGAATTGATGCCTTGAGAGCCCTGCATGGCCTGCACATCAACAATACACTATGTTATTAAATCATAATTAAAAGAGTATCAGTGTTGAAGACAGAACGTGGCAAGACAGAAGGATTGAAGATAATTTGTGGATTACGGCTAAGAATGATTATCAAAAGCCTAATCCCCCGAATTAAAAACATAATTAAAGGAAAATCATAAGTGTTTCATCAGACATAAACGTCTGCACCGCCACATCTGAGGCAAATTGATTCCTCCCAGCTACCACAAAAGCCACATGTGCCTCAAAGCATTCAAACAGAGGCCGAAGTTATTAATCAAATGAATATATTTTCCTCAGCGCAGCCAAAGGTTTAATTCTTCTAAAGGAATTTAATGCACAAAATATCAGCAGAGTTAATTTAATTTAAAACAGAGCCTCAAAGGTAAAAAAAAGCTCCCACCGAGCTTAACTCATAAATGTAAATCAATTAATACGGTAAAACACCTGTAAACTTCTCCATCGAGCCCCTCAAAGGCCGAGAAATCATCACTCTGTATTAATTGGCCTGAGAGATCTTTTATCTGATCTCACCTCCTCATTCTTCTATAAATATTGTTGTAGAAGATGAGAAAATGTTGGTTGCAGAACTTTGAAATAAATTTGAGCTTAAACTTATGATTGTAAATAGTGTTCACTGGCCCTTGGAGCTCTGCTTGTGATAGACAAGTTAGGCTGAGACAAGTAGATGATTTCTAAACTAAAGCATTGGACTTAAAGCTGTAACTGGTTTGGAGCATCAATACAAGCTGATTTATGGGATCCTGATCTATGTTGACGGTGATGTTATTTCTTATTGTAAATTGTTATTTTATTTCTTTTTTCACTGTGTTCATCTTCTCTTATAAAGAAAAGCATGCATAAGAGTTAGGATTTACTGTATAGCAGTACCCTTCTCTGACTGAAAATCTTTATCTAAATGTTTTCTCTCATCTATGTTATTTGGGAATGATTCAATTCAGTTTAAGCATAGGAATGCTGGAATTCCATCGTCTTATTGCCTTAGCTGAATATTATTCTTGAATGTTATGTTCAATATTAGTTAAGTAGAGATGAACTAAGGAAGATATGGTGTGCCCTGGTCCTAGTTTCATCCCCAAAGATTGTTTGAGTGTTTCTATTGGAATGTGTTGAAAGCTAGCTAGTTTAGAAGTACTTACCAGATCTTAGGCCATTCTGTGTTATCTTTGTGTTTGTCTTGAAAGTAACCAAGAAAAGAAGAGCTAGGAGAGGATTTGTGGTGAGCCCGGCCTGCTAGTTTCTACTCCAACAGTTTCCTTCAAGTTTCCCTTTGTTTTAAAATGTTTTCTATTGAAAGTGTATGAAAGGTTGGCTAGTTTAAAAGTACTTACCACATCCTAGTTTACTTTTATGTTTTTCTTGAGTCTATGTCAAAGGTTGGCTAGTTTCAAAGTACTTACCAGATCCTAGGCTGCTCTTTGTTCTTCATCTTTTAATTCCCCTTCTTGCTGTATCATTTCATTCCATCAATCAAACTTTAAAGAGATCCTTAGACATAGATGACTTTCCCCATAGACCACTCTTGACCTGATTGTTTCAATTAGACCCTATTATGACTCCATAGCCCAATGGACTAAAACCTACAATTATCTATCTTTTTTGCCAAAGTTTGTTCTATCTGGTTGCAACTTCTCACCTTTGAAACTCTTTGCACTTAGAACGTTCCCCTCAATTATTAATCATGCTCAACCATCCAAAAACAAAACAAAACCCTCGGCCTTCATAACTAGCCTAATATCATTACCATAAACTTTCAAAGACAAATCCATCTTTGTACTTATTGGAGAGATCCCTCTCCGGATTCACGAGGGCTATATCCTAGAATCCCAAAGTGGTTGAAACAATGTTGTTTCTATGATTGGACTTTGCCAATATTGCTAATTATAGATTCTGAACACCAGGAAGTCAGTGGGGAGGATTATCAACTATTTTCTCATTAGATCAGCCACCTCCCAGTAGTTACCCAGTTGCAGAGCATAATTCAACTCTAGGGTTGTATTTTTCATAATGGTCATTTCCAGAAACCCTAATTACTTGTCAGTGATGAAAACCGTTAATAGGCACGAGAGATACTACCAATAATGACGAAGGACCTCAAAGTACAACAACACAATATACAAGCATGAAATTTATGTGTTTAATTCAAACACTTGCAAAATCATTCAATCGAAGTGTTCGAACATGAATAACGTGCCATTAAGGCATGCAAGCTCCAAGGGACTGCAAGAAGTTTCTAAATCACCTTCTTGGATAATGAGCTGAAGTCAACAGGAAGTGGTTCATCAAAGGAGGGACTTGATGATTCCCACATCAGTGACAAAAAAAACAAATATATTAATATGATATGAGTGATTCGGGATTGTAACAGAGGAGGTCATATAAGCAAAGGATGTTTGACAAAAAGGACTTCTCTTAAACATATTGGTGACACAAATCCGGAGTGTGGTAGCATTTGACTCAAATAGGATTAGAGGTATGTTGACAAAATTGGTAATGAAATGAGAGGCAAACGATTTTCCCAAACCAATGGAGGAAAAGTGAAGAACGTAGGATGTCCCAAAGCCAACACAAATTGTAGATAAGTTTCATGTTCAAGAGTGAAAAGCTGCCGAAAATATACATAGGATGTTCACTTTCAATTTTCCATCGTTATTTATATGGAGTACCTATTTATTTTTTATAGCCAACGTGAAGAGGATAGCATATGCTGAGTGTGTAAGTTAATTCTTCGAATGAAGCCATCCTAGTAATTTTAACAAGCCCTAGGAAAGAGAAACTTGGTCTCATCATGGTGACAAGTCTTTCGCCGTTTAATCTTTAACGAGTCCAATGAAAGGGTAACTCGGTAACTTTTCATGTTTAAGGAGTTTGAAAAGCAACAAAAAGGAAACTCCATCATGTCCCTTTTCGTAAATCATCTCTCGAATCCGAAAAGGTAGAAAACAATATTCGAGACAACCTCTTGACCATGTTCGATCAAGTTATTCCTTTTTCGTAAATTGTAAATCTCAGCCCGAAAAAGGGGTAAACATATACTGAGATCATGTCAATTAATTCACTTTAACGAGTCTGAAATGGCAAGTACTCGACAATCTTTTCATTTTTGAGAGTCGGAAAAGAGTTGAAAGTTGACTCCAAGGGAATTCCTTTTTCGTAAATCTTTACCGAGCTCGAAAAATAGATAAAATAGAACTCATTTGCATCATAAATAATCATCAACAGTGTGAGGGTCCTGTTACTGCACAAAAAAGGAAAACATCACTGATATCGAGGAAAAATAATGAAATTTTGGCGATTTTTTTTCAAAAATCTATAAATAGACTAAAAAAACAAATTCATTTTCACCTTTCTATTTTGAGAAGATCATTTTGTCCATTTTCCCTCTGAATTTCAAATTAGCGGTGCGGTTGATCCAGGACACCATTTGCTGATTCGTCAGTGTCAGGTAAGAGCTCTAAGCCTCCTCTTCATTTTGATTCCATTCATTTTCATTTTTTTTTAGAAATAGGGAGATTGGAGGGAGGGTTTCAAACTCCAAAATCGTTTGCCACCAGCGTGATTTCAAGATATCAAGGTCACATTGGTCGCGTTCAGCTCGTTAGGGCAGCGCGCCGCTAGTGCTGAATTATTTTGGACAGTCGTGTTGTCTGCAGGAAGGGTTTTGAAACCATAAATCCACCCATATCTATGGTTAATTTCAAAAATTACTCCAGTGAAATCTCCTAAATTCCATTTAAACATGTTTTGCATGTGCTTTCCTCAGAGATCCCAATCGAATGGAAAGAACGAGGCCACGAGGAGGAAGACCACCAAGCATTGCAGGTAAAAAATGAATCAATGCATTACACAATTAAGGTTTGTTGAAATTCTTTCAAACATCTGGGCTTAGAGCTCAATTGGAGCTTCTCCAATACTTGATTAAAATATGGGATGTGGACTGACATATATTTATCATCGGGGATCAAGAGTTAGAACTAGATGTGATGGACATCTATTTCATCACTGGATTGTCCAGGAGAGGGGAGAGAATCCAACTCTTTGGAGCTCGCGCAGGGGGTGAGAGGACCAACATGCTCATCCAGAGATTCTCTCCCGGGCTTCAAAAATCAAAGAGTGGGAAGGTAGATATTTCTTCCATTAGAGTGCTTCCCCCGCGCACAATTATAAATTACGTTACTAGAGTGGCAGGAGCCCATGCGTTGCATGAGGCAACGAAACCTTAGCTCCAATCGGCGATGGACTGCTTGGCCCCAATGATGTTCAACTAGTGCGAGGGCTTACTGGCCAATATGAAGAGCCAGATAGCCAAGTGTAAGACAGGGCGACTGAAACAATTCGGGTACGAGTCCATTCTAGTGACCTTCTTTCTAGAGAGAGTACCATTGTTTCAGTACTAGTGGTTAGATATCCATGATCCAGTCCCTAGGGACCCGAGGATGATGAGATGGTGCGACATTTTACCCTGTCAGGGTGGGGGCCAACAGATGCATTTCCCCACAGCCTTTTTTAGTTGGATGCGACATCAGCTTATCGTAGTTGAGGACTATGCATATGCTGACATCGACTTCAGAGGGGATTTGAATCTTCCTATTCCATAGGGCACAAAGTGGACCGATGTAGGTAAAAAATGTTTTTTTAACATTTTTTACTTTTTGAATGTTTTTTGTTATGTATTCTGAAAGGTAAACTTATGATGTTTTTACAGATATGGGTCCTCAAAGACCGCATGGTATGTCACCGATTGCGCGGTGGGTAGCCTGCCCAGTATAGGATGCTACTTATGAGGAGGGAGCAGATACACTAACTGAGTTGGAGTGGAACTTGGTTGGCCTTACGAGAGGCATTCCAAAGTATGCTATGTTCGATGAGATTCCTCTGTGCCTGCAAAGGTACAATCGGAGTTCGGCGTAATCGTCGATTACTCTTGGGTGATTCAAGGAGTCACGGGCTATCACGAGCACCATATGGGTGGATAACAACCCTATTTTTACATTTTTGTACCAATGTAGGCTCAAAGAGACATTTTTGTAATAGAACACATATTTTTTGAGATTTTGGATGTAACACACTTGACAAACAATATATATATATATATATATATATATATATATATATATATATATATATATGTTTCTACGGCTACTTGTGTATCATGATGATGTCTTGATTTTACATATTGTGAAAATGTCTATCTAATACGCAAACACACACACAAAATTTGAGGATCTCGCATAGAATAATGAACATTTAATGTTGAGATTGCAACAAGATGATGAGCTTAGTGAAAAGAGTCGCCTTCACTAAGTGGGCCCGCAGGCTATTTTTGGCGCAAGTCTATTTTTAGACTATGTCCATTTTTAGACTATGTCTATTTTTAGACATGTCGATCATATTCTATGAGTTGCAGGATGCTATTTTTGGATGGTTGGTCAAGTTGGAAAAATAGATGGACTTCTATTTTTAGACATATTGGGCATAATCTATTTTTAGATTTCCAGTCTAAAAATAGATATGTCGAATATTATTAGCTCTTAATAATATTTGGACTATAAACATTATCTTATTCTCTTGGAGCACTTCAGTTAAGTGCACAGATGTGGCACAGGAACTGACAGAAGGAATTACGCTATTCCTGAGGGTTAAGTAGAGCTATTGCATGGATGCTTCAGTTAGAACTCATGTGACAGAGTTTGGTGGAGTTATTGAGGTAGTTGGTGGAGTTGTGTTCAGTTTAACTGAGTTAAACATAGTTGAGCTAGTTGTATCTAGTCTAACTGATTGATACACTAGTGAGAGTGGTGTGAATTAATTATTAATTAGTTCAATAATTATTAACTCATTAATCAAATAAAGAATACATCAGTTAACTACAATGCATGGACAGTTTCAGTGGAGACCAGTGAAGAGGTAGGTGAAAGAGCAGTGTGACTATCAGTTGTGACTATACTGTTGCATGATTTGTAAAAACCAGTGATTGGAGATGCAAATGAGGATTGTGTGAGCAAGTCTGGACCAATTCAAGTTCATTAAGAGCCATTCTTCAGCAGTGATTGCACAATAGAGGCAGGCTATCAGGTGGCAGAGATTGGAGCATGTGATTTGCTAGATCGGGCTTGATTAGTGTGTAGCAATTGGAGATTATACTGAGAGCTTGTGAGGAGCTTTGTATAATGATTGTTACATGATCTCTATGACATATAATATACAAATATTTTGGGGTTTTCAGCTTTAATATTTCCCATAAAATACTGTGTTCATATGTGTGATTGTTTATGGTTTTAATGTGCGCATGCGATTGTTTTTTTTTTCCGCAATTAATGATCAATGGTAGAAGAGATTATGTATTGTGCATGAATTTAAAATAGTGTGTGATCACAAGAATCTCGGTGAATAATATATCAGTTATTCAAATTTCTACATTTAATTGTAACAAAATGAGTTGTGAGTCTAACTTAACAACCAAATATCTAATCCCAATATCAATGGCATCGAATAAAAGTTTGATCACCACACTATATTTGGAAATATTGTTATTTTTTCGACCGAAACAAATATCTTGTAAATTAATCAACTCGCCATTAGGGGAAAAGAGTGCCCATGCTACAGAATTCAAGTGACATGTGCAACAGAAAGCGCCATTAGAAAAATAAACGTCATGATTTGAAGACATCTCCAAACCAAGTGGAAAATAAGGTGAGTAGTGGAAACATATCTTCAAGGCAAACAAAAACACAAAAAACCAATTCAAACCACACTAATGAATAAAAAAATAATGTACAAAGTATCACACTTATGATTAAGCGTGATATTTTTTCAGATAGAGGCCATTTTGGGTCTCAGGAAATGGATTTCCTTTGTAATCTGCTAGCTCATAGGCTCCTCATTCCAAAACTCATTGAATGATATAGGGCCCATGCCATATTGGCTCGAGCTTTCCTACTCCCAATTTACCATGGGCTTGGTCATAAAGTAGGACCAAGTCACCTTTGGAGAAAATGTGGGGGTTGGAGAATATGTCAAATTTAACCTTAACTCGTCAGTTTTGTGCTTCTAGAACTAAAGAAGCAAGCCTACTTTTCTGATCAAGATGCTCGAGGTACAACAAACGTTCCTCTTCTAGCGAAGTACCAGGAAGTAGTTTGACAACTAGCTTGAGAGAAGGATTCTCCCACTTGATCAGGAGTGTGGCCTATAAACCATACACCAATTCAAATGGTGTGAATCCAATGGCAGTCTTAGCAGGGGTTCGGTATTCCCATAGATTTGATAAGAGCATGAGGTGCCAATCTCGTTTGTGCTTCCCAATGGTGCAGTGAAGCATAGTCACTAAGACTTTTTTGACAGCTTCAACCTAGCCATTGGCCTATGGATAATAAGGGGTGGTGCTATCGTGACATAACCCCAGTTGAGAAGTGAGCTCTATCATCATATGATTATGAAAATGAGAGCCATGATCAATGACAATCGCTTTCGGGACACCAAACCGAGCCATGACATGATTGAACATGAATTGCATCGTAGTTAGATCTTCATTCTCGTATGTAGGCATCACTTTGACCCATTTAATGAAATAATAGATGAAAACGATGATATAACCATGCCCCCTGACCAAGCAAGGGTTATAGGTCATGAAATCTATGCCCCATTTAGAAAAATTTCTGACAGTTACAACTGGGTGCATGGGTGACGGTGGGACGCACTCTTTCCAAGAGTAGATATGGCAGTCATGGAATTTTCATATTGCAATAATGCAGTATTTAAAAATAGATTTCCAAAAATACCCTGCGCGAAGGATATTTTGAGTGGTAGCATAACCAAACATGTGACCACCACAAGCCTCGTAGTGGTAGTCATTAAGAGCTTTCTCAGCTTCCTCGAGTGTCAAACATTGACGGAGGATAGAGTCAATACCAGTGCAATAGAAGGTGTCTCCAATGATACGATAAGGTTGGGACTAGTAGCGAATCCGTCATTGCTCAAAGTGTGATAGGTGTGGTATAAAAGTTTGGGTCTAGAGATAAACAATGATTTATCCATAGCATGGATCAAGAGTACTAATGAGAAAGAGAGTCTCGTTGGGGATGGATTCATCAAGAGGAGTGGGATCATCCGTGGTGGGAATATCACAAATCAAGTCATCAAAGTCCAGGGATTTCTTAGACTTAGCAGCAATGAATTCTAAGTCGAACCCTTCAAGGATGAAAATCCATTTCAATTACTTGCCCCCAAGAAACTGACGTGTTAGAATGTAAGTCATGGGGTTGCAATCATAAATCACCAAATTTTTGCATAGGATAATGTAATAACGAAAACGTTGAACAACATGGACAGAAGCTCATGTGAGTTTCTCTACATGACCGTAATGGGTCTCAGCATCGAAGAGATTGCAGCTGAAGTAGTCCACTACATGCTCTTGACCATTGTCATTGTCCTGAACCAGCACCATACTGATAGTGTTGTCGGCGATAGCCAAATACAAGTAGTAATCACGGTGATAATTGGGATGATGCGATAGAATTAACACTGATGAGGGCTCGTTTCAATGCATCAAAAGAGCTCTGATAAATTTCAACCCATAAGAACAAGATTCCCTTTTTTAATAAGTGCGTAAATCCTTTGGCAAGCTCAGCATACTTAAGTATGAAGTGGCGAAGGAAATTGGCTTTCCCTTACAAACTCTGCAATTGATGAACATAAGAGGGAGGAGGCAAATTGATGATTATCTCTACTTTAAGAGGATTGATGTGGATTCCTTCTTTAGTCACCACGAAAACTAGGAGCCAACTGCATTGGACACCGAAGGCACACTTATGAGGATTCAACCTGATATTATAGTCTCAACAATGAAGGAAGATATCTCTAATGTGTTCCAGGTGATCTTGATGTTAGGCAGAATGAGCAGGAAGGTCATCAAGATATGGTTGAACTATGTGCTGATGTCATGAAAATCATATGACATAGCTTGTTGGAAGGTGGCCTCAGCATTCTTCAACCCAAAAGGGAGATTTTTATAGGAAAATGTCCCCCATGGACAGATAAACATGGTTTTGTGTTGATCATCTGCAGCAATGTTAATCTGGTTATAGCCAGAGAAACTATCCATAAAGGAAAAAACTCACTCCCAGCACATTCATCAATGATTTTGTTGATAAAATGAGTGGGGTAATTTTCCTTAGGAAAGGCTCCATTGATATCATGGTAATCAACGAAAACCCGAATGGTCCCTTGTTTCTTATTAACGGGAAGAATATTCGAGACTCAATCTGTCAATGGTATAGGATAAAAAAAACCAGCTTTGAGAATTTTTTCAACTTCACCCTTTTTGGAAGTAGCCTTTCTCGGGTGCACAGAACAAAGTTGTTAACGAATGGGTTTCCAATCCAAATATGTGGGAATTTCATGCAAGACGATACCCGGAACAATGTCATGCATCTCTTCATACAACCACGAGAAGACATCATATAATTCCTGAAGAAGCTCAATATAAATATTTATCTCATAGGGAGAACAAGATGCACCGATATGAACATTCTTGACAATCCCTGATTAGACATAGATGACAATCAAAATGGTTGAAGTGATATTTTCCATGTTCCCTTTGGAAAACACTTCATGAATCAAGGACGAATTCTGAAGTGGGTCAGTTGGTACAGATGAAGCATGAGATCCTGGACAGTCAGAGATGTCACTTGGGTTTGGGAGAAATGAGGAATGATGATGTCCATCATCCCACCAAGTTTCTTCAAGAGGCATTACTTCCACAATAATTTTGTCAGTGGGGAAAGTCTCATTCAAGGGATCATTAGATTCCCAAGAACCAAACCAGGGAGACTGTGAATAAGTGTCCAGAGATTGAATCAAATGATTGTTGGTTTCAGAGGTAGCCTCATAAGCCGTGATAATACTTTGATACATTTGCTTAGCGAGCTTAGAGGCATGACGTCACAAAAAATCTCGAGTTGTTCGAGATTGGGAAAGTCCATGGATCGTGACCAGATGTAATCATATTGACGAAGGTGACATTCAGAGGTGGGAGTGGAAAAAATCCCATAAGGGACGAATATTTGAATACACCTGGCCCGATGTTTTCATAAGGAGTAGTGGTCTTCCAAACATACAAAATGTTTCTTGCTGAAGAATCAGATGGGAAGAAAGCCAATTGATATACAGTCACAATCTTTCCTTGATGAGGGAAATGGAGGACACGGAAAAGGGTGGATACCATGCACACTATAGCGTTTTTCCTACTACGTCCAAGAAGGATATTATATTTCAAGTTGGAGTATACCACTTCAAATTCCATGGCAAATATTTTCCCCTCCAAAATGATGGGTATTTCCTTAAGAATATCGTATGACCAAGAACCTCTACCGTCAAAAGCTTCCAAGGTATTTGAGGACTGACTCATTGGAGGAGATTCGATGGCTTTCCAACACGTAACATACATGATGCAGGTCGAAGCGCCTTCATCAAATATACTCTGATGAATATTATTTCCCATAATGGTAACTTGAATTAGAAAAGCTACTTGAGATGGGAGGCGAGGAATGAAATTCTCAAGATTCAAAGTAATCAGATTAGAATTTGTGGGATCAATCCCTCCAATAGTGGATAGTAGTGCCTTCCACTGTGATTTTCATGACTGAAGGAAGTCCAAAGCCGACATCGCTGAAGGCGCTTGAGCTAGATCTTCTACAATATTGTAGTGTTATGTAGCTCTCATATTCATATTGTCAGACGATTTCTGAAGAACACCTTTTGAGGGTGGTCAGATGATGGAGTCACTACTCGGTCTCTCAATCTAGAGAGGACTAGAGGTAGGGGGTGCGGAAGAAGAAGGGTGATCTGTAAATTCTGATTCCACAGAAGCCTTGGATAGATTGGGATAGTCTTTCATTCTCATGGTAATGGTGATAGATTCTGTTCCAGCCATGAAAACATGAGATCTTCCAGACGTTGATCTTAATCTACCATTTGCATCTGCTAAGAAGGGAAAGGTTATTTAAAAATAGCTAGAGTCCTAGGTGGACCCTTTAGAAGACGAGCAACTTTGGCATGTCGAGGACAATCCTTGGTGTAATGATAATCATGACATATCAGAAAAGGATATTTTGGCTTACTCGTTGAAGGATTTTTAGCAGATGACTTCTTTTAATCCTATTTAGGGTTTTCAGATTTAGACTTTCCTTCACCATTTTTCTTACCTTTCGAGGATTTATCTGCTACAGTAGATTGAACAACATTTACCTTTGAGTTTTTAACAAGATTCTTCTACTTATTTGAAGGAGGGGGGGGGGTGTAGTGGCAGTAGTGTATTTAGACTTCGAAGAAGTGTTAGGCACACTACTATCAATATGAGAAATTTTCCCAATGACAGCATCCACCGAAGGCATAACAAGAGACTGAGATGATGCAGGATTAGTAGAAGGTCACAAAACATTAGGAAATAACTCATATAGAGTCCCAGACTATAAAAAAGTCAAGGTATTGAGCTTTAGAAATGACCTCCTCTTCCGTGACACACCCACCCTGAATATAGGTTTCACAGTTGATAGCTTCTGCCCATAGCTTAGGAGGTAGGGGCGATCAAACCAAAAATAAAAAGATGGGCCATTCAATCCTAGTGGCTACTAATCTTAATAGATATCTCAATTCATATATCTATCACTGGGACCAGGCTTTGTTGCAGCACTCGACTATGGTATTTTAGCATTGGCAATATCTCTACCTCGTTTGTTCGGTCCATGCTACCCTGGTCCATTACAATAACATCCTACCTCCTGCATACCATAATCGGTTAGAGGCAAGATATTTAGCAATCCTGGGAATTAATGATTTCGTAAACCATTCAGTCAACAGCTGACCAGGGATCTCAAATTTGATGAGTTGGTGGCAACGCCACCATTCATGAAAGTGATCCAAAATATGCGTAGAAATTTACTGCATCAGTGAAGTAAGAAAATGGGTGTCGGTTTCATACCGGATAGGTAGTTGGAAGTGAGTGAGGAAATTCATAGCCAAGGACATGAAATTGAAGAAAATTCCTTGAGGGAACTCAATATACCACTTGGTCGCGGTTCCAGTCAAAGTACATTGGAAAATATGAAGAAAAATAGAATCTTCAACCCAATAATTAGAAGAGAACCACAAGTAGTACATCATAACATGGGTTTGGGGGTCTCCCCCATATTCTCCATCAATCTTTATACAATCTCCTAGAATTTTGGTTTGAATTGGCGGCCAATGCAGTTGATGTTGGATGGGGTCATTTGTGAGCTTTGCAAATCCGACAATTCCAACTTAGACAGGAATGGCAAGGGAGGATGATGAGGCGAAAAAGGTCGGTGGTTCCAACCTTATTTATACGTATTTCCCCCAAATAGGGCAAGTTCTGTCACTAATATGTATAATTCCCCCATGGATGGCAAGGACCTTGTTGCATATATTGTTGGTAGGGACCTTGCTATTTTTTTTGATAAGACCCCTATGGGAACTGAGGTTGTGGACCTTATTGGACATAAGATCTAGGGTAAGGTCCCTACTGAGAATGAGGTCCAATTTGTGGTCCCTGTTAAACATAGGGGCCAGCCTACGGCCCCTACTGAACAAAGGGTCCAGCCTGTGGTCCTTGCTAAACATAGGGTCCAGCTTGAGGTCTTGATTGGGCCTGTTGGTACTAAGGAATATGCTGATATGAAGCACTGGGGTGAGGCCTAGACTGGGGTTGCTGGTACTGACCTTGAGGAAATGGTTGCCATTGAGTATCAGGCTAATTATGGAGAGGACCAGATTGAACTAGAAGGAGATTTGGACCAACTTGGGTGTAAGAACCAAATTGAGGATTAGTCGCAACAACACTCACCGAAGGTTGGGGTTGTTGGACGTACTACTGAGACACATTCATTTTATGAACATATTGATATCGTGCGTTCAGCTATTATACATAAGGGATGTTAGGTTGTTGAACATACAAATACGATATGTTCGGTTAATGAAGGGGCTGCTAAACCTAGGAATACTAAATGTGAGGTTGTCTCGCCCCAGGAATAGACCCACAACTCCGCTGCCCCCCACCCAAAAGGGGAGGTACATAAATAGGGTTAAACTGAACCCCAAGCACGAATGAAATTGTGGATTGTCCACTTAGTGGTGGAATTGCAGTAATCATAAATGGAAAGTAGGGGACTAAGGATCCAATCAACACATTCATTTGACCAATAGTGACCGTAGGTCGAACAACAGGTTGAGACAAGGTGGTCACATTCGAAAAGAATGGATTGGATGATGGAGGAATACCCATTGACAAAACAGGATCTAGGAATAAAGATGTACCACCAGAAGCTCCAGAAATAAGGTTTCCCAAATAGGTATAACCATGCGGAAGTGTGGACACAACATGACTAGAAGGTATTTTGGTCCCACTGCCTGAATCATGAAGAGTAGAACCAAAAAAATCTATTTTAGAGGGAAAAAATGATGAAGTAGCTTCCACGATGTAACAGCCAGTATTTTCCTGAAGAGTTCCCCGAGGAGTGCTTACGAATGGAACATCATCAACATTGGATGCCATTTTGTTAGGAAATAACCGTCAGATACTAGAGAGAGATTGTTATGTGGAATTATGGATTACGGATAAAACACATTCCCTAAATGTGGTTCTATGAATTTAGAACAAAAGATCAAAGAATTTGCAGACACTTTTCCTAAGAGTAAATAGACACACAGAAATATGGAAAAACCTACTTGGAGTCCAAGCGCTTCCTATTCTCCTTCTATCGCTCTTGTTGTAGCTTCCAATCCAACTTTGATCGCTAGACTATTTCCTACAAGTTTAAAAACTAAACAACAAAGAGATTGCAATATACAGATGGCTATTTATCTTAATCAGTTAAATCAATAAAACATGAAACATATACATCAACTAAAAATCCATAATATGAAAGATAGAAGCTTATACAGATACATATGTGGGAAAATTAGCAACAATCTTTATTAATGGATAGAAGGGGGAGGTTACAACCAGCGATTGATTTGATGTCACCAACTCCACCATCATCCCAGCCTCATCACAATGAACATCTATCCAACAACATATCACTCAAATAAAACATTCAATTGAGAATCCAAAAACATTTCTCTACCAAATTTCTTCCCTTTCAAGCAATAGGATCTGTGCTCAATTTATATATTAGCTAAAGGCAGTTTCAAAATCAATGAATTTCTAATAATAGTCAATACATGTTCCCAAGCTCAAAGGTGTTGAATGGACACATGGATTCGAAGTTTGACACATATGGACTCTTCTAGAAGGAACTTGTCATGTAGAGATTCTGGAACAATGAGAATTTCGCTCCCAATTGACCAATGCACTCTTGAGTGTCGAGAAGTGCTTTGCAAAGCACCCTTGAATTGATTTAACTGCATATGAAAATTAGTTATTCCCTTGAGAGGCTGCGTTGGTGCACTCATAGGTGATATAACATGTACTTCAAATCTTGGAAACCTTGCAGTGGAAGTCATGGATGACTTGTTCTTGTTCTTTATCTTAGGGCATGTAGCAACTAAAATGATAGGGGATGATAGACCCTATTTCATTGGTTTCGGGGATGATGTCTAGTTTAACCAGGTCATTGGGAATGGTGCCCAAATTGACCTATAACAGATTCCACCCTAAAGCACGATGTCAGAATAATAATAACAATATTTTTTGAATGAGATGCTTTACATTGTGATGGGATGGAACTAATGCGGAGTGGTGACCTAAATCAATCTTATAATACATTACATCATGATATATCCTCTTGATCACGAATAGCTGAGGGAAGGCATTCCCATGCTCAGCACGTAAACTATCTAATAACATGTACATAGTGAAAAAGAGTCGTATACATTGGAATGTTGCCCAATACAGACATGCCTACAGATATAGGCCCATGTTTGGATGACGATCTCTATGTAAGGTCACTGTACATATGATGTGTACAAAAACCCTAAAATCATAGCCCAGATGGCTGAAACTAAATTTGGGGTCTTCTTATCTCGTTCACTCGATCATTCGAGTACAAGTCTAGCCATGCAAATTTATGATTTTTAGTCGAACATGGTAAGACATCGTTTGATTACTTTCCAATGATGTGAGATGTTGTTAACAAATTTAAGAGAACCACCATTGATGTTAATGGTCCTCAAGGTACTACTGTACATTTCGTAAGGCGTGAATAGACAATTTCATGTCAAATGCCCAAACAAAATATTTCGGTCAAAAGTACAGAAGAGAGGATCTTGTTGATGCTATAACAAGCCTCATGGTACTGGAGAATGATGTTTCTAAGTGAACTTCCTGGATGATGATTTGACATCGACAGGAAGCCACTTTATTGCGAAATGGGAGTTACTGATTTCAAAGACAAAATGTGACCTGACATAGCAATTTTCAGGGATTAATTTAATGAGAATGAAGGTTTATGAGTATTGCAGAAGGATGAGTATTCACTGGATGACTTCTCTTGAACATATTAGTGACACTAAGATGAGTTAGCAGCATTGACCCAAAACTGAAGTGAAGGTATGATGAACCATATGTATGAATGAACCGTCAAGACGATTACCCAACCCAAGCAATCATGGTGATGGAGTGAAGTGTCATGTTCAAGAGAGACCTGCTACCGTAAAAAGTTCTGTTCACTTTCCCAGTACCTCTTTATTTTTTAACAAGCTTGAGGAGGATAACATATGCTTGATCTCTAATTCAACCCTTCGGTCCGATAATGTATCGCTATTTAATAATTTAACAAGTCTAGTGATGAATGAAACTCGATTCTTGCGATGATTGACAAGGCCATCACTATTTTATGTTTTAATGAGCCTAACGATAGTGAAAACACAGTCCTCTTTCATATTTAGAGAGTTTGAAAAAGAGGATGAAAGAAAACTCCATAAGTACTTTTTCGTAAAGTTGTCGCTCAGATTCGAAAAAGTGTAAAATAATATCTGAGAGAACCTCTTAGCCATGTTCGACTAAGGCATTCCTTTTTCGTAAATAATCTATCTCAATCCAAAAAAGGGTTAAACTTATACTGATTAGATATCAATTCGTTTAATTTTACGAGCTCGAAAAGACAAGTGCTCGGAAATATTTTCACATTATCAGAGTCTGAAGAGAGCTAAAATAAGACTCCAGGGGATCCTTTTTCACTGTTATCGAAGCTCGAAAAAGAGATCAAAGTGCGCTTCAAGTCCTTTTTCATTTTTAAAAATGCTCAAAAAATAAGGATAAAAGTATGCTTTGTGGTCAAATCATTCTTGAAATAACTCTGCACGAATAATCTATTCATCAATTGTAAAACATGTTCAGAACAACATCAAATGGATTAAAAATACCTGTTTCACAATAAAAATAGAATAAAACCATAATCACAGCAAATAAATATGATTTGTAAATAATCAAATGACTAATCAAAAGAGTTTTACTATTCATTTTTACCATTTGAAAGTTACCATTTGCATTTTGGAGCTCTGAAACTGTTTTTTCCCTCGAACTTCAGCTATTGATTGTGATCAATTCAGTGGACAATTTTCATTTTCGTTTGATCCAGGTTGGTGCCATAAATCCTCTCTTTCTTTCAGCAGTCAATTTATTTCCTTTCATTGCAATTTTTTAGGGATTTGGGCCCCTTAGGTTAAATTATTTTTCCAAAGAGGGCAATGCAACCTTGAGCATCGAAAAATGCATTGTCGAGCACCTAAATTGAAGCCTAGGTGCATATTCAACACACTGTCCCTTGTTCAAGAGTCCGTCGGGCACAATTCATATTTTTTATTCTTGTATTGTACCCAAAATGTGCCTAATTTTTTGCATTAAAAGGAGTCTAACGAGTCATATGGTTATGTTTCAGGATTTCATCGGACTAGAATGATGATTACTTGGAGATAAAGAGAGCATGAAGAACAAAATATGATTTCCCTAAATGGTCTGGGTACAATAAGAGCCCTAAGATATTATGGGTTATTAAAGTACTTTCGCTTGTCAGGGATGAGGCAACAAATAGAACTCTTGGAGTTCCTAGTTTGAGATTGGGATCTGGCTATTGAGGCATTTAAAATTAGGAACAAAGTGGTTCCTATTATAGTGGAGGATGTATATTTTCTTACAGGATTATCGAGGAGAGGCTTCCCTATTTATCTCTTAGGGTCTATTATCGAAGGAGAGACAGTGAGAGACAATTTTTTTGCAATATTTCTATCCAGGGGCAGAGACAAGGATGGGAAAATAATCATCTGTGACGTTCGATATTTTCCTTTGAGAACCATTCTTTTCTTGATCGCAAAGCTTTCCAGCACCGTTACGCTACATGTAGCGAATATATCATATATGCAGTATGCAGTAGAGTGTATGGAGCCAATAGTCTTCAACTGGTCTGACGCTATACTTTCTCACATAAAAGAAAAACTGAACAAGGCAAAGGGAGGAAGGAAGAAAAAATTCAGTTATGGTTCGATCCTCATTTCATTTGCCTTAGAGCGGATTCCACTGATGCAGCCTCAGCATGTGATACTGGGTGTGTCTAACCCTAGAGATTTGAGGATGCAGATATGGCTAGAACTAATGGCTAGGCATGCAGTACAATCATCCATTGTTTTCTTGACTGCATTCTTCACCTGATTTAGGTGACATTTTATCGCCATCGATGAGTATGCATACACAGGCGTCAATTTTCAAGGAGATTTAGACTTAACTTTACCAGAAGGCGCTCAGTGGGATGCAATAGGTAAGAATGTTTTCACCATGTTTTTTATTTTTCTAAGGTTTATACAATTTTTTTTTTTTTTATGTTTTCCCGAGAATAAACTAAAGTTTTAATGTAATGTAGATGTTGGTCAAGTTCAAGCATTGGAGGAACCAGAGCATGGAGCGAATGAGCCAACAAAGAGGGCTGTCGGGAGAGTAGTCTTTCAAGATTTAGATATGGCTGAGACTCTGTTTGAGCTTCATAAACACATAGAGGGGTTGACCTTCAGGATTTCGGATTTCCGGATCAAAGATTTACCCATGCGACTGCAGCACCACACTATAGGCGTTCCTAAACACTGGATGCGGTTACTATGTAGGATAGCTAGATCTATAGCATGTTACCATGAATATCACTAGTTTACTTTTGACATGTTGCATACATTTTTGAGGTCAGATGACCAATGTGTCTTGGGCACAAATTTTTGTAAAAACCTATAACTATCTATCTATTTGATTTAAGTGTTTTCCTATGTTTATTGTGTAATCCTATTCAATTATGTGAATGTATATTTACATGTGTTGCAAATGTATGTCTAAAACATGATTAGCTAAAGAATTAGTCAATGTGTTCAAGTTTCTAGAAATGTGTTGATATTGAATAAAATCAAAGTGTCTTTCCAAAAGTAAAACTCTTAGGAACAAACGATGCAGTGTTGGATTTCTAATAGTATAAACACTAGTAAGTTGTAATACCACAAGTTGTGAGTCTAAACTTATGATGATGCGGTTAATACCAAATGAAATGGCATTAGCGAGAATTTCGATCAACGTGCTATACTCAGCGATATTGTTTGTCGATCTACCGATACAAATCCCTTGAAAACTCACTAACTCGCCGTTCGGAGCGAAAATGGCCTAGCTGCAGAAGATAGATTCTGTGTACTATGACTAGCACCACCAGCATATCCAACAAATGGTTCCAAAGATTTAGACATCTATAGTTAAATGTAAAGTGGATTACTAACATTAAGAAAACTCTAAAAAATAAACTAAGACACTGAATGAAAATCAACAACATATATACAATATAATACAAAAAATTACTATGCTCATGATTAAGCATGGTAACGTTTCAAATACAACCCATTTCAGGGTTATGCCAACATAATTCCATTATAATCCACCAACTCATAGGCACCCTTAGCAAGAACTCTTTTGAAAATATAGGGGCCATGCCATAATGGCTCAAATTTATCTGTACCTATTACATCAGCTTCTTGATCATAAAGAAGGACCAAGTCACCCTTTGAGAAAATGCTAGGCTGGAAATTTTTGTCGTATTATGCCTTTATACATCTCTTATGCACTTCGTTGGCCAACTAAGCTTCAATACACGCTTCATCAAGATGGATGAGGTTAAAAAAATACACTTCTTCTTCTGAGGTGTCAGGTAACAAGTCGACTGCGAGTTTAAATGATGGTATTTCACATTGGATTGGCAAGATAGCTTCCAAACCATATAACAATTGAAAGGGAGTAAATATTGTTGCGTTTCTCACTGAGGTTCGGTACGCCCACAAGGTCAAGTACAAGATCAAATGCAAGTTTCTTTTAGTAACTCCTATCATTCGTTGAAGCATATGTTTAAGAATCTTGTTGATAGCTTCAACTTGTCCATTTGACTATGGATAATAAGGAGTAGAATTATCATGTGACAATCCTAACTTGGAAATCAATTTAGGCATCATATGGTTGCAGAAACACTTCCCATGATCTGTGACTATAGCCCATGGGACCCCAAACCATGCAATGACATGATTAAAGAAAAAAATGCACTTGTTAATCCTATGTTGTTGAATGTAGGCATCGATTTGGCCCACTTGGTAAAATAGTCTACTACGATAATAATATAACCATGCCCCACGAATGAACGAGGTTTATAGGTCATGAAGTCAATGCCCCATTTCGAAAATGGTCCCACATAGACAATAGGATGCATGAAAACTTCTGACCGTGAGGATGCAGTCGCGAAATATGGTAGGCCAAAAGTAACCGACAGAGAGTATCTTCTCCGTGGTAGCGTATCCAAAAAAGTGTCCACCACAAGTCCCATCATGAAAATCATTTAAAACCTTTTCGGCCTCCTCATGAGTGAGGCACCTTCTTAAAATTGTATCGACACCATGATGATAAAATGTATCGCCAACGATCAGATAATATTTGGCTTGGTATCAAATATGTCACTGGTCAGAGTAAGAGGTATCAGGCTGAAAATTCTCGGCCTGGAGATAAATGATAAAATCCCCATAACAAGGATCAAATGATCTGATAAAAAATAGAGACTCGTTAGGAATAGATGTTTCTGAAGTAGTGGCAGTAATATCAGAGGGAAGGTCACAGAGAAGCTTAGCCAAAACTAAACACTTCTTTGATTTGGACTTTATAAATTCCAAATCAAACTCCTGCAAAATGAAAATCCATTTTGAATATTTCCCCCCCGGTAATTGACATGATAGGATATAATTCATGGGGTTGCAATCTGAAATGAAAATGGTCTCTCAAAATAATATATAGTGGCGAAATCTTTGGACAACTTGAATAGCTGCCAATGCAAGATTTTCTACGTATGAATACTTCACTTATGTATAATTGAGATTATGACTCAAATAATAGATTTGATTTTATATCCCATTTTCTACTTGGACCAATACCATAGCAATGGTTGTATCAACCACGACAATATATAAGAAATAATCACTTTGATAATTGGGGGAATACATTAATGACGCCCGGACAAGAGTTTCATTGACAACATCAAAAGAATCTTGTGCAACTTGGTCCCAATGGAAGGGAATACCATTTTTCAAGAGCCAAGTAAATCCTTTAGCCATTTCGACGTAGTTGAGTATGAACCTCCTAAGGAAGTTAGCCTTTCCTTGAGGTTTCTGTATCTGAATTAAATTTGATGGCGCAGGAAAATAAATAATGGATTGGACCTTCAATGGGTTAATTCGAATTCCTTTTTTTGAGGTGACGAATCCAAGAAAATGACCAGAATCAACAAA
Organism: Pinus albicaulis; assembly: GCA_034641835.2. NCBI lineage: Eukaryota > Viridiplantae > Streptophyta > Pinopsida > Pinales > Pinaceae > Pinus > Pinus albicaulis. The sequence goes on along the minus strand of CM076574.1, from coordinate 363,830,333 downwards.
AAACACACATTTATGTGGATTGAGGTGTATTTTGTAGTGTCGACAGCATAAAAACATGGTTCTCAAATGCATCGGGTGATCAGTCTGATTTCGTGAATGTGAGGGTAAATCATCTAGATAGGGTTGAACAATGTGCTTGATGTCATTGAAAGCATAATCCATTGCTCTCTGAAAAGTTTCTTTAGCGTTCTTTAAACCAAACGGTAGTTTCCTATAAGAAAATGTGCCCCAGGGACAAATGAATGTTGTCTTATATTGATTCGTTGGGCATATATTGATTTGATTGTAGCTGGAAAATCCATCCATGAATGAAAATATTTCACATCCAGCATAATCTTCAATAATTTGGTGGATAAAGGGAGTAAGATAGTTGTCTTTTGGACAAGCAATATTGACATCTCGATAATCGACGCATGCTCTAATCATTCCTTGTTTTTCCATGACAGAAACAATGTTGGAAACCCACTTAGTTAGAGAAAGAGGGTAAATGAAACCAACACACAAAATTTTTTCAACTTATGATTTAATGGCAGCGGCCTTCTTCGGATGAACAGGATGAAGGCGTTGACATACCGGTTTGACATGACAGTACATATTAATAGTGTGTTCAACGATACTAGTATCTATGCCTGGAATTTTCTCTTAAGACCAAGAAAATACATCACAGAATTCATGAAAGAGAGAGCGATATGCTTCAAGTTCTAATGGAGAACAAGATACATCGACATGAATATTTTCTACAATGCTAGGTTTGTTCGAAATATCGATAGAAATGGTTTCTTCAATATTTTACAAGTTTCGCTCGAAATAGATTGCATTAATAGGAAAAGAATTCAAAAATAAAATTTTTATCGATGGGTGATATAGTTCACTTAGATTATTTTCGTCATAATCAGGAAGATGGGAATGATGATGATAATATTCCCATGGTTCTCCTTCCGACATCATGGTTTTCAAAATATTCTCATCTATTAAGAAAGTTAAGGAAACATGATCAGATGGAGTACTAAAATCTAAGGAATGATCAACCCAAACAGCTAGTGACGATGATTTCGGATTCGCCACCCAAGCCAGATAGATTGATTTCTATGCTAGCTCAACAGGGCTAGGTGGAAAAAACTCATTTGACGTAACAATTTCAAAATCACCCGTACTCTTCCTTAAGCCAGATGGAATGGAAGAGATCATGTAGCAGGTATCTATACTTGCAATTTCTGCCGACGTCATAGGCGGTGGTAAAGCAAAGGTTCCCATGAGAGTGGAATCCTTTAAGAGTCCTACATCAATGTTCTAAAGTGTGATTTGGGGTGCGTGAACGAACGAAACACTCTAGTTACCTGTGAATTGGAGGCAAATAAGGAAAGTTGATTGATGACTGTGATAGCACCTTTATATGGAAAGGCGATCATTCTAAAATATGTAGAAACAATTGCAATCATAGCATATACCAATGGCCTTGCAGGTAAAATATTGTAGTCAAGGTGTCCGTTAACGACCTTGACAACAACATTCACTATTTTTCCCCCCTAGTTCTACATGCAGGTTATTGATAATACCACAAGACTTATATGTACGTCTGTTGAAATCCTTCAACGTCATTGATGATTGAGATAGGTGCGGCGAGCCAAGTGAATTCCAACAGTTTAGAGACATAATGCACGTAGATGCTCCCTCATCAATAAAATTATGATGAACAAGGTGATTGAGAACATTTACTTGTATGGAGAATGCCAATTATGATGGTAATTGCGGCACATAGCATGTATGATAAAAGACTACGAGATTATAATAGTTAGATCAATTCCACCAATAGCTGACAATAAAGCCTGTTTCTAGGAGGGACAATTTTGTAATACCTTAAGAGCTGACATAGGTGAAGGGGATTGAGCCAAATATTCAACTATATTATAATTTTTAGCAACTCTTGCTTGAGGATTATATGTCGATTTATGAATGACTCCCTTCAGTGGCTTGATTGTCAATTCAGGAATAGCAGGTGGCGGTACTGATTCCATTGACAGATTCATGGTTGAGGTATTAGTTTGATCAATGGCCTAACTACCGTAATCTTTATTACACGTTGACACCAAAATATATGTTGAATGTTATGTGATAGATAGCATAAGCACTTGGGAACTAAAAGCTGGATCTGAAGCAACCAAATTTGTGTCTGGATTCGGAAACGAATCTGTCAACATAGCCGATGCATGTGAAGTCTTAACCATTTTTGAGACTTCAGTTCAGTGAGGACAATCTCGAACAAAGTGTTCCTCATTACAAATTATGCATGGATAACAAGGTTTCCTATTTCTAGATGATTGATCAGATGATCTTTCCTGTGGGTTATAAGTTTTCTTTTTCTTAGATTTCATTTTTTTCTTACTTCCGAGTTGCTTATCACTTTTTCCTTTGTCAAATGACATGGTATTAATTTAAAAATAAGGTGTAGGATTAGATGCAGTAGTATGATGTGTGCTTGTAGTACCGATCATACCATCTCTAGCATGATAGTCCTTTGATGGAGGAGGAAAAATAAAATTAGATTGCGGTGCGTTAGGAATTTATTCATACTGTGCCAAAATGAGTATAAATCAAGTATAATATTGGGCACGAGAAATGACCCACTCTTCAGTGGCGACACCACCCTTAGCCACATCCTCAGTTATAGATGGTAATAGGGACTTGATGAACCACTCAACAAGGAGTTGATTAGGAACAATTGTCTTAACCATTATATGACGACGACGCCACTCATGCATATGATCAGAAATATGAGTAGCATTAGTTTGTTTAAATTAAATGCTACTTGGGGGGTCCAGGGGGGGTGGCTGTGACTTTATGGAGCCCTCCCATGGAGGGGGGTTTCGGGGGCAGCGCCCCCGAAGCTAAAAATAGATGTAAAATTTCATTGTAAAAGTATAGTAATTTCTCGTCAATTTGGGCTGTTCATTAGGCAAATGTTCTGATGGTAGAAGTTATGTTTAGTTTAGGGTTTTTTTTCCCTAGAAGGCAACCCCTCACTTGTATGAGGGTATTGTATTGCGGCTATGTATTGTATGTGTATTCTCAAAGAGAGAAACAAATAGGGAGACTGTGAGAGATAATAGAGGATATTACAACGGATCTGTTGTAGGTTGTGTCTCTTCATTTTACTAGATAATAGAAAGAAAGGATTGGTTGTTCAAGGTGGATGTAGCCCAAATTGGGTGAACCACGTATATCTGTGTCTCTATGGTTTTATGTGTTTAGTGTGCTTGTGTTTTCCGCATATTTTATGTGTTTAATTACTCTGTACTATTTAATTTTCTAACAACTAGTATCAGATTCGAAGGTCTATTTGGCTGATAAACTCACAGGAAAGAAGGGTTCCTGCTTCGAGTGGGAGTAATGGCGGAAGATGGTAAATTTAGGGTCAAGAAATTTAACGACCAAAACTTCTCGCTGTGGAAGATGTAGATGGAAGATTATCTGTGTCAGAAAGATCTATACCTACCATTGAGCAGAAAAACAAAGAAGCCGATGGCTATGACAGATGAAAATGGGATATTCTTGATAGAAAGGCACTTGAAACAGTACGGTTGTGCCTTGTGGCATCGGTAGCCTTCAATATTTCGAAGGAAACAACAACAGAGGGTTTGATTAAGGCGTTGGCAAAATTATATGAAAAACCCTCAGCCTCAAACAAGGTATTTCTTATGAAACATTTATTTAATATGAAGATGTCGGAAGGGGGATCTGTTACAGACCATTTAAATGATTTCAATACAGTTACCAATCAGTTAAGTTATGTAGGGAAAAAATTTGATGATGAAGTTAGGGATTTTTTATTTCTATGCTCATTGCCAGAAAGTTGGAATGGTTTAGTTATGGCCATTAGTAACTCTGTCTCTGGATCTAGTACTTTAAATTTTGATGATGTTGTTGATGCTATCCTTAGCGAGGAAATGTGACGGAAAAGCTCCGATGAGACGTAATGCTTTGAGTGCAGAGTCTAGGGGAAGAAGAATGGAAAGAGGAAAGAGCTTGGGATATTACAGTAAATCAAGGAAAGGAAGATCCAAGTCTAGATCGGGGATAATGTGTTGGAAATGCGGAAAGAAAGGACACCTAAAGAAAGACTATAGATCTTGGAAGGGAAAATAAGGAGACACATAGCAATAAAATAATCATGAAGAAAATGTGACAGGTGATGTGTTACAAGATGCTTTGATTATTTCTTTCAAAAATGTTACTGATTCTTGGGTTGTAGATTCAGGGGCCTCATTCCATGCCACACCTAATGAGAAATGTTTTCATGACTATGTTCAAGGTGATTTTGGACAAGTCCTTTTGGGTGATGATAAACCCTATAAAATTGTTGGAATGGGTAAGGTTCTTGTAAAACAGTAGAATGGAAACCAATGGCTATTAAAGGAGGTAATGCATGTTCCAGATCTGAAGAAAAATCTGATTTATACAGGGCAGTTAGGTGGTGAAGGTTGTGTGACATCTTTCACAGATAAAACCTGGAAGGTCACCAAAGGAGCCCTGGTAATAGCAAAAGAAGAAAAGGTTGGTACATTGTATTTATGCAATGGTATTTCTAACTCTGTTAATGCTTTAAATTCCAAAGGAGTAGATGCAACATTATGGCATCATAGGCTTGGACACATGAGTGAGAAGGGATGAAGATTATTCACTCAAGAAATTTGATGTCGGGTTTGAATAATGTTGATTTGGATTTCTATGAGAATAACATTTATGGAAAACAGAGGAGAGTCAAATTTCTCAGAGTTGGGAAAGAAAAGAAGAGCGAAAAATTAGAGCTTGTGCATACATATGTATGGGGACCTGCTCAGGTATCATCTCTTGGTGGCTCTCATTATTATGTTACTTTTATTGATGATGCAACTAGAAAAACTTGGATTTTGTATTCAGAATAAATTTGATGTATTTGATACTTTCAAGAAATGGAAAGCTTTGGTTGAGATTGAGAGAGGAAAGAAGTTGAAGTGTCTCAGATTAGGAAATGGAGGTGAATATTGGAGCAAAGAGTTTGATAGGTAATTTTCAGAGCATGGAATTCACAAAGAGAAGACAGTTTTAAGAACACCACAAGAAAATGGTGTGTCAGAAAGGATGAACAGAACAATCATGGAGTGTGCAAGGTGCATGATATTGCATGCAGGATTGCCTTTACAATTTTGGACAGATGCTGTAGATATTGCTATTTATCTAATAAATAGAGGGCATTCAATTTCCTTGGATGGTGGTATTCCAGAGGAAGCTTGGACAGGTAAAAGGGTAAACTACTCTTTTTTAAAGCCTTTTGGTTGTGAGGCCTTTGTCCATATTAATAAAGAAAATAGGACAAAGCTTGAGGCAAAATCAAAGAAATGTACCTTTATTGGATATGGTGTTAATGATTTTGGTTATCGCTTATATGATTATGAAAATCACAAAATCATTAGGAGCAGATATGTAATATTCAATCAAAAGGTCTTGTATAAGAATCAGTTGCAGGAAAAGAAATAGGAAAAAGAAAACAAATAATACACAGTTCTTGATGAGATCACAGAAAAAGTAAAGGTGCCTGAAAATAATAATAATAAAGAGCCACAACAACAACAACCACCACAACAGCAAAAGGCACCTCAAACACCTGAAAGTGGTGTTAGAAGATCTACGAGGACAAGTAGACCCCCTGAACGATACTCTCCTTCATTATATTATTTATTGTTGACAAATTCTGGTGAACCTGAATGTTATGAAGAAGCAATGGAGGTTGAAAGCAGGAAGAAGTGGGAGCTTGCCATGGAAGAAGAGATGGACTCCTTAATGCATAACCAGACTTGGGACTTAGTCAGGTTGCATGGAGGTAAAACTACATTGCAGAATAAATGGGTTTATAGGCTTAAGGAAGAAGATGGAGGAAAACAGAGGTACAAAGCTAGACTTGTGGTGAATGGGTTTTCATAGAAGAAAGGTATTGATTTTGATGAAATATTTTCTCCTGTTGTTAAGATGACTTCAATCAAAACTATTTTAAGTCTTGTAGCAGTGGAAGATTTACATCTTGAACAGTTAGATGTAAAGACAACATTTCTCCATGGATTTTTGGAGGAAGAGATCTATATGTAGCAACCAGAAGGATATGAGGTCAATGGTAAAGAAAAATTAGTGTGCAGGTTAAATAAGAGCTTGTATGGCTTAAAACAAGCTCCAAGGCAGTGGTATCTAAAATTTGACAAGTTTATGTTTGAACAAGGTTACACTAGATGTCACTCTGATCATTATGTTTATCTGAAATGGAAAAATGATGGTAGCTATATTATATTGTTATTGTATGTAGATGACATGCTTGTTGCAGGGTCTAGCATGCAGGAAATAAATGTGCTCAAAATAAAATTGGCAAATTCATTTGCAATGAAGGATTTGGGAGCTGCAAAACAAATCCTTGGTATGAGAATAACTAGAGATAGGAAAAATCGCAAATTAACACTATCTCAGAATGAGTACATACAAAAGGTGTTGAAAAGATTTAATATGCAGAATGCAAAACCAGTTAGTACACCTTTTTCTAGCCATTTCAAACTTAGTAAGGAGATGTGCCCCAAGACCCAAGAAGAAATGGACTACATGTCTAAAGTTCCATATGCATCAGCAGTTGGAAGCTTAATGTATGCAATGTTCTGCACAAAGCCTAATATTGCACATGCATTGGGAGTTGTAAGAAGGCACATGAACAATCTAGGAAAAGAAAATTGGATGGAAGTGAAATGGATTCTCAGATATTTGAGAGGTACCACAAATCAAGCATTATGCTTTGGTGGTTCAAACATTGCTCTACAGGGATATTTTGATGCAAATATGGCAGGTGAAAGAGATAACATGAGGAGCACTATAGGATATGTATTTACTGTAGGTGGAATAGCTGTTAGTTGGGTTTCAAAAATCCAAAGTGTTGTTGCACTTTCAACAACAGAAGCAGAGTATGTTGCTTCTATAAAGGCTAGTAAAGAAATGATTTGGTTACAAAGGTTTATGGATGAATTGGGTAAAAAGCATGATATGGGCACGTTATACAGTGATAGCCAAAGTTCCATTCATCTTGGAAAGAACTCAGCATTTCATTCTAGGACTAAACACATATAGCTCAAGTACCATTTCATACAGTCATTATTGGAAGATGGACAGTTGAAGTTGGAAAAGGTACACACTAGCCAGAATCCTGCAGATATGCTAACAAAAGTTGTAACCAGGGAGAAACTGAGATTATGCTCAATTTCAATTGGTCTTCAAGGATGACGATGAAGATAATAAATGGCCAAGTCCAAAGAGGAGTCATTGTCCAGCAAATGAAGTAGCGGTTGAGTTGCTATAGTCAATCTCCAAGTGGGATATTGTTGGGTGTGGAGCCTCATTATCTTGTTTATTTTGTATCACAGCGTTGGACCCCTGTACCTTAATGGGGCGGTACCTCCACCTGAAATTAAACGCTTCCTGGGGGATGGCTGTGACCTTATGGAGCCCCCCCCCTAGCGGGGGGTTTCGGGGGCAGCGCCCCCAAAGCTGAAAAAAGATGTAAAATTGCCTCGTAAAAGTATAATAATTTATAGTCAATTTGGGCCATTCATTAGGCGGATGATATGACGGTAGAAGCTATTTTTAGTTTAGGGTTTTTTTTCCCTAAAAGGAAACCCCTCGCTTGTATGAGGGTATTGTATTGCGGTTGTGTATTGTATGTGTATTCTCGGAGCGAGAAATAGATAGGGAGACTGTGAGAGAGAACAGAGGATATTACAACGGATCTGTTGTAGGTTTTGTATCTTCATTTTGCTGGACAATAGAAAGGAAAGACTGGCTGTTCGGGGTGGACGTAGCCCAAACTGGGTGAACCACGTATATCTGTGTCTCTTTGGTTTTATGTGTTTAGTGTGCTTGTGTTTTCTGCATATTTTATGTGTTTCATTGCTCTGTAATATTTAATTTTCTAACAAGATTTTCATTCTAGTTTCATATTGTATGGGTAAATGGAAGTGAGTCAAAAAGATACTAGCTAGGGAAGTGAAATTATCAAAAGAAGCTCTAGGTAACTCAATGTACCATTTTGCAGTCAGACCAGTGAGCTTACGTTGGAAAATACGTAGCCGAACATAGTCATAATTTAGGGAGTTTGATGAAAACCACAAATGATAAGTCATAACATGAGTCAACGGGTCTTTTCCAGGGTTTCCATTAAACTTAGGAATATTCGAGGGTAATTTATGGGGTATCACCGGCCACCAAGGAGAATAGTTGATTGGATCATTGGTGAGCCAATTTAAATTTGGTAACTCTAAAGTTCCAAAAGAGGGCAACTGTCGATTAAGGTCAGGTTGAGCATAGCTAGGGTATGATGGAATTGCTTGGGCAATAGGCCTTTGAGCACCAACATAAGGAATCTGCTACTTGTAACCTAGATAGGGGTAGTTTTGATAAGCAAACACTTGAGGATTTTGTTGACCAAAACCTGGGTACGATACTTGTTGAAATGAAGGTTGAGGAATTTGCACTTGAGGCTGCCAAGGGGTTTGTCCACCAATGTTATAACCCAAATTAGAATAACTTGGATTTCGTTGAGGATAGGTATAACCTAGTTGTGGTTGTGGCATCCCATAATATTGTAGTCCAGTTTGTGAATAAATGATTCTGGGTATAGGTTGTTGTTGTAAATTAGCTGAAGGATTCGGAGTCTGAGAGCCCAGTACTTGAGGGTATTGAGTTGAAGGACATGCCTAAAACAGTTGTTGTACAACAGTTGGAATTTGTAACAGGGGTAAATATGTATTAACAAGTGGAATTAATGTGGGTGCAACAAGTTGAACCAGTTGATACGAGTGTAAAACCATTTGTGGTTGGATAGGCAGAGTGGGTTGCCATTGACAAACATTCATTTCGACATTAGGTTGACCAAAAAATTATGGAGTACTTTCAAAGTGGCACTACTACATTTGGCGGAAATTCTGACACTTGGTTCCGACGCTTTTGACCAAATGTCAGAAATTTCCCCAAAATTTTCCATCCCGTTCGAAACCGTCGCTATATCGACATTTATAGAAAAGTGTCACAATACCGACACTTAGAAAAGTGTCGCAATTGCGAAGTTTGGAGGAAGACATTGCAATTGCGACACTATGGCCCAAAGCATCGATATTGCGACGACTGCCTCCAAACGTCGCAAGTGCGACACAATGTCTAAGTGTCACAATTGCGACATTTGGAGGCACCCGTCGCAATAGCGACACTTTTTCCTCCGTCGATATAACGACACTTATATGCAAGCTACATAAAAATACGAAACTTATATGCACGCTACATAAAAATGATTTTATTGTTTCGTATCCATCGCAATAGCTACATTAAAGTCTGATATCACGCGTGCATTCGCCCTCCGCTCTTGCAGAACAACATTCGCCCTACTTAAATGCTCTAAGGATTTTTCAATAGTGGCTCCAAAAGCTTCACTTCAAGGCCCTTCAAGATCATCTCCAACAATGCTATACCATCAGCTTCAACAATGTTGCTCCAAAAATATCCTCAAGGTCTTCACAACAAGTTTACTAGAAGTTGCTCCAACAATATATTCAATAAGATCTTCATTGTCAACTCGTCTCTTGTTTGGGTGCCTTAATGTGCAATGACATGTTTCCAGGACTGAATTCAATGCAAGGCATATTTGAAACTCTAACTCTGTCTTTCGGTGTCTTATTAGAAATTATTTCAGTTTTCATTTTGTGTTTTCAAGTTAGATATTGTTTTCAAGTTTTTACATTTATAATTTTATTGCAATGTGGCAGACTGATCAGGGCAGTACAGGAACAACCCCGAGACGGGATGATCGCGGAAAGAGGCCGGCGGAAGAACATGTAAAGTGCCAGCATTGCTCTATCTTCAGGTATTTTAGTTATTTACATAATTGAAATAATATTAATTTTGTTCAAATATGCAGACACCTAGCCATGGTACGCCTGATGATTCCCTCTTTGAGGAAGAGATTTCTTCATCCCTATCTCCGGTGTTCTTGTTGCGAAAAAAGGCACGAGATGCAAGGTCAGAATTTAATACTTTGATAGACACGCCTCAAACACCTGAAACAGAAGAGAGGATAAAACATCTTATGAGCCAGCTAGAAAGATATCAGGTAATAATAAAAAGTCAAAAGGATATTTTTTTTGTTCTCCATGAGATGAATTGTGATAGTTTGATTTTTAATTTTTACATTGACTAAACTAACAAAAATTTCTTTTGTATGTAGCGTTTTCTGGCACTTGCTGAACCCGGTGTTGCTAGTAGTGGGACACAAGAGCAAGAGATTTCCCAACAACCCTCTCGTACACCTTCTACTCCTTTAGGTGCTAGCCAAGAAACACACCCTGCCCAAGCAGACACCCAGCCAACCACTGAATGTGTTGGCAATGATGAGGCTGATATGGCCAACTACATTATTGTGTTTCCTGGAGCTACACGTGTCAGCTCCACAGGGACCATTAATGGCATGTTGTTGGTGAACGATGAAGGTGTCCCTATAAAGCATGTACAACTCCCAGGTAAATTTTAATATTTTAACTATTTCATGTACTTTATCTAAAACATATTTATCATGATTTTTATTTTTAAATTAATGATAATATCTTTTCTTTTTTGTGTGTGTAGGAAACAATGAGTTCTACAGGTTTCTGGAGAGCGATGCGTTGGTAATTTTTTGCCCAACCATACACACAGGGTGGAATTCCCAGAATTCCAACCTGAAAAAATAACTTCTAGATTATCTAGAAGCCCTTTTTGGGGTCGGCACATTTGACAGAACAGCGATGGCTCGGGTAGCCGACAAATATTTGAAATATACCAGGGACACCTATAGGACGCAATTGAAATTTAAACCTAGATATGAGTGTCCTCTCGTAGTTCCAGAGAGTGAGTGGAGAGCACTTATCCATGACGGAAAAGAGAAAAGGGCAAAGAAAGAAGGAAAAATTCCAACTGGACCCGCAAGGTAAATTACAACTTTAATTCAATAGCTTTAATTTTCTCTATGTCTAAAATAAAAGTGTGCTATGTCATATCTGACTTCAATCTTTTGATGCTAGGTTTCCTGACACCTCAAAGGAAACCAAAGCTAGGATTTAAAAAAAGGGCCATCACAAGCCAGGCCAGGGCGGCTACTTGAAATTAGCTGCAAGAATTGTAGTTAAGTAGCTAAACATCTTATAATTAATTGTATCGCCTTCCAACGTTTTTGTAATCCTATCAAATATGATTAAAAATACACAATCATATGTAATGTAGGGTGATGACTTCGGAACATAAACTACAGAGGAAGATAAAAATATCGCTTTCCATTTCAGCTATCAAGCTGTAGTTGAACATCGCAGAAGCTTGGGGCAGGTCCCAAGATCCAGAATGCCTGATAAGGTAAAACATTAACCTTTTAATATGTTTTTTTTCGTCCATAAATTTAATGTATAACAACTTTGTTTAAATCAGGGGAGCAGCACTACCGACGAGGAAAATAACCCAGTTTTAGAGCCAGATGTAGATGATCCTCACGTGCAACCTGATTATTGTAGTGGGGACCAGGCCGACAATGCTACTATCAGTGAGGGTCATGACGGTAATTAATTTCCACTTATAATTTTTTCTAATTATACCTTGATGGTTGTCCTTATAATTTTTTTTTTTTAAATGACAGAGAATGTTTCCCTTGAGGATCTTACCACCAGAGAGGAAGACAGGGCAACAGTCCCAACAGCGGAAACTGGTGCACCAGGTAAATAATCTCATTGCAATTTTTTTTTATTAATATTATCGAACTATTTCAATGATATTTAAAAACTGAAAATTAAAATTTAATTATCTATTTTTGTAGGCGATGCCCTGTCACTGGATGAGACCAGACATCGTGACTACGCAACTAGGTCAGCAGCGACAACTGGTGCACCAGGTAAATAATCTCACTGCAATTTTTTTTATTAACATTACCAAACTAGTTCAATGATATTTAAAAACTGAAAATTAAAATTTAATATTATTTGTTTTTGTAGGCGATGCCCTGTCACTGGATGTGACCAGACATCGTGACTACACAACTAGGTCAGCAGTGACAACTGGTGCACCAGGTAAATAATCTCATTGCAATTTTTTTATTAATATTACCGAACTAGTTCAATGATATTTAAAAACTGACAATTAAAATTTAATATTATCTGTTTTTGTAGGCGATGCCCCATCACTAGATGAGACTAGACATCGTGACTACGCAACTAGGTCAGCAGTGCGGGTTGAAAGGCACGAAACAGGAGCAGAGCATGATGATATTGATGATGTAATTAGGAGCTTTATAAATAGGAAGAAGAAAAAGAAAATTCGATAATGTAAAATATTGTATTATTATAAGACAAACGTTACCATACATGGAACATTTTTTGCGTTATATAAAAAACTCATTTATCATACCATTTTTATGTCAAGCATTAATTGCAATGTTTCCTTGCGTACTTTTTGTTGAATTGTTTTTTTATTAGTTATTGAATTTTTTTTTATGCTCATGAAAGTAAAAAATGAAATATAGATTGGGTATTGGGGAATTGAGAGTGATTTGAGGGGGGGGGGGCTGCGAGGGGCCATAAGAGCTTCCACCTTCACATGGTTGGCCCTGTTTAGTAGAGAATAATTTATTGGAGCGATTTAATCTTGGAGAAAACCTCCCTTGATCCAGCGTATCAACAAAAAAGTCACTGTTGACTTAGTTTCTACTCTTTCAGATCGTGGGAGGCTTGTTCCAAGTTCATACGACTCCAATAAATTGTTCTTGAAACGAAGAGGAGCTTATTCAGGTATGTTTTGAAATTTTCAACATATGTTCTAACATTATCATAAGAATGCATCTCAGAGTAAAACATACTACATCAATTGCTTGTATTTATTGTATAGATAATGATGGATTTTGATTGAATTGGCAGTGCAGGTACAAATCCTCTTGCATCATGAGCAATACAACTTTTCAACCAGGGTCATGTCCAGGATATTTTTGCTTATGCGCTTGACCAGGTTCGTAATGTCACATTTTGTAAGTTCCTTTACAGTTCATAATTCAATATTAAGCTTGTTCATGATTATTATCGAGGTTTTTTGTATGTGTTTTTTCATCTATTTGATTGTAAGCAACTCTGCATGTTTCCTGTTGTTCACTATGATTTCTCCCATTACCACTCCCAGGATGAATCCGACTTTATTTTTACATAGGTTACTTTATTGTTACTATGATTTCTCCATTTATGATTTCATAGGTTACATCATGTAAATTTGTCAATCTCAGGTTGGTGATGAGCTTTAGTTCTCCAGATTTGGGGCTTTTATGATATTTTCTCCCTCATGTCATTCATGCATCACCTCGTTATTTGAGCATGCCAATTGTCTACCACTTGTACCAATTGGCACATGTCAATCTCTGAGTGGTGCCACATTTCACCTATTTTCAGTGAGAGTTTAGGTTTTCTCTAACATAGCTTCAGAAATCCGATTCAGTGCCTGCTTGAATATCGTCACATAATACTCATGGTTTGGATTGATGAGCATGTTCTGAATGGTTGGTTGATTCATAAGAACCACTCATATAGTCATCTTGAGATATTTCAGAAGTTTTCTTGGGTTTCCTTTTTCACCGTTTCTAGTGGGTGGGATGGTGTGGGGTGATCCATCAATACTGGTGCTCTTGTAGTAGGGAATTTGTTTTTGGGGATATAAAAGAGCATTTGATGTAGATATTCCATTGGATGCATTCATAGATGGGCACGAGAGGTCAAGAATTTAAATTAAAAATATGCAACCTCTAGCATGGCAACTTGAAGGCCGCGAGAGACACTGGTTAAAGATTGTTTTGTGCTGGCCTTAATATAGTTGTGATTTATTTCTATTAATTAATGCAAATATATAGTCTGGTCTCATTAAAATGAGGATTGTGGTTGTATTTCTCTTTGGTTGTTTCTCTCTTAATGCTCCAGAAGTTGCCAAAAGTTGCGATAGTTGTTTAGTTTGCCTGTTACAACTTAAAAGTGGTTTTTAGCAATGGGAGTCATGTTGTTTAAGGTTCATACTAATATGAAGATCTTTTAATTTTATATTCAGGATAAGAGAAGATGGCCTCTGCTTTGGGCAGTATGACAACAATTGCCACATCTACCTCATTGGGTAACAATGGAAAGGGGAAGAAGTTGGGTACAATGTTTGATAATTATGGCAGACAATTGTCTTCTCTTTCATTTTTTTCACCCATTTACTTTAATCGCTCAAGCAGAAGAGGGACTCTGAGATTATGCGACAGAGAGAAGGTAGTTAATACAAGAGCTCTGGAAAAGGAGTTGTACTTCAACAAGGATGGCTCAGTGACAAAAAAATTACAGGTCAGAGAAAAAATTATGTTTAAAGGAAGGTCACCTGCATGTGAAACTTCACTGCGGTGGATCTTTCATTGTCCACTTATATTTGATTTTAATGTGTTATTTTAATTTTTCATGGAGGGTTGTTTTGGCATATGGTCTAGCATTCAATTGCACACTTACCGAAAGCATTTTCAATTTGTCTTGTAGGTGTGAACAAACTTGTTGATCTTGTTGGAGTCACCCTTGGGGCGAAGGGAAAAATGTTGTCTTGGAGAGCAAGCATGGTTCTCCGAAAATAGTTAATGATGGTGTGACAGTAGCTAAGGAGGTAATTTGTAGATGTGTGCTCTGGTTTTATTTTTAACGTTGTATTAGTTCCCCTTCTTAAATGTCTTAGATTTGGTAGGCATAATTTGAAAACTCAAAGGTGAAAGGAAACATATTTGCTACCCAGTGGTCTACTTGGCCTATGGATTAGCCACATTAGAGTAATGCATAAAGATTTTCACAAAAATAAAAGGAAAGGGTTATGGCTGAGTCAAATTTTATTGTTATTGACAGTGTAATGAAATGTATCTCAATGCTATGTTTTTGGCCTTTTTATTGGTTGAATTAGAGGACCCTGTTGAAAATATTGGGGCCAAGTTGGTAAGGCAAGCTGCGACAAAGACAAATGATTTAGCTGGGGATGGAACCACAACATCTGTTGTTCTTGCACATGTTGGAATATTGAAAAATTCCAGAACAATGAATGGAGAATAAATCTCCCTTATTTTGACACAGAGAAAATAAAAATATCTTTGATAGGAGACAGAGTTTCAATAATTTGAAAACAAAATTCTATTCCCTTCAATAACTCAAAAAAAAACTATTACACTTCTTCCTCACTGAGAGGGATTACAAAATTATGACTGCTACAAAACGCAGTGCATAAAACCAACTGACTGTCTGTTCAAAACAAACATACTCTGTCTCTAAAACACTCTGTTGTGTTTTTCACTTTCGCACTAATGTGCATACACACTTAAAAAGTTACACTCAGTCTTTCACTTTTTATACACTGCTGTGTAATAAAAAAATTACGCACTGTCTATAAAAAAAACTACCAAGCTTTTTTGTCCTTTTTATTTTTATATGCTGTAACATATAAAACATATTATAATAAACCCTCTTTTAAAAAAAATAAAATAAAAACTAAATTCTATGTCCCACCTTTCATTTCGCATATGATATATATATGACATATGTTTAAAACATATGTATATATTAAAGCATACATAAAATTAAATTATCAAAACATTAAAGAACCCTTTGCGTGGGACTTCAAAAGTCTGAATAGATTGAATTTCAAACCAAATTCACGTTCCAAAATGGGATGCTGACGTCTACCTAATTTGTAACGCGAATTCTCAATCCAATGTGCCTTATAAAAAATTCGGGTCCGGTTTTCAGGTTTTCAAATTCCCTTCAATTTCATGCAATCCAATATTAATGCTCCACGTGTCCTCCTTTTTAATTTACAAAAATGGGGGGCAAATTTCCGTTTGTTTAATTTCTGGTTGGTGAATTGCGTTAATGCTGGTTGTTGTGTTTAAATACAATCCTGTACAGAAATATGGTTGTGGCCGTCTACAAAAAAAACTTGCAGGAATTTTAAATACTGAATTAAATTTCTGGATTATGTGGATGTTCAAAGAGTGACATAATCCCTTCCCCGCAACTAATTTATAAGATATTGGAAAGTATGGTGAGAGAAAAATGGTGGGATTTACAATCAACCATATTCACTTTGAAAACAATGGGGAATTAAGAGACCATTATACCTAACAAGTCCTTATAGATATTGAAGCCGAGGCACAAATACATGACAACAACCTTCATACGAGAATTATTTTATTTGAGTAAGGGAATAGTAGTTGTAACTTAAGGTTGCAACAATGGTTCCATAAAACAATTACTTGTATCCGACTATAGTAACTATGGATTAAAGTTGCAACAACTGTGGCTTGAGGTTGCAGAAGTTGTGACTTGGGGATGCAACATTTGCGACTTAGAATAAAACACATTATATATATATATATATATTAAGAGATTATTATACTTGAAAAATACTTATCAATATTGAAGTTGAGGCATCGATACACGGTAACAATCTTTATACGAGAATTATTTTATTTGAATAAGGGAACAATAGCTGTAACTTAAGGTTGTAACAACGGTTCGATAGAACATTTGCTTGTATCTATTTGCAGTAACTATGCATTAAAGTTGCGCCAACTATGGCTTGAGGTTGTAGGAGTTGTGGCTTGGGGATACGATATCCGCGACTTAGAATAAAAAATATTATATATGAAAGAAAGTATATATATTAAGAGATCATTATATGTAACAATTCCTTGTAAATATTGAAGTTTACCCATAGAGACACGGCAACAACCTTTATACGAGAATTATTTTATTTGAGTAATGGAACAACAACAGTAACTTAAGGTTGCAACAATGGTTACATAAAACTATTGCTTGTATCTAGTTGTAGTAATTGGGTGTTAAAGTTACAGTAGCTATGCCTATGACTTAGAATAAAACAAATTATATATAAAATAATATATATATATATATATATATATATATATATAGAGAGAGAGAGAGAGAGAGAGAGAGAGAGAGAGATTAGAAAATATATTACAACAATATTTATTTAACTAGTATGTTAAAAAAATAAAATTTACCCGGTCACAGGTGTGGGGGCATCTGGAAAGGTATGGATACCAATCCATTTAGAATATACATGGAATCAACACCCAAATCCGTGATTAGTTTTTGAATATGGAAGATGAAAAACAAGAGATACATGCCTAAACAAATTAAGAAATGCTACTATTTTGATCACTCACACATTTACATGTGCTATTGTCTACACACCTTCTATTGGTGGACGATGTTATCCTATTTCTTGCAGGATATAGTAGATAGGACTAGTATGTGAAGACTCATTAGAGCTCTAAAATCATTTTGGGTTTCATTTGGAATATAAGTAAACCTACTCAAGTCTACCATCACTTTCAATGATTTGGAAGATATGTTAGAAAAAACAATCAACCAAGTGCACCCATTTCATATACTTGGGATTTATGTTAAGATTTAATGAATATAGGTATGGAGATTGGTTCTTTCCATATCAAAAAGTGGGAAAAATAATCACAATATGGTTATCCTTGGGTGGCACATTAACCTTAGTAGTGTCCATACCAGGATATTGGCATTCCCTAGCTTATATTCTTGTTGGTATCTTGGGAAATATTAGAAAAAAATGCTTTCATTTTATCTAGAAGGAAAGTAAAAGCAAAGGAGGCATCCCTATAGTAAAATGGAAATGGATTTCCAAGCCAAAAATCACATGATTCGTTGGATACTAAATAATATTCATCATTTTTGGAAAGCATTATTTTCCAAGAGTCTTTGGAGAATCATAAAACATTTAGGCTTGTGGCCGGATGTAATAAAATCAAAGTAAATAGGAAAAATTTCATATAAGGATAAATTTTACAAAAGTTCCAACAGTTCTTCCCACCATATATCTTCTGGTATTCTGGTCCGTTGAAGTTTTCTCAATGTTTCATCAGCCTCAGTATATCTGAAAAAGGTAGGCTGAATTGGAAACAAATTCTTTACTTCATGCTCAAGATAAAATAAATTTTCCAATCTGTCATGAAGATTTTTTCCTGTTGGCAATGTTGCTTCTGATGTACTGGTTGAAGAATTGGCCTGATTGTCAGCATACTTGTCCAATTTTTCAACATAGCTTTCAAGGTCCATTAGTTTATCGTCTGAAACTATAGGACTGAGCAATCCTTTTTTCAACAAAATATCAAATCTTTCTCTGAAGGCAATGATTTCTTCTTGCATATCTAAGCACCTTCGTTCTAGATTCTGCATAAGGGTTCTCTTAGTAAAAACTCTTTTTATTTCCAAAATTGTTCCGGTCCTGTCTTAAATACCAAGTTCTACAATTTGGTGTCTGGTTTGAGTGTTTAGAAACTGTATGAGTTGATTGGCTTCCTTAGGCCTATTTCCCAATTCTTCTCTTGTACTTTGAACTTCTTCTATAGCCAATTTGACTAAATCATTCTGTTCATACATAATCTGAATTGAAGACCAGACATCCTTTATTGATTGGATAATGTTGTCCCAAATAATTTCATTTATTTCCTTTAAAGGTTTCTCCAATGTGAGATCCTTTTCCAATGCTTTAACCAATTTTTCTAATCTTTTGACCTCTCTTGTTTTATCAGCAACACTCATTTTTGAGAGATCATATATTTGTTCTAAATTAATAAGTTGTAACTTTGTGTGCTAGAGTTCTGTTACTTGAAGTTTCAATTCATTCATTGACTTTATTAATTCTTCAGAACTCAAATTGGAAGTATTTACCTGTGATAGCTTTGTTGGTTGACCTGTTGTGGATGTACCTGTACCTGTAATTGCCTCTATTGTTGATGCTGGAATAGTAGACTACTTGTTCTTTAGTGCCTATTCAAGCTCTTTTTTTGTTTCATTTAGTTGCTCATTCAGTTTCAAAAGCAAGTCCATCATTTCTTCTTCAGAATTTTTCTTTATCATCTCTTCAGTTTGTGGATGTCTTGAAGCTGGAAATTTCAACTGCTTTCTCAAAGCTGCAATATCATCATCTTTTTTCTTGATTAGGGCCTCTATACCTTTGACATATTTAGGATTTTGATCCAATCCAATGATTATTTCCTCCAATGTCTTTATCCTGTTGTCTTTGGCCTGAGAATAGGCTTTTTCAAGCTGTAATTATGCATTAGTGTTCTCCAAAGAATCCTGCAACTTCTGAGTTGCCTTTGCTTTATCAGTCAAAGTAGAATAGATCATTTCACCAGTCTTCTTATGTAACTCAATCTGATAGAAAGGATGAATATCCTTTGCTAAGACTTCAAAATTTGTTCTAATATAATGTGCAACTCTTTGAGGCTGCTGCACTTTTGGTTTGAAGTGACTCATTATCATTTTGCCTTGCTGAATGTCATAAGCTGACATCAATATTTCTTTATTCTTAGGAGCCATCTTCAAATACTGATTGTAAACCTGGAGTCTTAGTGGATCATTCCTGGCTTTTATATTGATAAAGGTTTTCTTTATATCTCCTGCATCTTTAACTGGTGGTTTGAAAGAAGATATTTCAACACTCTGTTGCTTTTGCAACTCTTTTCTATGTAAAGTAGTGGATGCCCCACTGAATGTACCTATTTGTTTACTATCCAAATCTTCTCTCTGGCTATCAGGAATTTCCTGAACAAAATCTACTTCTGGAAGAGGATTTAATTTTTGTCTTTTAGCATGAGGCTGTTCTGAAGATCCACCAACAGGGGTAGCAACTTCAGCATCTCTCTTCTTGCCTTTTTCTATATTGATAGGAGTTTGTAAAATTGAAATTTCTGGCTCATTGATCTGAATAGGAGGAACTTGTACTTGACCCTGTTCTTTAGAAGTCTTAGGTTGCTCTATCATTGTGAATTTTTCAAATACTTGTATGTCAGGCTCCTTTTCTTTTCCTTTAGATTATACTGTGGCCAATGCACTGATCTCCTGTAAATTTTGCTGAGAAGTCCCTGCAGAAGAAGGACCAATACCTGGTATCTGCACCTGTCCAAAAGATTCTAGGTCAATTATTTTCTCAAGGTCTTTCATTACATTTTCAACATTGACCTGCTCACTATCCTGTTCTACCAATGTTCCTTCCATCCATTCATCCATATTGGCATATTGTTCAATTTCTGGAATTTTGTGATGAATGTATGGTGATAGTTTATTTTTAATTCTTCTATCATAGATAAAGCTATTTGGGTCATAAGGCACCCGGTAAAAACTTTTTTGTAATCTGAGATATTCTTCTAAGATTCTTTCTGCTTCCTTTCCAGCATCTCTAGAGTTACAAACAAAGGGACCTAATTGACTTTTGATCCTGAGTTGAGCCTTTTTATTTGCATTGCAAAAATGAAATATATCTGAGTTAATCATTTGCCTGAAATTCTCTAGTGCAAAGAGTCTCATGGGGACATATTTGGGCAACTTGAATGGGCACAACTCACATCCATATATTCTGATCTTAGTGTGATTTTGATACAAGTACCAGTCACCTACCCTATATTGTTTTGAGAGCTGTAGAATTTTCTTGATTTCATTATTGACTCTAGGAGGGGAAACTCCTGTTAAAAAAGTGATTGTAGGGTGTAAAAATAGGTCAATAAACTCATTATAGGAGTAAAGAGAATCAGAGGAATTATGGGTGATGGCAGACCAAAATATCACAGACCTAGGATTTCCTTTGGCATCAAGTTTCTGAACATGGAAAGGGAAAATTTCTGATTGGTAATAAATCATGAGATGATATATAACAGAAGAATATTTGAACATTGTTTCATTCTCAAATCTCATGAACTGATCATGGATTTTATCAGCAATGTAGGATGCAAAATCATACTTGACAGTAGGGGACTGTCCAGGGGTAAATATAGACAACAATACTAGGGTTACTTGATCAACATATTCACTAGTATTGAAACCCATGATAAAGGATATCATATTCAGAATAAGCCTACCCACATCAGTGAAAAAGGTATAACCATAGGGGGGAGGGCCTTTGGGCTGATGCTCTGGTAACATGAAGGTTTAAAAAAATGTGATTTAACTCTTCATGGGACAAATTGGCAGACTTTTCAAGTAATTCTCCCATGGATAGGGGAGTGAGGGCTTGACCAGGTTGAAATTAAAACATTTCATTTATCGACTGAGTAGTGATTGGGAAAAGGATGTTCTGACTCTGGGACAAAAATGCTCTTTGATTGGGGTCATAGTTTGCATCGCAGTAATGAATTAACTCAGGAAAAATATGGACTGAGGGGAGAAGATACATGGGGAGAGTGGATTCCCATAATCCAATAATATCATAACTGTTTATAAAGTTATCTCTACAGTGGAAAAAGGTTCGAAGAGGATTATCACTAAGAACGAGGTCTTTAATTTGAAAATCTCTATCTGCTAGGGGCAGATAGTCTAAATCTCTGTGAGGGGCATTGAAAGGTGCGACGTTCAGAGCCACTGGAACCTCCATTTCTGGTTCTTGTGGATTAAAAAATGAATTTCAGGTTTTTGTGAAGAAAAAACACAATTACAAGTTTTGGGAATGAAATTTACAATTCTGGGGATTGAACAAGACCAAATTGAACTCTGTTTCTGTCTTTCGTGCAGAATTTAAAACAAAAGCTAGGATTTCACAGAGTTTTAATGGGAATTGGGGTAAATACCTATTTTTTGGGAGATGAATAGTGATTAAATAGGTATAGGCTATGGCGTATGAACTCTGGATTACTGGTATGCAATTGTCTTCAGTAAAATACAGTTGATGGCACTTGAAAGTTTGTTTTTGAAATTTTCTGCATGAGACTTTGGTCGTTCACAGAATAATGAAAATGACGCGGGAAATTTTTTTTTATTCACAAAGTCCAAAGGGTGACGGGGTTTTTATTTATTTATTTAATGGATGACGTCAATAGGTACAGAGGATGAGTCACGAGAGGCAAGCGGTAAGCGGTTTCCATCACACCACTTTTGGGGAAAAGTGGTTTTGGGCGAAGGGCAAGCGATTCCATAGAATGATTGACACGTGGCATGGCACTGTTTGAAAACCACTTGGCCATCGCGCATTATTGTTCGGACGTGGATGGCTAGCGATATCATTAATAACCATTGATCTCAGATGGGTTGATCGAACGACGATGGGGACGTGGAAGTGACGGGGATTTAATATGGAGGGCCCGATGCAATTAAACGTTAATTAATCTCATCAGGGGGAATCTGATTGGCGGAGTTAATTAATCGTGAGGATTAATCAATTTGTTTATAAAAATGCAGGAAAGTGATCGGGAAATGATTTAACCAAGGTTAGCAGTTAAGGGAGGTATTGGGGATTTTACAAAGGGTTTATAGTTTTAACCTTGGCAAAGGGAGTCGAGGGATTAAAATACACAGGGGGAGAATTATTTTTGTATTAAAACACATGATAAAACATGTTTTAATTATTTTTTCAATATACTTTGATTATATGATAATTAAATCATATTAATCTAATTACCATAGGGGGAGAAATTTAATATTACGATATATTTAGCCAAAGGGAGCATAAAGTGGGTTTTTTATTTAAACATGTGCGAATAAATAACTTTGGCTAAAATTTATTAATGGGTTTTTGGGGATATTATATAAAAAGGAGTTATATATAATAGGAAAAGGTTATTTTCGTAAGGATTTAATACATAAAATCAATGTTAATATGACAAGGGGACAATGTAAACTCAAAATACATTAATATAACTAAGAAAGTGAAGATTTAAAAGCAAATTGCATTATAATCACTTCATCACTTAGACTTGGAATAAAATGTGATTTTGAGGGTTTTTTATGAAATAATGCATAATTTTCCTAAGTAAAATGGGATTTTACTTAGGAAAAGATGTTTAGAAATGAGTGAATGTTATTAAGAATGACTTCAAGTACTTAGGCTTTTCCAATTATTGGGCCGAGGGTCCGGTCCCTCCAAAAGTCAAGGAAATTCCTTGAGCCCCTCTAATTTTCAAAAACCTTAGTACTTAGGGGAAATTAGTGAAATCTTTAGGGGAAGATGAGAAGGGAAGTTAATAACTTTGAATTTGCTTTTCTTTGAATTTCTTCCAGTATAGTGTCTGCCTTTGCACTTTGTGATGAAAGTAAATATTAACACATTTAGAGTCATTGTCCATCACATGCAATTCTGCAACATCATCTACCTACCCTACCTACTTTACTCTACCATTTTTTCTTCTTTATTAGGGTGCACTTAGACTAGAAAACCCTTATCACACTTTCTTTTCTTTTACATGTAGAAATCTACCTAAGTCTAACCTTATTACATGTAAGTCTAAAAAATCTTCTAAGAACCTTGATTTTCTTAGGAATAGGTCATTTTGTAATAGCTTACATATTTTGAGGCTCCAACTTCACTCCTTCCTTTAAAACAATATGAACCAAATACTCGAATTCTTATTTCCCAAAAGCACATTTGGATATTTTTACATAAAAATGATTGTTCTCAATAATTTATATAACTTTTCCACATGTTTACTAGTGTGGTATTCCCCTGATTTATTATAAATATGTGTATTATCAAAGAAAACCAACACAAATTTTATAATATGGGATCAAACAAAATTGTTCTTAAGTCGAGCCCGCCGGACTTCAAACGGCGATAAACCATAATTAAAACCAAATTCGCGTTCCAAAATAGCTTGCTGACGTCGGCCAATTTTGTGACGCGAAAACCAAATGAATTCCGCCTTAATCTTTTTCGGGTCCGAAGTTGGGCTGGCGTACGGAGGGAGAGTTGTGACACAAATTTCTTATCAAATTCGCCCTAATATTTTTCGAGTCTGGATTTCCACTGTGCGAGCGGCCCAAACAAAGATCTGCTCTAATAAATTTCTGCCACGTGTCCTCAATCAGAACTTGCCCTGCTCCCAGCTGTGGGTGCATTCGATGGCGTTTAAGGCAATGGGACATGGATGTGGCGATTTCATATCAATCACATTAAGTTTTAACGTTGTTCAATTAAGTTCCAAGGTTTTCACATCTAATTGCATTAAGTTTTAACACTGTTCAAGATCGTACCTCCACTCCTCTTAGCGATTCCGCATGCTCCAATATGATCCGGCCTTCGGCCCTCATTAATGATCAGAGATTAATTATGACGGGCGTCCTTCGATTGCATTGTAGTCGGGTCGATAAAATGGCATTTCGCTATGGTTTTTTAGATGAGCTTGTTGGGTTTCACTTCTTGCTCACTGTGACGAGAAGGAGAAGTGGCCAGCTGAACTGCTGCGTAGACCTTGCTACATATCTGCATTTCTCTCAGTCTGGTCCTTGTCTGTCTTCCTCTGTTTCTTGGAATTATGCTTCTCTGTCTCCTCTTGTGCCCACTAGCAGTGAGACTGCACCCATGCCTCGCATGCGTCAAAGGATGCGTTGCCGCAGGGGGAGCACTAGAGGTCAACTCTTGCACGTTCCCTCCAGCCCCTCAACCGAGTTGTCTTCCGGCCAGTCCAGTGATTATTAAACAGGTCGCTATCCAAATACTAGGAGTGGGCGGGGTCGGGTTGTAGGATCTGGCCACCGTATGGATTCCCTCGCTCCTCGTTTACTCACAGCTAGTTCACCTTCTCCCACGACACGCACTGCACAATTTTCATTTAATTGCTCTCTCAACTGCCCATGAATTACAGCTTCAATCACTGTGGTTTTTCGTGAGGAGGCCCAAACGGAGGAAGAATGCACCCGTCCGGCGGGTTTGAGCTCGGAAAAAGCCAGCCAACATTCGGGCCTTTAGGAGGGGAGCCGTGGCATGAATGTGGAGGTAGCACCTAGTGATCCTAGACCTTCCGAAGGATGGTGCCGAATCGTCGAGGAGCCGGAGGAGTAGTTTGGTTAATTTGTTTTTCTTTCTTCGCGACCCACTTAATTGGGCTACTTTTAGATTATTTTACTATGCTGGACCTTTGTAATATTTTTGAATTCTGTAAATTAAACGTTCAAGACTGGTTTCCTCGTATGAGGGCAGTCTTCTTAATTTTTTGATTTTTTGATGACAAATTTGCCATGAGTCTAGGCAATGATTTTGACTTCGGTGTAATTTTATTCCCAATGTTAATAGATTAGCTTTACTTAGAAAAAAAAATGTTGCTCTGTTTCTATTTTAAACCTGTTTTTTGAAATACAGGGCCATCTTTATATGGTCTACGTATTATACTCTTTCTCTGTATATCTAGTACAGGAACCTTTTTGCTATGAACAAGGTGGATGCTGTAGCGGGCTACTAATGGAAACAAGCGAGCCTGAACCTTACATCTCGGATGCAACAAATGGTTACCAATTTTGGAATCAAGCAAGCCTGGGTTTCTGCAGATGGTTGTCACACTCCTCACATGATTAGCGTTTTTCTCTGTTCAAGGATTTTGGGTACTTTAATTTGTATTTGGAACAATGGACGTCGATACTCTATCTATTGCTTTACTATTCTACATACTTCTATTTCACTTTCTTATAGATGCCTCGGGCATATTTGGATGCTTTCTCAGATTTGTCGATAATATCGATGTGGACCGTTACTGGGTTTTATATCATGTCCCTGTATGTGACATGGGGTATTTTTCTATCATTTTCTGGGGTGGGACTTCCACTTTTCTAGATGGATATTTGGGTTCCAATCTTCAGATGTGAAAATTTAATGACCTCATGGACTGTTTTACTTCATATAATATATTCAAGACAACGTTTTTTCTCTTGTAAAAAAAAATGATTAATGTTTATCACTCTACCTTCAAAACTAGCGATGCTGGTCTATGTTGCTGGTTTATTGATATGGTCTGATGGTCTTTTTATATTTTGGACATATCACACTCCTCACATGATTAGCGTTTTTCTCTGTTCAAGGATTTTGGGTACTTTAATTCGTATTTGGAACAATGGACATCGGTACTCTATTTGTTGCTTTACTATTCTACATACTGCTATTTCACTTTCTTATAGATGCCTCGGGCATATTTGGATGCTTTCTCAGATTGTCGATAATCTCCATGTGGACCGTTACCGGGTTTTATATCAAGTCCCTGTATGTGACATGGGGTATTTTTCTCTCACTGTCTGGGGTGGGACTTCCACTTTTCTGGATGGATATTTGGGTTCCAATCTTCAGATGTGAAAATGTAATGACTTCATGGACTGTTTTACTTCATATAATATATTCAAAACATTGTTTTTTCTCTCGTGAAAAAAAATGATTAATGTTTATCACTCTGCCTTCAAAACTAGCTATGCTGGTCTATGTTGTTGGTTTATTGATATGGTCTGATGGTCTTTTTATATTTTGGACATAGCACACTCCTCACATGATTAGCGTTTTTTTCTATTCAAGGATTTTGGGTACTTTAATTTGTATTTGGAAAAATGGACGTTGGTACTCTATCTGTTTCTTTACTATTCTACATACTGCTATTTCACTTTCTTATAGATGCCTCGAGCATATTTGGATGCTTTCTTAGATTGTCGATAATCTCCATGTTGACCGTTACTGGGTTGTATATCATGTCCCTGTATGTGACATGGGGTATTTTTCTATCATTGTCTGGGGTGAGACTTCTACTTTTCTGGATGGATATTTGGGTTCCAATCTTCAGATGTGAAAATTTAATGACTTCATGGACTTTTTTACTTCATATAATATATTCAAAACATCACTTTTCCTCTTTTAAAGTTTCATTTTTTTTTTAAATTGAACCCGTTGTCGCTATACCGACGCCTTCTAAGCGTCGGAATTGCGACAGCTTAAAAACGTTGGAAGAGCGACAGTATAAAAATGTCTGACGAGCGACGTTCAAAACGTCGGACCACATTTCGTCGGAATTGCGATAGTTTACAACCGTCGAAAGAGCAACGTCCAAAATTTTGGACCACATTGCGTCGGAATTGCGACAGTTTACAAACATCAGAAGAGCGACGTTCAAAACGTCAGACCACAATTCTTCGTAATTGTGACAGTTTACAAACCTCAGAAGAGTGACGTTCAAAACGTCGAACCACATTTCGTCGAAAGTGTGACAGTTTACAAAGGTCGGAAGTGCAACGGATTGGGAAACGTCGGAAGAGTGACGCTTGTTGTGAAGTGACGGAAAAAGTGTCGATAGTGCGACAATTTTTAAGTGCGTCAAAACTGCGACAGTATGGTAAACCACGTTTTTCCCTCCCTCAAACTATCGCTCTTGCGATGACTATGTGTCGGAATAGCGACGAATTGGCCGTCGGAATTTCTGCCAAATTTTCTAGTGTGGGCCACCATAGGTTGTCCCCCAGCATGAGGAGTATAATAAGATAGAAAATATTGTTCTCAAAATGTAGGGAGTCCAGTTGAGATGGTACTCGATGGAATATACCCAGATGGACCAGCTTGATATTGCTCTGATGATGGATATAAATGACCAAGTTGTTCAATAATCACTATAGGTTTACCAGTTACAATACCAGACGATGACATTGGTGAAGTTCATTGGTTTGAAGATGCACCATAGAAAAATCCAGATAAATATTTATAACCTGATGGGACTGTTATGGCCTAAATCTACCTTAGGCTGAGAAAGGCAGAATCTAGGGTAACATCAAACCATGCTTAACCTAGTAGCTAGCCCTACTAGATCGAGAGAGGGCTCTCTCCTTGTCAATCTCAGAAAAAAATGATCAATGAGGCTTGAGATGAATTAAATGAAGATTTATTTTAGGCTAGGTATATATGAAAAAGAGTCTTGATTTGAATTTAATTAATATTTTGTTGGCTCAAGAGGAAAGGAAAATTTGGGTCTGGGGAATGAGGCTCAATTTTGCAGAGATCTGAATGGGGCAAGGTAGGAAATTGATTTTGACACTTCCAATTTGAAATAAATGGAGAGTTGAGAGAGGTGAGGAGTTGAAGAGGGAAATAAACCTTCAGGGATCCTCTCCAAATAGCTTAAAACATAGAAAATTAAACAAACCCTAGGTAGAGCACTGCAAATTTTAATGAATTATACCTTTATCCTTGTTTGTTTAATTTAAGAAGAAATAAGAGAGAAAATGGTATACATCAAACACCATTAGAATTACATTTACAGAGAGAAACACATCATCAAAAAAAAATGCCACATGAATCCCATAGAGTGCTGCAAACCCTGATCTATTCCTTTGCCAAAAATGCAGTGATGAATGTACAATGATGCTCAAAGCATTCCCAAAAGTCCAACCCTGCTAATGACTGAAAAACCACAAGATATAGACAAACAATAACTCATCCCAGCCTCTAGGGGTTGAGCTCATAATTTTAGGATCTTTTCCAACAAAATCTAAACTGAGAACTAGAAAGTAGGCAGTGGAACAACTTGCCTCTATAAACTAGGAAACTGATTCATTCAGTTGTAAATCACCTTTTGATGGATGAATCTACCTCTATGAGTAAAAATTTAACAAAATTACATCAAGATCCATCAAATTACATTAAATTACATCATGATTTTAACATTTTTAAGTAATAAAGTTAAAATGTCAAAAACTAGGCGAAAAACAGAGTTTCTGGGTTAAAAATGAGCAAAATCCTCCAATGCACAGTGTCTGATTTCCCTATGCGTCGTGCCAGTTTGCAGCTGATTTTGGAGGTCTTCTCGATGTCCAAATTTTCTCCAAGTGGGCTCGTTAGAAAGGTATTCCTGTATAATTTCAAACACAAGTGAAATTTCTGAATTTGGCTTCCATTTTCCCCTCCACAATTCAGTTCTCCCAAGACTGCTTCCTGTGTGTCAAAAAAGGGGCAGAAAGGTCATTTTTGGGGTGTTTTTGACCCTTCTGGAAGCCAAAAACCTGTCAAAATTTCTTGGACATAGGTAGGCATGCATATTTTTCCATGAAAAATTCAAAAATGTAGAGTTTGTATCAAAAGGAGTTCCCCATCAAAAGTGCGCGCCAAGTGGCGCGGCGCATAGAGCTGAAAAGTCTGTTTTTAGGCCAAAAATTCAAAATTTGCAAAAAGTGTCCCAAATTTTTAGAAATTTGGGCTGAGTGTCCTCCATTATGTGCTATGCTAGGCCAAGGAAGCCTCAGCCAAGATTTGAAGTCTATCATTCCTTTTCCGACGCTTTGAGGCCTTCTTTAACTTAGCCTTCAAGATCTTGATCCTTGCTTTGCAAACATGGTTTCTCACCCATTAATGATTGGCCATGTGCCTCAACATGTTATTTTCTTTTTTGGATTTCTCCAAAAGCTTCTCCAAATGCGTATTTACCCTTTCAATCCAAGTTTCGCGATCAAATTCAATTTCTTGCTCAAGTGATGTCATATTGGTTTTGCTCTTTTTAGCAGCTTGTCGGTTCTCTCATATGTTTTACAGCTCCATGATGGTTTTCTGATCCTCTAACTGCTTATTTATTTGCTCAAGGTATTTTATTATCCACTTGGCTCTTTGTAGGCTGAGGGACAAAGTATTTATCTCAGCCTGTTGCTCCCGAATGATCTCTCTAAGCTTTGAGCTTAGTGAGCCCAAATCGGTGTCATCATCCTGAATGAGGATGAAATCTGTCTCCTGCCCTCCTGAAGGCCCCTCATCATGTATTGGACTCTTTCCTTTGTCCTTTACCTGCACTGTTGATGAAGGAAGCGAGACCCCTTCCACCCCGGGTGGAGATAATACTCGCTTGGCTGCTACAAATAACCTTCTGGTGCCCTTCTGATAGGTGAAAAACACTGGCACACTAGCGTTTTGTGTCTCATGACCCTCCTGCAGATGTGAAGGTTCACCTGTCTCATGAAAAGCTTCCGGAGGTACCTAAGGAGCTATGAAGAACTCATGAGAAATGAAATCCTTCCATGAAATGTCCTGCAAACGAAGCTGATGCATAACCACAATCTTGATGAGTGAAAAATGATAAATACTATTATACTGCTGCTCAAGAGTTTTTTTTTGCACTAGGGTGGTCATATTATCAATATTTCGGCACATGAAGTAGGGGAGGTTCATCATTCTCACCCTGGTAAAGTGAATCAACAATCTAATGTGATAGGCATATAGACGAGAAAACTGACCCTCACAGCTGAAATATTTGATTATGAGCTTCATCAAAGGAGCGTATGAATCTTTCAGGTACCGAAAGGGAAAAACTCTGCTGAGTTGTCTCAAAAAACTAGTCTTGATGTATGGCTCATAGTGTTCCCTGTCAACTTGTTGCCTTTTATTCCATTGTTCTCCGACATTTGGAATACATGTTGCTAGAGAGATAGACTCAGATGTCAAGGTGAATGTCACACCTGCAAGAGTGACTTGGCCATTATGTAAATAAAGCACAAACAATCTGGCCAACTCATGATGGTACTTGACTCTAGCAACCATCTCACAAAACTAATAACAAGACTGTTGTTGAAAACATGTAATAGCAAGAGGGCAGGCCTACAGCTCAGCAAGTGAAGTAGGCTCTTCCCTTACATGTTTACCACTCTTGTGAGATCTCCTTGGTGCATGAAATTCGGTTGTAGAGTCATTGTGTGTTCCTCCATCTTAGTCATAAGAGGATTCTATCTCCATGTTTGCAAAATTTTGTGTTGTATTAGATGAGTATGAAGAGTTTAGGTGTCTTTGGTTTTTGCTGCCAAATGTATGAAAATGTGTGATGGATTATGGAGGGAGAGGGCAAGGGGAATGTTGGGAATATTGCCAATTGGAATTTGGGGAATTGAAGGGTTTTAGGGACAGTCTCTAGGATTTTGGGATAGCAATTGGGGTTTGGGAATTTTGTAGCTAGGATTTGGGATAGTGGGAATATGGGATAGGGGTAGATGAATTTAGGGATATGGGGAATAGGGAAAAGGGTTGATGAAACTAGAAAAATAGTGAAGGAATAAAAGATAAGGGAGTAATGACCACAAAAACCAGTTTACAAACCCTAGACTATCATGTCTTGAGCAAGGAAGTAGGGTTTGAAAATTTTTAATTAAATCCTCATAAAAATCATAAGACACATGTTTATGGCATTGGAGGGATTGTTTGAATTACTTTGGACCGGAGGCAGCTGAGAAAATCAGAGTTTTGAATGAAATCGTGGTTTAAATAGCCGGTAGCTCAACATGCCATGCCACAAACCCAACGGAACTATGAGAGAGGTCGGGAATACAATGTCAACACCATACACGAGCTCAAAAGGGGACATGCCTATAGATTTATTTTGACTCACTTTTTCTGCCCAAAGTGCATTAACCAGTTTCTTGTGCCAACTTTTCTTGTTTATTTCCAACAGCTTTTTTATAATATTAACAAAGGATTTATTTGAGGACTCAGCCAATCCATTGCCTTGTGGATGATATGCTGTTGAGTGCCCCAAAGTGATTTGATACTTATCACAGAATTCAATCATTCTTAGATTTAAAGGCTGTTGCATTATAAGTGATCAAGTTATTTGGACAACCAAAACGAGACAAAATATTGTTTTCAAGAAATGAAATGAATACCAAATCTGTGGCCTGCCTAGTGGGAATTGCCTAATCCATTTGGTAAAATAGTTTGTCACTGTAAGGATCCATTTATGCTGCACCGAAGAAGTAGGATGGATCTCGCCAATGAAATACAAACCCCATTGCTGAAATGGAGCACTTACTTCAATGGGCTTGAGCGGTAAAGGCTGCAATTTTCTCCTACCTTGAAAAATATGACATTCATGATAGCTTTTAACAGTTTTGTACACATCAGAAAAGAGAGTTGGCTAATAATATCCTACTATCAAAATTTTTTTGCCCGTTGTCTTCTAGAAAAGATAACCTTCACAATCTCCCTTGCGAAATTCTTCCATAACCTATTTTTCCTCTTCTTCAACCAAACAATTGAGCAAAACACCACCGGGATCTTTCCAATAGAATGCATTATTCATGATACAAAACTTGGAAACCTTCAATTTCAGTGTCTTACTTTTGTTTTTAGCCATTCTTGGCGGTGGTGACAGATTTTGGAGTACATAAACAATGTCCGAATACCACGGAGAAAGAACAAAAATTTCTGATACCTGAGCTACCGAAATTTCTTCATTTTCCTCGGACATAGTAGCAATAAGATTAATGTCCAAGGCATGAAAATTTGACTCAGCCATTAACTTAGCCAACCCCCATCCTTTGATGAGCTTTGTAGGTTTAATCTCCACGTCATATTCCAACAAGGCTGCAATCCATTTGCCTCATCTCCCTTTTGGATCTGTTTGCACTAAGACATGTTTAACAACAACATTAGGAACATAATAAATGATGTGAGAATGCAGAATATAAACTCGAAAATATTTCAATGCTTTTACCAAGAGCTTGCTTTCAACCATATACTTTAAAAACACGCATCTATTGCTGGATTCTGCTAAAAAATGCAATTGGTTTCTCAAGCTGATCTCTTTTTTACATCAAGACTGTTGCCATAGTATGATCTGAGGCAAATGAAAACAAAATAAAATCCTGAGTATAGTCCGGGCTGATAAAAAACAGAGCTGAAGAAAGGGACAATTTCACCAAATTGAAAGACTTTACTGCTTCCTCAGTCCACTTCACTACATCATCTTTCCTGAGAATGTTTGCGATTTCCCTTAAATGTTCTGCAACATTGGGTACAAAGCGGCGTAAGAAATTCATCTTACCATTGAATGATTGGATCTCTTTTTGTTTTGGGGAAGATAAATTTGCTGAATGGCTTCTACTCGAGCTGGATCAATGCAGATGCCATCCTTTGATATAATATGACCAAGAAGCTTTCCTTCATCCATGGCAAACAGACTCTTCTTTGGATTGAGAGATACACCATATTTTCTACACCGCTAAAATATAATATTGAAATGATAAAGGTGCTCTTCATCTGAATTAGAAAAAAATGTCAGGTCATCAAGATAAATAACTATAAAGACATATTTTTCATTTGAAAATGCCATATCCATTTCTCGTTGAAAGGTCGCACCAACATTATTCAATCCGAAAGGAATTTTAGCATAATGAAAATTTCCCCACGGAGTGGTGAACGCTGTTTTATCTCTATCATCCTCATGGACCAGAATTTGGTTATAACCAGAATAACCATCGAGTAGCGACATGCGGGATGTTACAACTACTCGTTGAAGTATGTGATCCATTTTGGGAAATGGATAGTTGTCTTTCAAAGATACTTTATTCAGATTCCTAAAATCAATACATAAGCGAATCTCACCTGTTTTCTTGCGCACGGGCACCAAATTATAAATCCAATATGAAAATATTATGGGGATGATGATACTAGCTTTGTAAAACCTATTCACTTCTTTCTCTATTAAGGGCAGCAGCTTTGGATTTATTCTTCTCAACTTCCGTCGAAAGGGCTTTTGATTTGGCTTGATCGGGATGGTATGCCGAATTATGTTTGTGTCATATGTCTTCAAATCTGAATAGTCCCAAGAAAATACATCAGCAAAGGAAGATAATAAACTGACATACTTTTCTTTTACCTGTGGGGGAAATTCCTTGGACAATTTCACCATTTAGGATTTTCTGTTGTTCCAATGTTCACATCCTCAACTCCTTTCTCGATTGGCAGCAAGCTCGGTTTTCGAGCTACATCATCTTGGTCAAAAAGCTCCTCTAAAGGTATTAGACATTTAGGAATGACATTGTCTTTGAGCTGCAAAACTTCCATTTGATTGACTTCTATATCTGCCTTGCCATTATCATGTTTCCCATCAATAGAAGTGTCTTTGAATTACCTTCATTTTGCAAAAATTCATCAATTTCTTTATCATCTTGAAACACTTTCCAATACCTTTGATTATCAGGGACAGTTAGACGATGCTTCACATGAATTTCAAATTTGTTGTTTGAATTCATCGGAATTTTCAAGTTACTTTCTGCTGTTGCAAGTGCATCTGCAATGCCATTTTGAATGCGAGGGGCACATGTAAAAGTATAATCTGAAAACAATCTCAAGATATCTAGTACCACATTGCAGTAGGCCCACATTCAAGGATGCTTAGCATGATATTCACCTTTCACTTGCTTGATAACTAACTCGGAGTCTCCATACACTACAATCCTTTTGGCATTTAACTTTCTAAGAATTTTCAAACCAGCAATTAAAGCTTCATATTCAGCCTCATTATTTGAACAATCAAAAGCCAATTTATAAGAATATACCCTTACATTACTTGGCACTTTGTTGGGGGAGAAAATAGGGCTGCGTATCCAAATGCCAATTCTAGCACCTTCCCTTCCTACCGCGCCATCAAAATCCATGGTCCACAAACTAGCTTCTTCCTCTTCGAAATGCTGAAATTCTATTTACTCTTTTACTTCTCCTTGTTGTCCATCAATATCTTGCTGCTGTCGGGGGGCTGCTTGCTCAGCGGTACTATCCCGTCTTTTTCTTTCTTTCTTCAATACCTCTCTGAAATTTTCAGTGATTTCTTGAATGTCTTCTACTTCAATTACTTGGCTATTTACATCATTAAAGCTATCTAAGTATAAAACGAATGATTCTAAATCAGTATGTACATAGTTGATTGGATGATTTACCGGTTTCTCCTTGCTAGTGATTATATACTTCATCTTTTCCTCACGGTATAATTTCCTCATCTGGCCAAACATGAGAATAGTAGCATAGGAGAAATCAAGCTGCAATTTCCCTTTAAGTTTCGCTCCCCAAGATCTGGAAAGAAGCATGCCAAATCTAGGAGGAATATCCGCCACAACCACATCCATCAAAACATTTTTAGTCGGAATCTGATCCAAACTGACCACCAAATCTTTGATAAGCCCAATGCATCTTACTCTACCAAAATCAAAAGAATAAAGGTCATGATACTTTCTAGTGATATCCAATCCCAATTTCTCCATGATTGCCTTAGGCATGAGATTATGAGAGGCTCCAGAATCAAACATAGCAGTGTGTAACACATAGTCATGCAACCTAAGGCTGATGTAAAAAGGAGGTACATCACTATCTTGAGACTAACTATCCAATGCTGGACCAAAAATAAACTCAGGTCGATCATCCTCCACGTTTACCATATCAGATAATGGATCTAAACTCAAAATATTAGACACCTGACCCTTATAGCTGCTATTCTTCATCAATTCAGTCAAAGGAATGGATACTTTTAACTTAGAAATTTCACTTTCTAAGTTAAAAACTCAAGTTTTCTCTACCTCTTTAGCTGGGACATCCTTCTTTTCAGTTTTATCCTTTGATATATTTGGCTGATTGGATCTTTCATTTGCTGATGGTGGTTTTCTAGTGGTGGGATCAACTGTCTCTTTCTCCTTTTTCTGCACAACGAGTGGACCATTCTTTGGTGCTGTCGCTTCCTTTCTTTTTTGAATTGGATTAATGGGCACCTCTCTACTTCTGAGTGAATATTGTCGCTGCTGGGCTGTCAAATCATTCATGTACCCCCTCTGATATTCATCAGACTCTTCTTCAAGAACTGTTTCATTTTCCAAGATGAAATTCTCGTCCCTTTGTATAGCTGAGTTATCAGAATACTCCTCATCTTCAGTAATAAAAATTGGCATATCATCAGGTGTAAATAAATGATTCTCTTCTCCGATTACATTCTCCTCATCATCTGATTCTGGACCATGTACAAAATTCTACTGTAAGGGTGTTTTCACTTGCTGCTGTACTGCTTGGTCTTGTACTCGTTTCTCTCTTTTCTTGATTCTAAATTGCAGTTGCTGCTGGCCATGGAAATTAGGATTTATGACTTGTGGTTTAGACTTGTCAGTCGTCAATCTCTCAAACATCTGTTTCATCTTACGGAGCACTTGATTTGAAGTGGAAACCTCTTCCTTTACTGTTACCTTCTTTTCAGCTCTCGTTCTAGCTCTCTTGGCAAGCAGATTTGCTTCAACGCTGACTGCAATTTTCTACATGTCTTCCAAATTGGCCAGATATCTTTCTCTTAATTGATAGGCCATATTAGGATCGAAGCCATCCGGAAACTTAATCAAAGCCAACCCCATAGGTGGCTTTATATCAACAGGAATTGCATTGTAAACATAATTGAATCTAACATAATAATCTTGAACAGACTCACCAATGTTCCGCTTGATATTCTCATATTCAGAAAGGATCTGAAGAGGATTTTTCTTCACTTCCCATCGATTCAAGAATTGTCTATGAAGATTAGTCAGTGTATTAATACTACCAGCCAGCAAAGCTCTGAACCACTTCCTTACTTCGCCTCCAAAGGTTTGAAAAAATAGTCTCATGGTCACATTCTCCTCATCAATCTCATGAAGGTCAAAGAAATCTGTCATCCTATCCACATGTTGCTGAGCTGTAACACTTTGAGGAGTGCAATCAAAAAATGGAATTTTTCTTTGATAATCAGCAAGCATGTTATCCAAATTTTGAGGCAATACGAGGGGTGTAAATCAGGTAGCCATTGATCTAGGTGGATTTACAACCGTTCTTGGGGATATAGGAGGAGTCGGAGAAGTTGATGTATGAGGTGTGTGTGGTGTGGATGGAGGTGATACCACTACAAACTTTTGATCAGAGATAGATGGTTGTACAGGAATGGTGGGAATGAAAGGAGGCTCGGTAGGAATTTCTAAACTAGATGCAATTACAGATGATCCAAGAGTTGCAGATGCAGAATCTATAAATTCGGGAATGTTTGTTGCCAAAATGGAATTCTGAAGGTTCAATATATAACTGTCAATTGATCTATTGGCCTTTTCAATTTCAAGATATTTGACAAACTCTGGATTTAGGACAGTAGAATCAACAACACTTTCAGACTTAGTCTCAAACAATGACAACTCAAATTGTTCGTCAAACTCAAAATCTCCAAGATACTCAAAAACAGCAGGACATGAATGAGATTTGAACACAAGAATCACAGGAATTTCTCAACGAAGGATTCTCAAAATAATATTTGGATTTTCATACACAGGAGGTGGATCAGGATTCATATTTTCCCTGGTGTGTCGTCTGGAAGCCAGTGTGTTGAATTATTTCCAAAAATCAAACGGACAAAATCAACTTGTTCAGCCTATCAGATTCTAAACTCATCACCCAAAAGTATATAATTTTCTAATGTACTAGGTAAATTTGCAAGTTAGATGTTACGTTTATAAGACTAGACCTGAGATCGACTAAAGCAACATTCATCTACTTTCACTAATGCAAAGCAAGAGCGTTTCAAAGGCTACCTGGCTAACTTCAGACTCCCTCTGTAGTTTATAAAATGAATAACACTAACAAACAAACAATATTTCTCCCCAATATGGTCGCCACTATGTTATGGCCTAAATCTACCTTAGGCTGAGAAAGGTAGAATCTAGGGTAACATCAAACCACGCTTAACCTGGTAGCTAGCCTTACCAGATTGAGAGAGGGCTCTCTCCTTGTCAATCTCAGCAAAAAATGATCAATGAGGCTTGAGATGACTTAAATGAAGACTGATTTTAGGCTAGGTATATATGAAAAAGATTCTTGATTTGAATTTAATGAATATTTTGTTGGCTCAAGAGGAAAGGCAAATTTGGGTCTGGGGAATGAGGCTCAGTTTTGTAGAGATCTGAATGGGGCAAGGTAGGAAATTGATTTTGACACTTCCAATTTGAAATAAATGGAGAGTTGAGAGAGGTGAGGAGTTGAATAGGGAAAGAAACCTTCAGGGATCCTCTCCAAACAACTGAAAACATAGAAAATTAAACAAACCCTAGGTAGAGCACTGCAAATTTTAATGAATTCTACCTTTATCCTTGTTTGTTTAATTTAAGAAGAAATAAGAGAGAAAATGGTATACATCAAACACCAATAGACTTACATTTACAAAGAGAAACACATCATAAAAACAAAATTCCACATGAATCCCATAGAGTGCTGCAAACCCTGATCTATTCCTTTGCCAAAAATGCAGAGATGAATGTACAATGATGCTCAAAGCATTCCCAAATGTCTAACCCTGCTAATGACTGAAAAACCACAAGATATAGACAAACAATAACTCATCCCAGCCTCTAGGGGTCAAGCTCATAAGTTTAGGAGCTATTCCAACAAAATATAAACTGAGAACTAGAAAGTAGGTAGTGGAACAACTTGCCTCTATAAACTAGGAAACTGATTCATTCAGTTGCAAATCACCTTTTGATGGATGAATCTACCTCTATGAGTAAAAATTTAACAAAATTACATCAAGATCCATCAAATTACATTAAATTACATCATTATTTTAAAATTTGGAAGTAAGAAAGTCAAAATGTCAAAAACTAGGCAAAAAACAGAGTTTCTGGGTCAAAAATGAGCAAAATCCTCCAATGCACCGTCCCTGATTTCCCTATGCGTCGTGCCAGTTTGCAGCTGATTTCGGAGGCCTTCCTGGTGTCTAAATTTTCTCCAAGTTGGCTCGTTGGAAATTTACGCCTGTATACTTTCAAACACAAGTGGAATTTCTGAATTTGGCTTCTATTTGCCCCTCCAAAATTGAGTTCTTCCAAGACTGCTTCATGTGTGTCAAAAAAGGGGCAGAAAGGTCATTTTTGGGGTGGTTTTGACCATTCTGGAAGCCCAAAACCTGTCAAAATTTCTTGACCATAGGTAGGCATGCATATTTTTTCATGAAAAATAAAAAAGCGTAGAGTTTTCATCAAAAGGGGATGCCCATCAAAATCATGCACCAAGTGGCGCGGCGCATAGAGCTGAAAAGTCTGTTTTTAGGCCAAAAATTCAAAATTTGAAAAAATTGTCCCAAATTTTTTGAAATTTGGGCTGAGTGTCCTCCATTATGTGCTGTGCTGGGCCAAGGAAGCCTCGGACAAGATCTGAAGTCTATCATGCCTTTTCCGACGCTTTGAGGCCTTCTTTAACTTAGCCTTCAAGATCTTGATCCTTGCTTTGCAAACATGGTTTCCTGCCCAATAATTATTGGCCTCAGCATGCTATTTTCTTTTTTGGATTTCTCCAATAGCTTCTCCAAATGAATATTTACCCTTTCAAGCCAAGTTTCGCGATCAAATTCAATTTCTTGCTCAAGTGATGTCATCCTAGTTTTGCTCTTTTTAGCGGCTTGTCGGTTCTCTCATATGTTTTGCAGCTCCATGATGGTTTTTTGTTCCTCTAAATGCATTTTTCTTTGCTCAAGGTATTTGATTATCCACTTGGCTCTTTGTAGGCTGAGGGACAAAGTATTTATCTCCGCCCGTTGCTCCCGAATGATCTCTCTAAGCTTTGAGCTTAGTGAGCCCAAATTGGTGTCATCATCATGAATGAGGATGAAATCTATCTCCTGCCCTCCTGAAGGTCCCTCATCATGTATTGGCCTCTTTCCTTTGTCGTTTACCTGCACTTCTAATGAAGGAAGTGAGACCCCTTCCACCCCAGGTGGAGATAATACTCGCTTGGCTCCTGCAAATAACCTTCTAGTGCCCTTCTGATAGGTGACAAACACCGGCACATTAGTGGTTTGTGTCTCATGACCCTCCTGTAGATGTGAAGGTTCACCTGTCTCATGAAAAGCTTTCAGAGGTACTTGAGGAGCTATGAAGAATTCATGAGAAATGAAATCCTCCCATGAAATGTCCTGCAAACCAAGCTAATGCATAACCACAATCTTGATGAGTAAAAAATGATAGATATTGTTATACTGCTGCTCAGGAGTTTTCTTTTGCATTAGGGTAGTCATCTTCTCAATATTTCGGCACATGAAGTAGGGGAGGTTCATCATTCTCACCCTAGTAAAGTGCATCAGCAATCTAATGTGATAGGCATAAAGACAAGAAAACCGACCCTCACAGCTGAAATATTTGATTATGAGCTTCATCAAAGGAGCGTATGAATCTTTCAGATATTGAAAGGGAAAAAATCTGCTGAGTTGTCTCAAAAAACCAGGCTTGATGTATGGCTCACAGTGTTCCCTTTCAACTTGCTGCATTTTATTCCATTGCTCTCCGACATTTGGAATACCATTTGCTAGAGAGATAGACTGAGGTGTCAAGGTGAATGTCACACCTGCAAGAGTGACTTGGCCATTATGTAAATGAAGCACAAACAATCTGAGCAACTCATGATGGTACTGGACTCTAGAAACCATCTCACAAAACTAATAACAAGACTGTTGTTGAAAACATGTAATAGAAAGAGGGAAGGCCTGTAGCTCAGCAACTGAATTAGGGTCTTCCCTTACATGTTTACCACTCTTGTGAGATCTCCTTGGTGCATGCAATTTGGTTGTAGAGTCGCTGTGTGTTCCTTCATTTCAGTCATAAGAGGAATCTGTCTCCATGTTTTCCAAATTTTGTGTTGTGTTAGATGAGTATGAATAGTTTAGGTGTCTTTGGTTTTTGTTGCCAAATGTATGAAAATGTGTGAGGGATTATGGAGGGAGAGGGTAAGGGGAATGTTGGGAATATTGCCAATTGGAATTTGGGGAATTGAAGGGTTTTAAGGACAGTCTTTAGGCTTTTGAGATAGCAATTGGGGTTTGGGAATCTTGTAGCTAGGATTTGGGATAATGGGAATATGGGATAGGGGTAGACAAATTTAGGGATATGGGGAATAGGGAAAAGGGTTGATGAAACTAGAAAAATAGTGAAGGAATAAAAGATAAGGGAGTGATGACCACAAAAACTAGTTTACAAACCCTAGACTATCATGTATTGAGCAAGGAAGTAGGGTTTGAAATTTTTTAATTAAATCCTCATAAAAATCATAAGACACACATTTATGGCATTGGAGGGATTGTTTGACTTACTTTGGATCGGAGGCAGCTGAGCGAATCAGAGTTTTGAATGAAACCGTGGTTTAAATAACTGGAAGCTCTACACGCCGTGCCACAAATGCAACGCGCCGCGCCTGTTATGTGCGTCGCACCAGGGTATTTCTTGCATTGTGGAGGCTGACCCAATGTGTCACGCTAGCTCTATGCGCCGCGCCTCTCAACCAATGTACGGCGCCCCTGAGACTAAAACTATTGGATGCGATTTTGTGATCACGAGCTTGCTCCCAATTTCTCTTGCTCTTTTGGATGCAAATGAGCCCTTTGAACATGGAAAAGGAATTATATACCAAAGGATTTAATTTTCCACTCCAAAAAACCCACTTTTTTAATGTTTACCTTTGACACTTTTTTTTTAAACTTGGTTTTAGGCAATTTGCTTCATTTCGGCTCTGATTAACTGAATAACTTGCTTTTTTTTGCCTTGCAGGGGATGGATTTGTTGGAGATTGACAAGGTGACTAGGGTTTCCATTGAAATTATTTACAAATGAGAGAACTTGAAATTACATTAAATTTATACATAAAAATATAAAATACTCTATTTTTCTTCAAAACATAGTTTTGAGGAAAAATACATTTCTAAGCATATGATGATGAAATTTTTTAGTACTGGAACTTTATTCAAACTCCTCATACGCCTGCTGACCATTATTGGGTTTTTCGAAGACCTTATTGATGAAACCCTAGACCTAATGGGACTGAAAACCCTAGAAATGACTCTTACAGATTTAAAGAGAAAAAGTGACTGTAAATGATCTTAATGAAAGGAAATGGGCCAGCAGGTAAAGGACATGAGGAAAAATGTATAAAAAGCTGGTACCGTCAAATGATCCATGCTCCTAATAGAATGCAACTGACTGAGCGAGACACCTAATATGCAATGTAATAAGAGAATTTTGATCACTAATGGAGGGATGAAGATACCAACACTAACAGGGACCAAAGGGCCACCATGAAAATATGACTTTGGTGAAGTTGTGAACATCGACGATGTAGCGAGAGCAGGTGCTGACGCAATTGGAATAGATGGTGCAACCGACGATGTTAGTTCAAGCATGGTTACTTGACCAAATATATACCTTGTTGAATCGACGGGATCTTGAATAGGTACAGGATCAACAAAAGTAGAGGCAGGTGATTGAGGAAAATACTCATATAGGTAAATATCCTCCCCAAAATGGGTTGGATTTAAACGTGTTTCGTCTTGTGGGATTTCTTCAATCGAAATTAAACCAGGTGGAAGGATTTCGCCATCAGGCCCAAAGCATATTTCAGGAGGTTTACTGTGCAATATGAGAGATTCAATTCCTATAATAGATTGCGGCGCGACCAATAGAGGAACAACTCCTAGTCGTTCAACTTCAGGATGTATATTTCTGGAAAAAAAGAGACAGGATCTAGATCAACTTCCAGTTGAACAACGTCGGGTTTGGGAGGTATGGTCTCACTGTTTGGATGGATCATGACCACAGGTAGATGTGAGGACTCCATCTCGATAACTGTAAATGAGCCAGGATTTGTAGAAAAAACTTGTGCTGACTCTAGTATATGGGAAGATGATACTGATGGTACTGGTTTCGGTAGAGTGATGTCACCTTCACCGACCATAAGTGACTTCCGATGGTAAAGGTTGTTTGAATGCAAGTCAACGTGAACGAAAGGGAAAGGGATTTTCTTCTTCTATGATGACTAATTTATTTTATGATAAAAAAAAATAAACAAAATAAAAGGGTAATGCTAGGCAAAAGGTTTACCAAGAAACTATGAACTGCAGAATACCTCCCAGCGAACCAAGAAGTATGGGAAGGCAATCTCCCCGAATGTTGTGTTCGGTGTATCACAATTTACAAGGAAGCCCACTCGGCTCACTATGGATGGATAGAAACCTAAAGTTGTCCTCCAAAATATACCCGAAGGTATGTGGAGGCCCAAGTTTGTATTAGCACTATCTGATGCGAAACCGCATAGTGAGAGCACCAATTTATACTTTTCGTACTATAACACCGCTTGATATACCTGAGGGTACGTTGACGAGATACGATATACTTACATATGTGGAGTGAGGTATCACACTCGGAATGTATTGCAGATAATTAACAACAACTGCTATGATTTACAACGCCGAAACACATCTGTAGCCTAGACCTTCTAAATGTTATCGTTATGGTTCCAATGCTTTTTTAGGTAAATTGAGGTAAATTTTAAGTTGATCTTCTTTATCAATTTTCCTTTCAAGTTTCACCGTGATGATGTGATGTAAATTCCTAAAATGCAAACTAAATGATAAGTAAACTTTTCAATTTTATCTTTTTCATTGAAAATCTTAGCTATTAAAGCAAAAGAGAAATCAGTTTTGAGAGCAAACAACAAAGAGCACAAACTAATATGTAGCTTTCCTAATTTGTTCCTATGCAAAACACACAATCCACTATATGCAAATGCAGGTTTTTCTTTTCAGTCCCCTTAATGTGAATGAAAAAAAGGAAACTATATGCATCAAATCAACAAAAACAAATGTTTTCTTCTTTGAGAAACAATGAATTTAACAACAATTTATCTTTTAGGAAAAATGAAGAATGGAACTACAATTTTTCCTACAGGAAATGAAGAATTTAACAACAATTTCCTTTACGAAAACAAATGGATCTAATGCATAAATAAAAATACTTTGAATTTTGTTTGTCAATGATAAAGAAAAACACTTAAAGAGACATTGAACAAACTTACTTTTCAAAGGAGGAATATTCAGATAAATTCACTGGTCTCTATGAGGCATCAGACAGTTGAAAACATAGCGAAAAAACGGCTTAAAGTGATGGCAATGACAAATTAAAATGGAATTTGGTTGGCTTATGGGGAAACGTAGTCTCTAAGGGGATACAATGTGTTGCAAATCACCCCTGAGTGGGAGACAATTCCATGAAAAGCACTGTGTCTTGACCAACAGTGCGTTGGGTGCAACAAAGAACAAAATTCAAGCTACTAAAACACACTTCCAATGCAATTCTTTGTTCCAAAAGCCTAATAATTGAGAGTAGATGCTACTGGGTGGATAAGAAGAGGAAAAATACACCAAGGATGAAGGTAAACTCCCCAGTGGAGTTGCCAATTTCTTATGTAGAATTATGGATTACGGATAAAACACATTTCCTAAATGTGGTGTTATGCATTTAAAACAACAGATCAAAGACTTGTAGATATTTTTCATAAGAGTAAATAGACACACAGAAAGATGGAGAAACCTACTTGGAGTCCAAGCGCTTCCTATTCTCCTTCTGTCACTCTTGTTGTAGCTTCCAATCCAACTTTGATCGCTAGACTAGTTCTTGCAAGTATTAACACTAAACAACAAAGATATTGCAATATATAGATGGCT
This sequence comes from Pinus albicaulis, assembly GCA_034641835.2. Taxonomy (NCBI): domain Eukaryota; kingdom Viridiplantae; phylum Streptophyta; class Pinopsida; order Pinales; family Pinaceae; genus Pinus; species Pinus albicaulis. Next base: position 363,786,172 of record CM076574.1, on the reverse strand, counting down.
ATTCATCTTAATCAATTAAATAAATAAAACATGAAACATATACATCAGATAAGAATCCATAATATGAAATATAGAAGCTTATATAGATACATATGTGGGAAAATGAGCAGTAATCTTTATTAATGGATAGAAGGGGGAGGTTACAACCAATGATTGATTTGATTTCACCAACTCCGGCACCATCCCAGCCTCATCACAATGAACATCTCTCCAACAACATATCACTCAAATCAAACACTAAATTGAGAATCCAAAATCATTTCTCTACCAAATTTCTTCCCTTTCAAGCACTAGGATCTGTGCTCAATTTATAGATCAATTAAAGGTAGTTTTAAAATCATTGAATTTCTAATAATAAGCAAGACATGTTCCCAAGCTCAGAGGTGTTGAATGGAAACATGGATTCAAGTTTGACACATATGGACTCTTCAATAAGGCACTTGCCATGTGGACATTTCAGAACAATGATAATTTCTCTCCCAATTGACCGATGCACCCTTTAGTGTCAGGAAGTGCTTTGCAGAGCACCCTTGAATGGAGGTAATTGCATATGCAAAGTAGTTAGTCCCTTGAGAGGCTCCGTTGGTGAGCTCATAGGTGATATAACATGTACTTAAAATCTTGTAAACCTTGCAATGGAAGTCATGGATGATTTTTTCTTATTCTTTGTCTTAGGGCATGTAGCAACTAAAATGATAGGGGATGATAGACCCTATTTCATTGGTTCTGGGGATGATTTCTAGTTTAACCAGGTCATTGGGAATGGTGCCCAAATTTACCTATAACAGAGATGCTACTGGATAAGTGAAAAAGGGGATTTTGGGTTGATCAAAGGCATTATAAGGTTGCTGAGGTGAGACCATAATCGGATCAAAGAGAGGATTTTGAGCAAAGGTCGAGAACTATGGAGATGGTTCAGTGATTTCTGGCTTAGATTCTTTCGATGTCATCCAAGGAGAATAATTAAGCGGTGGTGAAGATGAGATGGGTTTAACACTAATAAAATTCCCAATTTCAGCACCTTGCGCTTCAAGGGCTCCAACCAAAAACTAAGGGACCTCAGGAGGAGGTTCTTGAGATCTGCTAGAGTAGGGAAGAGGAAAATTTGACAGTTCAACCATGATGACCTTTCAAATCAAGATCAAAGAAGGAATAGGTGAACAAATTCACAATTTACCAAGAAATAATAAGGATGGAGAACTGCATGGGTAATATTTTTTCATAGGCAACTTACTTTTATGATTAACAAAAAATAATTAAAAAAGGGTGTGCTAGGGATAAAGATTTACCAAGTATCCATGAACTGCAATATACACCTTGGTGATAAATGATAGAAACAATTACCAAGGACTTAACGTACGACATCCAATCTCCATGAATGTTGTGTTCAATGTATCACGTTTACAAGGTGGCTGACTTAGTTACCTATGGTAGGTTTTCAACCTAGTTATGTCTCCCCAAATATACATGACAATACGTGGGAGTCTAGTCCATAGTAGCATTGTTTAATGGGTAATCGTTTGATGAGAGCACCCCAAATATACTTATCATACATAAAGATACTTCCAGGGACAGGATATCACCCTCGGGCTGTAATGTAGACCGTTAGTGACATATCCTATGTTTTATGATGTCGAAACACGTCTCTAGCCTAGACCACTAAATATTCCCGTTGGTTCCAATGCTCCTTAAGGTAAATTGGGTTAATTTAAAGTTGATCTTGATTAAAGTTTCAATTTCGAGGCTCAAAACAATGTCGCCTGAATCCTTATAATGCAGAATAAATGGAAAAAAAACTTTCCATTTCGATGAAGCCTAAACTATTTAGGGAAGAGAGACAAGCAAAAGTGAAATTGATGCAACAACCATATGCCCCCCAAACTAGTTTAAAGCTATGAAATGCAATTCTTTTCAAATGAATTTACTTTTCCCAAACAAATGAAACTTATTAAAAAATGAAAATTCTTCTCCTTTCCCCTAAGATGCATGATTTTTATTCTTTTTTACTTTGAAATGCAATCAAAGAAAAAAAATGAACGAAAGAATAAATGAGAATCATTTCACTTTTCTTTCAATCGAACAACACAAAAATTTCTTTAAAGAATGCATGAACGAAATGATTTTCACTCGTATTAAAATGATGAAGATAATCTAAATCAAAACTAAAATGAAAATAACTTTCAATTTCTTTTGAATTTAGACAAAATACACACTCTTCTAGACTTGCGAATCAAACAATTTTTGATCATGTGTTTGACACTAAACTGAAGATAATATCAGAGATGCAATGATGAACAGGGCATACAACAAATAAATTCAAATCAAGTCAAGAAAAATGCAACAAAGGGTGTTTGAAATGGTGAAGAATTTCCCAAACTTACAAAAAAATCAAAGAGACGAAAATATTCGCTTAGAGAAAACAAGTAATCCAAACACACAGCAAAGAGAACATTGAGATACTACAGACTCCCTTCAAGGGCCAGGAAAAACTAGAAAATCAAATGGGAAACCCTAATTTCTCTGAGGTCTGTGATCAACGCGTCTTTGATAAGAAGAAGGGTGTTGAAAGGAAAATCAGCACAGGTGTACTATATATCACAACACTACTATGCAAACAGAAAGCACGTTGGTCTCTAAAAACAAGGAAAAATAAAAAAGTGTCTTACACAAACACCATACCTGACACAATGAAGTGATTATCAATCCTAACACAAGCTAACATAGGTTTAATTAGGTCTAGATTTCAAAAATCGTGGAAACTGATCCAAGATCATCTTGGGGAAGGAAGAATAAGAGGCTAAGCTCCCCAGCGGAGTTTCCAGTCCTGTTGTCAAGATAAATCCCCTTTGCGGATAGAGGTGATCTCTCTAGCCCTAGAGCGGGTCTAGAAACATGAGATTATTTCAAATGCAAAGCTCTCTTAACTAAAATTTACAATGCGACAAGAAAAGAGACAGAAATACCTTTTTCCCAATGTTATGCTTGAGCCCGTTGATGATTACCTTGATCCACGATCTTTCAGGCCCGCTCCCTGCCACTGATGGCACACAAATACATATAGATTATCAAGAGGTAACAATAAACATAATACAATACATAATAGTTGTAAACATTGGCTATATAGAAGATCAAAGAGTGCCAGAATATTTTCATAAAAATTTAGACAAAAATAGAAAGAAAACACTAGATGTTATTATTGATATACAAAAAATGAGGGCTTACAACCTAGGCCTTGATGTTGGAGGTGTCCTTTGGTGAAAATCTGAGTCCTTCATCGAAGCTCAAAAGCATTCCTTCTTCATAACACTTAGGCTTTATCACAATTCTAGAATGCAAGGGGATGAGAGTTCAGACGAGTCTGACAATGAAAAACCAAGCTCTAAAGTTGTGGGAATTAGGGATGTGAATTTATAGGAAGGGATAAGAGGTTGGGAGCCCATGAAAGGATGATGAAGTCCCACTTTCTAAGGGATGAACCCCCATGGATGAGATCAAAGCTGTAAAATCAGAGAACTCGACCTTATCACCATAGTTTAACAACCAATTCACCACCCTTAAGCTTCTAGATGTCAAAGCTTCTCCTCCATTTGAGGAAACACTGCCAGAAAGGGTATCAATGCGGTTTTCCAAGAAATAAGGGTGCTGACATAACTAATCCATAACTGTGAAAAGGACATCAACACGGTCATGGCACCAGGAAAAGCATTGACCCAGGAAACTAAGAATTTGACCAAGTTTGTTCAGTAATCTTCCAAGGAATTTTTATTTGGATCTTCAGGAGATGTGTAAAAATATTTCTTGATGGAGGAAACATTGCACAGGATCTGTCTTGGGGCATTTCAGGATCAACAATGGGAATATGAGCATGGTGACAAATTACTATGTAATAGGGTCTAGGTCTCTTTTGTTTCGCCACCATAAGGTCCAATTATGTCATGAAATAAGGTGAACAAAATATCATTTTACCATACAAGTAATTTACATAGGGAGTTATAAAATATAGGAAAATAAGTGGAGGCAATCTTCCTTTTCTCATAAAGTATGTTGCTTGATTAAAGTTGTTCAAAAAAGCTTGGTTTTTCTCAAAATTGTATGCTTTCACTAGAAGACAAAAAAGCACATTTTGTGATGTTATAAAAGGAAAAGGAGGCTTATCCAACTCATTTCATCCTTTGATGTTCGATAGAGTTCCTCTATTATCATCACCATACTCCACAACTGTCAAGGTTTTAAAACAAACAAGAATTTTGTACCAAAATTTCCCGTGTTACGCTTCTGGAGGTGCTACGGTATACTTCTGGAGGTGTTGCACTAAGTTTTTGGAATGCGCTAAATTTTTTATTTTTAAGCTCCAAATCAGTCATCCAAGGTTTAAAAAAAATACACAAAGGTTCATACAACTCCAAACTAGTAAGTGGACACTCTCCATACCTCTCTCAACTCAATTCATCAGCAAAATGATTGGGTTCCTTCCTTAGGTTTTCTCCACTACGTTTTTGAAGTTTTCCATATATTTTTTGTTTTAGCTGATAAAACCCTAATTCCATCATTTAAAACCTTCATACATCCTCCATAGACCCTATCCAAACACTCTCTATCACTCAGAACCTTCTTTTCCATCATTTTCATTGAAACCCTAGTTTTCACTACATTTTTGCAGGAAAACTAGGAAATCCCTATGCTTTGACCTTTTGGGCACCTTCCTCATGAAATTTCCAAACATTCCACTTGAACCTTAAAGCCAATTCATCACCCTACCTCCCAAATTTTTTAGGGATTTTTCCCTAGCTTCCTTCCACCCCATTTCTTCCCCTAAAACCACCCTACCTCCCCAATGTTTTAGGGATTTTTCCCTAGCTTCCTTCCACCCCATTTCTTCCCCTAAAACCACCCTACCACTATCCCCTATTTTCCTAAATCTCCATTTTTCCTACCCACTACATCTAGCTAGGGTTTTATCTTGTTGAAAAACACTATGGAGGGTGTAAATAAAATCCATAAGGGAGGCCATCATTGTAGGTTTGAGCCATATAGCTTGCAAAAAATCAATGCATCTCCTTATGCCAAGAGATGTTTTGGAAACAGTGGTTATTTGAGGTTTTGTGAGAGAATCAAGGAGGTAGGCTATGATGCTCAATTGACAATCCCTTTTTCCACTAGATTCAGGAGGGAAAAGGTAGTCATATCAGGTGTAAAATTCACCATATCAGCAGATGTTATTTCTTCGGCAATAGGCGTCCTAAACCATGGAGAAATCTGGTTCAAAGGGATGGAATTGGACCTTGAGAACTACAAAACGTTCTTGAAACCTCATTGCAAATATGCTCTTGAGCACATCTTCCCTTTTAGGCATTTTCTTGATAAACATTCCCCTTTGATGAAGCTTATTATGAAATATTTTACATGTGAAGGAATATTCTCAAGGTTGTACTAGTACCATGTCAGGTTATTGATGCACTTCACTGCTACTAAGCCACTCAATTTGCTTAATTATTTCTTCAGTAGTTTGGTGAATATGACCGAAAAGGTACAGAGAAAAGACAAATATCATCACCCTAGTTTGTTCCACCATGGTTTGTTCAAGTTTGTTTTTTTTTCATAAGCTCTCAACAAACATTATGTCTTGGGAAAATTTCATAGATATAATTGCATCAGTGCCTACTACTAGCCCACCCATCATCCATAACACACCATCAACACCAGCACAACGAAAGGAGGTTGGCACTTCAAGTAGGCAAGCAGAGGTTCCAAAGGCACCTAGGTTTGAGATCACTGAAACCTATGAGAGAGGTAAGAGGATGGTCTTTTCTTCTAAGACCATCAAAGGTGTGCTTGCACTTGATACTACAATTGAACAAAGACAAACAATAGATAAAACACCTATTCATGATAGTGAGCCACTCATGCATGAGGATGAGTTACAATTGCAGCAACATGAGGAGAAAGCGTCCATGGAAGTTAATATGGAAGATAAGGTAAAAGACAAGACAACTGAGGAGATCATAAGGGAAAAGGATATAGAGATAGCAGAGCTAAGGGATAGCCTCATGCAGCTGAAGGTAAAACAACTCCTCCAAATCAAACCAAAGGTAAACCTTGATCCAGACAAGGGTAAGGGAAAATAAGTGGTGTATGTTGAGTATTTGGAGGATACAGAGACTGAAAAAAATGACAAGGAGACCAATAACAAGGGGGTTAACTAAGCAAAAAGAGAAAGAACGAGAGCCATCTCCTCAATTAGGTCAATTAACCTTTAATAAATTGATATTTGTTGAAATTGAGAAAAATAAAGAGTTGTGGATTGAGAGGGTAAACATTCATATTGAGAATATTTTGAAGAAGACAGAAAGAGATAACAGCCTCTAGGGGCATACGGAGAGACATTATTTCACAAGGAACCAAATTTCCAAGGTGAGGGTGAAGAACTTGATAAAAAAAGCTTAAGGAAACCCTCATTAAGCTTAAGGAGAAAGATAATAAGGAAATGCTTGTTGAGCCCTCCCTAGATATTTAACTCATCATCCAAGGATGTCATAGACCAAATTTCAGAATATTTTTAGCATTTTTAGCATTTTTGGTGATTTTTTGAAAAATCTAAAAAATTGGTTTTTGCAGAAGTGTCGTGCAACGACGCAACACTTTTTCTCAGAGCATATAAATGAAGAAAAGTCTATACGGTTAGATTCATTTTGGATTTTACATCACAAATATGGTATCAGGTTAGCTTTTCATCCTCTAGTTTTGAAGAAAAATCCAAAAAACACCACTTTTTTCATGCTTCTGCCACTCATTTTGCCTTTCTGCGGGCAACTTCTAGAGTGAGGTTGGGAGAATGAGTTTTGAAGGAATTCTAGGGTGTGTTTTATCAGTTTTGAGGGTGCAATGGAAAGAATACACATAGGGATACCTATCATAACTTTCATATTTGTAAATGGAAGCCTAAAATTCAGTCAAATTCAGCTTCAAAGTGGCGCGACGCTTCTACTTGGAGGAGCAACACTTTTGATAACATGAATGTCGCTTCTGTCTTGGATTCCTTTGGATAATTGTCAAGCTAGAAAAAACTCCAAAATTCAAGGTTTAGATGTCCCATGAGGTGTCTTTTTGGTAGGATATTTTTATTTTTCCCTCTCATTATGGAGGAAACATGTAATTAATCAACAAGACATACACTCCTAGTTATTAGCTAAATTTTAGGGGATGGTTTCTAACTTCCCTAGGTTCTAGGTAATGACTCATAGAGTGCATTTATGATGTGTTTTGGATCACATTTCGACCCAATGAGGTTTCATGACTTATATTTTCTATATGTAGTCCAACTCAAGTCATTTGATGGGTTGGATAATTGTTATTTGCAGTGTGGATCTATTGTACAAAATTTTTCAGTGAAATCAGAGACATCTTGCACCTATAACCTTGGGACTCCAGTGTTATACTTTTTAGCATTGTTTTTTCTCTGTTACCTCATCAAGTTGAATGTTATGTTATATTTTCATCAAATCTATGCTTCTGTATGTTAATATTATGAGTCTATGAACATAAATCTTTCTTTCTATGCTTTTTTTATAAAATTTTCATGAATGTGTCTACTCTTATGCTGAATGAATTCATTTAACATGCTCATTCTGACCCTCTCTATTTTCAAACCCTATACACAATGAAAAATTAAGTATGCTATTAAGTTTACCTACCTGACCTCATCCTTGTCTCTATAATTTAACCTTTGAAATCAGACCTAAAACCTAGAGCTATTTCCTTGATTGTCATTCCTATCCATCAAAAACTCAAAACAAACAAAACCCTAATTTACTCAGCATCGTAACTAGCCAAAGATAATTACATATCTATTCATCTAATTGGCTACAAAAGTGACATTGCTAGATCCCTCTATTTTTTTGGTAGGGCTAGCTACCATACATAAATATTGGTTTGAGGTTACCTCCTTCAGTTCTATTCTCAGCCTTAGGAAACAGGGGGCATGATAAAATTTTTGGCGCCATTGCCAGGGAGCGATTATAAAAATTTCCCTGGGGGATACTTCTTTTAGTTCACTAAAGGTTATACTTTTGGGTGACAAGTTTTGACATTCGAAGAAGGCTGAGTTACTAGATTCGATCCTAAGTGAAAATTATCAAGAAATTTGGCTCCCAAAAGACACACTAGATCAAATCCAAACCCAAATCCCTCGCCAATTTTTAATGACCCTGAGAGTCTTTTAAGAAGTAGAAAAAAAAGTCTTGGAAAGCGGAAAGGCTATACCTCCGCTTGTGAAATCAAACTCCTTTCCTAGAAGGCTAATTTATCCAGAAAGTTCATCCTTTAATTTTGAATTTGAGACATCTTTGTTCAGGTCTAATTTTGAGACCTAATTTCCATTTTCCGAATATTATTATTTTGAGACCTAATTTCCATTTTCCAAATATTATTATTTTGAGCTTGATAGTGAAGTATGGTCTAATTTTTATAAACTTCAGGGTTTGGTCGATAAGTTTCGAGTAAATTATGAAAAATATTATTTCCAATACCAACATCAAGATTTTGCTTCACTGCCTGCTATTACACCTTCTTACACAATTGCATCATCATCTCTCACTTTCATTCCATCATTACCTCTACAAGTATTCACTCCATCAACACATTCACAACCCCCTCCATTAGTCATGGCTATATTTTCTGGGTTGATTCTACCACCACAACTCACTACACTACTTTAGAACTATGGTCAAATATTGTCTCTTTTTGAAGGAACATCAGAGGTTACTGCTCACCAACACATTTTCAAAGTAGTTTATTTCATCGATCTTGAAGAGGTTGATAATTTTGACACCAAGGTGCACATCTTAGCACAAAGTTTCTGAGGAGAGGTAAAGAAATGTTTTCGCTCCCTAATTGTTGGTTTAATAGCTAATTCACAACAAATTATTGACTTGTTTATGGAAAAATGGGAGGAGAAAAAGAACCCATTATATATTCTATTTGAATATAATGCCTTGAAAAGAAATCCTAATGAGTCTGTACAAGGCTTCACAACTAGGTTCAATAGAATTTACGATTCCATTCCTGAAAATATCAAGAATCCTCTAGGCCTTGCTTTAATTCATTACCCTGATGGTTTTGATCCTGATATGGCTTGCCAACTCAGAGAAATAAACCCATCTACCCTTGAATAAATGTAGAGAAATGCAGTGAGCGTTGAATCGAACCTGATTATCAAGAAGTAAAAAATCAATATAGAGAAAAGGGTAACCATCAAGGAAGAAACATTTACTTCATTAGAGGGAAAAATCGACACCTTGATTAAAACAATGGACAAAATGACCGTTGTGGATAGACTAGTTGAACCCTCAATTAGAAATCCAAATTTCAGGGGTGAAAATCAGCATCCTCAATACAGGATTAAGAAAAGGGAACAAAGGGGTTAGGATCCACAAATTCAGTAGTGAATTCGCACTCCATTCCATCAAAACTACACTGAAGGTCTTAATGAAGATGAAGAAGATATTTCATGTGAAAATATTTTGTTTGAGGAAAATCAGTAGCCTAATTTCTTCACTGAAGAAGATCAATTTTATGCATAAATATATGCACCACACGATCAGCAATATTTCTTGTCAAATGATGACAAGTTATCAGTATAGACAGAAGATTACCAGAGGGGATACCAGAATTCTCTTACTCAGGTACAAAGGCATCATGGTTTGAGTCAGATACTTCGAATCAGAGAAAAGATAAAGGACCTATTGTTCCTAATCATGCAAAAGGAAACGAAGCTTCTACCAGGAATAAGAAGAAAGATAAAGAAGTTCAATATGGAGGACAGAGAAAGGAGATTACACACAAAGATCAACTTGAGAAATAAATATGCACCATCTAAAGAGGTAGATAAACATTTTTCTCTTTTTAGTCATGAAAATTAAATATCAAAGCTGAAAGTGTCTATCCCTTTAACTGAAATAGTCAAGAATGATCAATATACATTTCAAGTAGCAAAGTTTCTTAGGGTAGATCAGATGTCTAATATGGTCAATGTGAGTGATGATCACTAGGAACTTTTATTTGGTCCTGTTGTTGATGGTGACTTAGAATATAGTGAGGTCCCTCCTTTTTATCTTATCCTCAAAATACATGATTTTATCCTTCATAACACCATGTTAGATTCTAGAGAATCTCACAACCTCATGCATAAATCCATCATGGACAAACTAGGTTTGGATATCACAAGACCCTGCCATGACATTTACTCGTTTGTTTCAGGGAGGATTAAATGTCTTGGCCTCAATAAAGATCTAGCGGTGTCTTTAGAGAAAATTCTAGCCAATAATATCCTCATGGACGTTTTTGTGGCTGATATTCCTCCCATATATGGAATGCTGCTCTCTCGATCATGGGGAGAAAAACTTAGAGGAAACTTGTAGCTCGACTTTTCCTATGCTACAATATCGGTCTTTGGGCAACTCAAAAAACTATACCGGGAAAATAAGGTGAAATACATGATCAGTAGAAAATAAAAGCCTAATAATCACCCCATACATGTTGTTCACATGCATTTATAATATTTTATACTATTCAATGATGAATGTTCAACATCTTTAGAAATTTTGATGGAAGAAAAAACATAAAATTCAGAATTTCCAAAATATGTTTTAAATATTTTAAGTGTAGAAAAAAAACAAGAAAATATGTTAAGTGGCTTGGAGCCAAATGCATCAACCAAAAAGAGAGATGAAACCGTGAAATAAATAAAGCCTATTGGTACAACAAACATTTCTCAAGGAGTCAGCCATGATCAATAATCCCAATCGCAACTTCCCGATGAATAAAGTGGTTTGCTGACCATGGATTTTGATGGCACCTTAGGTAAGGAAGGAGTTGGAATTGGAGTGTAAATTCACAGCCCCATGAATCAGTCACTTAACCTTCCTCCTAATGTTCGAATTTCTTCTTATGAATTTCCATTTCATTTTTCAAACAATGAAGCATATTATGAGGCTTTGATAGTCAATCTGAAAATTATCAAGAAATTAGGTGCCAAGAAAATTTCTGTGTATCGTGATTCTGAATTGGTAATAAATCAATTCAAAGAGGAATACTAGGCCAAGCATCCTAGAATAAGAGCTTACCGCAATGCAGTGTTAGATATCCTCAAGAAATTCATTGAGTATACTTTGTCATTGATTCGAAGGGACAACAATTTTATTGCTGATTCTCATGCTACTTCAGCCAGCATGTTCAAAATTCCACTGTATCCCAGTAAGAAGTATGAAATTAATGTCAAACATCACCCTATTTTTCCAGATAATGTTCAGTATTGGAAAGTTTTTTTAGACGACAAGAAAATCAGTAACTTCTTGCAGATGGAAGAGGATTTTGTGAGCTCAAAAATAGATGATTAGTTTTATTAAGATAACCAAGAAATGCAAGAAGAAGAAATGAAAGTACTTCAGTTGAAATAAAACTCTATTCTAATAGGACTTGTTCCTTTGGGACCAAGATGATGTTGCACGGAAACTGACAATGCTGCCAATAAAAGTAGGAGTGGAATAACTCGATCTTGGCACTCCTAAAAAGCCAAAAATGGTCAAGATTTCAAAATCTTTGAGCTTAGAAATGAAAGGTAAATATGCAGCACTCATGTCTTAGTTTGTGATGCTTTTGCATGGGAGTATTCTAATCTAAAAGTGTATGATAAGAGTTTAATTCATCACACCATTCCTTTAAAGCCAAATCATAAGCCTTTCCTCCATAAACTAAGGATAATGAATCCCAGGTTTCTTCCCTCCATTCAAAAAGAGGTGAACAGGTTGTATACTGCTAGTATTATAGTTCCTCTTCATTTTTCAAATTAGATGTCGAACTTAGTGCTAGTAAGAAATAATACTGGTGAGATTCACATGTGTATAGATTTCAGAAATCCAACTACCCACTTCCAAATATGGATCATATTTTGCAAAGGGTAGATGGTTCTTCTATACTTTCATTGTTGGATGGATATTCCGGGTATAATCAAATTTTAGCTCATCCAGATGATCAGGAGAAGACAACCTTTACAACACCATGGGGTACTGTTATGTATGCTAAAATGCCCTTTGTATTGAAGAATACAGGAGAAAATTTTCAACAAGTGATGGATATCGTCTTTGCCAATGAAAAGGATGTCTTTTTGGTCATTTATCTTGAGAAATCACATTTTTTTCCAAGACAAATGAAGAGAACTTGTAGCATATGAAGGAAATTTTTCAGAAATGCAGAAAATTTGGCATATCGTTGAATCCAAAGAAGATTTTTTTCGCTATGGAAGAAGGTAAATTGCTTGTTCATATCATATCTAAAGACGAAATTTGGATAGATCCTTCAAGGATTGAGGAAATTCATAATTTGGACTATACTATAAGCAAGAAGGAAATTCAATCATTCAATGGTAAAATCAACTTCTTGAGAAGGTTTATTCCAAACCTTGTTGAAAATTTAATGGAAATTATTGATATGTTGAAGAAATATAGTGAGGTTAATTGGTCTGATGAGGCAAATAAATCATTCAATCAAGTCAAGTTTGCATTTTCTCATGCTCCTATACTTATCAGTCTGGATTATACACTTGATTTCATCATACTTTCCTTTTCTTTTGAACATATTCTAGTTGTTGTCCTTATGCAAAAGAAAGATCGGAAAACAGAGAAGCCCATCGCCCTCTTCAATAGAACCTTAAGAGACATAGCCTTGAAGTAAATTATCATTGATAAATAGGCCTTAGTGCTAGTTAAAGCATTGAAGTACTTCTGAGTGTATATTATTCACTCTCATGTTCTTGCATATGTCCCAAATGTTGTTGTCAAAGATGTGCTCACACAAGATGATCCTGTAGGTCAGAGTGGCAAGTGGATAGCTTCCATGTTGGAGTATGACTTGGAAATCAAACCTAAAAAACTGATCAAGGGACAAGGCTTGGATAAGCTCATGGCGGACTCAAACTTGCATGCCTTGGACATCAATTTTATTGTTGCATTATCTGAGGAGCAAGAGGTTGATTTGTTACCTCAGGTATCTGAAATTTTTTCTTCATCGCCATGGTATGATGATATTATATATGTGTTGCAACATTTGAATCCTCCTCCCAGCTTTCCTAGCAATAAAGGTAGATCTCTGAAGTTGAAGGCTCTTAAGTATTTCATTCTTAACGATGTTTTGTATTAGAAAGACTCAGTCGGAGTTTTGTTGAATTTTTTGGTAGAAGGAGAAGTTGATAACATGATGAAAGAATTTCATAGAGGTGATTTTTGTGGTCATATTTTCTGGAAGACTATAGCAAACAAGTGACAAGGTCTAGCTTTTATTGGCCAAGTTTGTTTTCCGATGTTTATAACACTGTCATGAGAGTCAAATTTTTCAGGGAAAAAGAAAACTCTTACCATTTCTCTTGAAACCAATTGCAGTTCAAGCACCCTTCCAGAAGTGGGGCATTGATTTCATTGGAGAGAGACATCCTCCATCATCAGATCGAGATAGGTGGATACTCATTGCCCCCGATTACTTCACAAAATGGATTGAGGCCATTCCCACGAGGCAAGCTATAGACACCATCATTATTCAGTTTTTGGAGAGAAATACCTTGTCTAATTTTGGCTGCCCATAGAAATTTTTTACTGACAATGCAGCTTCCTTTAATTCCAAAAATATTATTTACTTTTGTGATAAATATCACATAAGACTTGGAAATTCTACAACATACTATTCTCAAGGTGATGGGTTGTCTAAATTGTTAAAAAAATCATTGGTGAACTTAATCAAGAAATTGTTGTAAGAGAACAAACAAAATTGGCATAAAATGTTCATAAATTCTCTATGGGCAAAAAGAGTTAGCACAACGAGATCAATAGGCATGTCACCCTTTCAGATAGTGTATGGTGTAGACACAGTGTCTCCCGCTTCTCTACCAGTGTCGGTTACGAAAATTCTGCAAGAGATTGACAATGAGCCAAATGATATTCAACGAAGAATCAATCAAACGATTCATTTACAGAAGTAAAGAGAAGAAGTTTTCAATGACACTTCAAAACTTGAGGATAAAATGAAGAAGATCTATGGATAAACCTTTTTTCCTAAATCTCCATTTTCCCTACCCAGTACATCTATTTAGGGTTTTATCTTGTTGAAAAATACTATGGAGGGTGAAAATAAACTCCATAATGGATGCCACCATTCCAGGTTTGATCCATCTAGATTTCAAGAAATCAATGCTTCCCCTTATGCCAAGAGATGTTTTGAAAATAGTGGTTCTTTGAGATTTTATGGGAGAATCAAGGAGGTAGGTTTTCATGCTCAATTGACAAGCCTTTTTTCCACTAGCTTAAGGAGGGACGAGGCTATCATAGTAAGTGTCCAGTTCAACATATCAGTAGATGTTATTGCTTCAGCAATAGGTATCTTGAACCATGGAGAAATCTGGTTCAAAGGGATGGAAATGGACCTTGAGAACTACCAAATTTTCCTGAAACCTCATTGCAAAGATGTTCCTAAGCACATCTTCCATTTTAGGAATTTACTTGATAAATATGCCCCTTTGATGAAGCTTATTATGAAATATTTTACATGTGAAGGAATATTATAAAGGTTGCACCAGTACCATGTCAGGTTTTTGATGCACTTCACTGCTACTAAGCCACTCAATTTGCCTAATTATTTGTCAAGAAGTTTAGTCAAGATAACTGAAAAGGTACAAAGAAATGGAAAATATCATCACCCTAGTTTGTTCCACCATGGTTTTTTCAAGCTTATTGTTTTGCATCAACTCTCAGCAATCAATATGTCTTGGGAAACTTTCATGGAGACAATTGCAACAGTGCCTTCTACTAGCCCACCCATGATCCATAGCACACCATTAGCACCATCACAGTAAAAGGAGGTTGGATCTTCAAGTAGGCAAGAAGAGGTTCCAAAGGTGCCTAGGGTTAATATCACTCAAACCTATGAGAAAGGTAAGAGGATGGTTTTTCTCCTAAGACCATAAAAGGTGTGTGTGCACCTAATTCTACAGTTCAAAAAAGACAAACAATAGAGTAGCCACCTAGCCATGATAGTGAGCCACTCATGCATGAGGATGAGTCACCATTGCAACAACATGAGGATAAAGCGCCCATGGATGTTGACATGGAAGAGCAGGTGAAATACAAGACAAGATAGCTGAGGAGATCATAAGTGAAAAGGATACATATATATCAGAGCTGAGGGAGAGCCTCTTGAGGGAAAAATTTATGATTACCTTCGTACAGAAAGAAAACATGCAGTTGAAGGTAAAACAACTCCTCCAAAGAAAACCAAAGGTAAATCCTAAGGTAGACAAGGGTAAAGTCAAAGAAGTGGTGAATGTTGAGTAGCTATATGATACAGAGACTGAAACAAAGCTAAGGAGACTGAGAACAAGAGGGTTAACTAAGAAAAACGAGCAAGAAAGAGAGCCATCTCCTTAATTAGGTCAGCTAACCTTTGATGAATTGATAGTTGCTGAAATTGAGAAAGATAAAGAGTTGTGGCTTGACAGGGTAAAAATTCATCTTGAGAATATTTTTAAGAAGGGAGAAAGAGATAACAACCTCCAGAGGCATATGGCGAGACATTACTTCACAAGGAACTAAATCGACAAGGTGACGGTGAAGAACTTGTGAAAAAAGCTTAATGAAACACTAATTAAAATTAAGGAGAAAGATAATTAGGACCTGCTTGTTGAGGCCACCCTAGCTATTTATCTCATCATCCAAGGATTTCATAGACCAAATTTCACATGATTTTGAGCATTTTTAGCATTTTTGGTGATTTTTAGAAAAAATCTGAAAATTTGGTTTTTGCATAAGCGGTGCGACACTTTTTCTTAGAGCATATAAATGAATAAAAATCTATATGGTTAGATTCCTTTTGGATTCTGCATTACAAATACGGTATCAAGTTAGCTTGTTATGCTCCACTTTTGAAGAAAAATCCAAAAAAGACCACTTGTTTCATGCTTCTGCCACTCATTTTGCCTTTGCACGAAACTTCTGGAGTGAGGTTGGGAGAATGCATATTTGAAGGCCTTCGAGGGGGTATTTTATCATTTTTGAGGGTGAAATGGAAAGAAGACACTCATGGATACCTAGCCTAACTTTCATATTTGCAAATGGATGCCTAAAATTCAGTCAAATTCATCTCCAAGGTGGCACAACGCTTTTGCTATGAGGCATGATGCTTCTACTAACAGGTGTGATGTTTCTGTCTTGGATTCACTTGGATAGTTTTCAAGCCAGAAAAAACTCAGAAATTTGAGGTTTAGCTATCCCATGAGGTTTATTTTTGGTGGGAGAGTTTTTTTTTCATCTCATTGTTGAGGAAATATGTAATTAATCAAAGAGACATACACTCCTAGTTATTAGCTAAATTTGAGGGGATGGTTTCTAACTTCCCTAGATTCTAGGTAATGAATCATATAGTGCATTTATGATGTGTTTGGATCATGTTTTGACCCAATGAGGTGTCATGACTTCTATTTTCTATATGTAGTCCAAATTAAGTCATTTGAGGGGTTGGATAGTTTCTATTTGCAATGTGAAGCTATTGTACAAACTTTTTCAATGAAATCAAAGACATGTTGCAACTATAATATTGGGACTCCAGTGGTATGCTTTTGAGCATTTTTTTTTCTTTGTTACCTCATCAATTTCAATATTATGTTATATTTCCATAACATGTATTCTTTTTATGTTAATCTTATGAGTCTATGAACATAAATATTGCTTTTGATGCTTTTTTTATAAAATTTTCATGAATGTATCTACTCTTCTGATGAATGAATTCATTCAACATGCTCATTCTGACTCTCTCTCTTTTCAAACTCTATACACAATGAAAAATTAAGTATGCTCTTAATTTTACCTACCTGACCTCATCCTTGTCTCTGTAATTTAACCTTTGAAATCAAACCTAAAATGTAGACCTATTTTCTTGACTTTCATTCCTATCCAACAAAAACTCAAAACAAACAAAACCCTAATTTACATAGCATTGTAACTAGCCTAAGATCATTACATATCCAGTCATCTCAATGGATGCAAAAGTGACATTGAGAGAGCGCTCTCTGGTTTTGGTAGGGCTAGCTACATGACCTAAATATTGGTTTGAGGTTACCTCCTTTAGTTCCATTCTCAGCCTTGGGAAACGGGGGGAATGATAACACTTCCCAAGGTAGCAAGGTCCTCAAAGTATTTTTCTATCATGTCCTCATCCATCTTCATCCCCTAGATTTTTTTTGAATTCTTCCTTCCTTTGGCATAGTTATGAAATAACTTGGTTTTTTCGTCCCCCACAAATAGCCAAATTACTCTGCTCTTTAATCTCCATTGTTCTTCTCTTTCTAGGATTTTTTTCTTCCATTCCACCTCCAATTGTTTTATATTTTCCCTTTTTTCATATGATTCATACCCATATTCCTCTAGACTCTCCAATCTATCCAACTCCTCTCCTATCCATTTTAACCGCCCCTCCTCTCTCTCCTTTCTCCTTTTTTGCCACTCTATGGTAGATTTCTTCATTCTTTTTAGGTCTTCCATGAAATGGGAAGCTTCGTTTCTCTCCTCCTCTTCCCCCTAAGGCCTCCAAGAGGCCTTGAAGAGGGAGTTAAAATATTCCTCTTTTAACCATCCAGGATTAAATTTGAAGGGTGACCTTGGTTTATCGTTAGAACCTTTGAGCTCTAATAGGATAGGATGATGATCTGATTCCCCCCCTTCTCCAATCCATTTTCTAAGCATAGGGATTTTTTCCAGAAGCTCCTCTTTAATAGGAACCTATCTAGCCTCTTTTCAACCCTAGCTTTACCTATTCTCATGTTTTGCCAAGTTGGTCTCATCTTAAGTATACTTATGTCGATGAGATTTCCATCTTGTATTTTATTTGAGAAATAGTCTGACCTAGGGTCAACACAGGCAATAGGACCCCAAGTTTCCGCCTGGCCAATGGATAAATTGAGATCCCCTCATATGATAATATTTGAGTGAAACATAAAATATTTTTCCCACACTTCATTATAGAAGGGTAGTCGGTACTAGCATGACCCGTATACATTCAAAACAAGAAGGTTTGTACATAGATCAATAAAGTAGGCTTCTAAAGCTAGGGCCTGCTCCATTCCCCATGAGCTAATAAATTTTAATTTTCCTTCTTTGAACCCAAGGGAAAGTCCCCCAGACCTTCCTTTAGCATACAAACATTGGAAATACTATCCTAGATACATATTATCAAGAATTGATTTTACTTCTTCACCTACTCCCAAATTTTCTTGGAGCATTATTATATCCGGACCATATTTGTAAATTAAAGCCTTGAGTGCTAGTTTTTTGGGGCTACTAGCCAGCCCTCTACAATTGAGGGAAAGAATAATAATTTAATCACCACACCTAGGGTTTGCACTTCTCTAAGTACCCCTATTAAGGACCACTGCTTCCCATCCATTATGTCAATTTTTTCTCTCATCTGAGTTTTAGAAAGGTTTGATTTTCTTCCCCTCTTCTTTGGAGCTGAGGTGAAATCTGAGATATTTCATAGTCCCCTTACCACTTCCAAATAATTTTCCTTCTTTTCTCTATATCTGAGGTTGTATGGGCTCATTTCACCCTCATGTTTAGAAGTTCTAGGATTACCCGGAAAGGGAGGGGTACGCCGATCCAACTGAATCTCAGAGATAGAGATGATTATACTATCCAACATCTCATTAATAGTATTAACATGTAAATTGACATTTAAATTTCCAAAGAGTGAAGTCCTAGAAGGAACAGGCCCCTAAAGAAGAGAAAACATATCCGTAATAGAATTGGGAAAAGAGAGGGAAGTTCGAGGACAATACCCTTAGACATAGGAATTGTTTTTGTCTCAGCTGCCTCCACTATCTCGACTCTACCCAGCTCCTCTTCGGCCTCCTGCATCTAGATCTCTTCCTCTTCCATGTGTGCATCCATGGTGTCCTCCTCTAACCTTTTCTCTAGGTCCCCTTTATTATGTCCCTTTTCCTCCTCACTTTGATTCATCTCCCCTATTTTCACCTCATTCTTCTATGTCCTGCCCTTCCCCTTACTTTTTTTCCTCCTTTTTCTTATGCCCAGGGGATATTCCTTCTCTAGATGTCCATGTTGATGGCATCTATGAAAATGGAATGGAACCTTCTCATAGTTAAGTGCTTGAATGAAGGACCAGTATTTGCAATGTAGCTGGATTTCCTCCATCAGACCGTCTCTAGGATTTGGGCATACCAGTATCCTTACCATACTGTGCTTCATTATCTGTTTAAAAGACATATCTTCTTCCAAAAATTTCCCAATCTCGTTCCCTATTTCTCTGAATATATTTTCCGACCAGAGAGGGTGTGGAAGGCCTGGAAGCCAAACCCAGATAAGGTTGGCCACTTTCTCCCTCTACCCATAAAATAAATGACTCCATCTCTTGAAAAAAATTGGGCCCTACCGAAACCTGAATTCCTCTCCAGGACCCATTTTAATGTTTCCTTTCTCTCAAATTTCACCATGAACCAACCATTTTCTAAATTAGTAGCCTCAAATCTCTGGTCGAGGGCTTCCCTCCATGCATTTCTTGCACATTCCTTAATGTAATTTGCTAAAAATTTCTTTCCTTTGGCCCTTCCAACTAGTGTAAGATCTGCAGTCTCCACTGCTTCATCAACCGAGGTTTCTACTCCCTACAAAATTTGGAATGTTCTCATTTCTTCTTATTAATTTCACTTTTTCCTTTTTCCCCTTATGCTGCCATTTCCCCCTTCTTCTCCCTACTCTAGATTACTTTCCTTTTCATTTATTTCCACTTCAGTATTTTACTCCCACCGAACCACCACTTCTCTACTTCTTGGGTCACTGGTCTCTCCTTCCGCCTCATGTACAAACCCTGAGGTAAAAGTCGCTAGAGTTTTACCAAGTATGGACCATGGTTCTTACCCCTTCCCTTGAGTTTGAAGATCTATGAAAAGTATCCCCTCTTCTAGGGCCCCTCCCCCCATCTCTGTGGCCCTTCCCATACCTCCTTTGCTCTCATGATAGCTTCAGCAAGAGTCTCCAAACCTTCCCTCTGCAGATGACTTTGGTTCTGCCTTTCTTCTGCTCCTTGGCTTTTTAGAGGCCTCTATGCTACCAAAAATTCCACCACCCCGCCCTTACCTGTGGTGATGGGAGAAATATCCCCTCCTAGACATATTTTCAGCCCTTGCTTCTTTGAGAATCCACAACTAGATACAATATCTTCTAGTCCCCTAGTGAAAAAAATAGAATTTTGAAAAACCTTGGTTTAGTCCACTTACCCGCTAAAACCACGATTTTTCATCAGAGACTATGACAGGAAGAGTTAACAGTTCCTAACTTCCTACAAGAGGCTCTGTTATTTTATGATTCCCTTTGTCCAGACCACTTAGGGTTTCCTCCAGAAAATCTAAATACCCTACCTACTTCCTTACCTCTCTCGAAACTCCAGAATTCCATGCAAGCAGTCCAGTTGGACCAATGAAGTTCTTCATGTTTTTCTATGTCACATCCAAACCCCACATTTTTAGCATATCCCCTAGCTCGAGATCCATATCCACCTTTTCTAATCTGTTAACCATGATTTACCCTATAATCTCTTGATCAACCACCGCTAAATACAATTACCTATTTAACCTCCCAGTGGGCGCATGCATCTGCAGGCCTTAACCTCCTTCCAAAAACATAAAAATAAGGTGTTAAAACTTTTGAGCCTCTTTACCCTCCACTTGCATTGGATCAAAACCCGAGGCATCTCATACCCACTAACATCTACCTCCACTTGTTCACCATGAATGGCCCCAACTGCCATGCACCCGTCATGCCTGTTAGGACCTCCAATTTGATTTGATGTGTTGTGAATATATATCATGCTAATCTATATTGATTGTGAAGACAATATAGCCTCCCCTAATATACATTAAGGTGTGATTTTTATTATGTCATCTACTTGGTGCTTAAATGTTTGATTATGTCATCTAGTGGTGTTAGAGTGTTTGATTATGTCGTTGATTTTTCATTTAAGTGTTTGGTGTCTAGTCTTTCATATATTTTTTTGTCTAAATGTTTGACTAATTGCATGATATAAGTGTGTGTTTATAAGATTTCATGAAGGAATGATCTTGTTTTAAGATGGTTGTACTAACACACATGTGTTGAGACAACTGATATGTACTTGGGTGTAAGTAGGTGCTAGCTGTGGCATTATTACTAGTGATTGTGATCTGAAATTACTTGCTAGTTAGTGTTGTGCTAGTTTCATTTCATATGTAAACATTTATTTGCATTCTTTTACTTATCCTTCATGAGTTTGTTTGAGAGCATGTGATTTGCAAACAGTGTACTTAGTAAAATTATGAAATTTTTATAAGCTTAAAAAGAATAATTTTAAATGATAGAATAGAAAAAATAGTAAACACAACACGCACATATAACAGAGCTTAACGTAGAGAATTTTTGATAAAGGATTTCACCCCTCCTGAGCCACATCTCCTTGGTCCAACTTCATAGTGTGATCTTTCTACTAGCTACAAGTGTGCTCAAATTGTTGTTACAAGATTAAGAACCTCTTGGAACCTATTGCAACGAGTTTAGAACATCATAATCTCCCAAAAATGACTATTTTTTTGCTGAATTTGGACTCTGGATGCTCTAGCAATGACCCCAACACCTAGTGGCCCTAGCCTTCAAAAATATTCAAATGCACTAAAACACTTGTAGATGACCTTTTCTGCCTCTACAACCTACTTCAATGAGTTCCCAGCATGCCAATTATCCTAGAATGACTCTTTTTGAGCTCAGTTTGGTCGAAAATTGAGTGAGTTATGACCAAAACCAACTTTGCCCCAATTTCTCCTCCAAAACGGGAGAAACTGCCAGTTATTTTTCTAAATTTGGCATTCTTGCCAAGTTTGGCGTTGCCTCTGAATTCTCCACTAGATTAAATGTCAGATTAATTAATGCTAAGCAGGATTATGGTAGATAATATCATATTACTTTTTAAGTGCGTAATAAGCACTAATGTTGGATTAACTTAACTAATCCACATATAAACTTAATTTACTCACACTTATAAATTATTGCCTGTTTAGTTTGTCGTAGCACCCAATTCAGTGGTCATGGCCACATGGGGAGGGGGTTGGCCCGAGGGGATAGCCCTCTCCAACCCCCAATTGGTCAACAATTATACTTAAAATGGATGCGGAAGTCATAAGGGGTAAGAACCACTCAGTGGATGAGACGGTATGGCAGTCGGTTTGTAGGCTGGTGGTCAGGGGTTCGAGCCCCGACTTCGCCATAAATATTTGTGCCAAATCATAAAGAAATTCTCCTGCCAAATTTGTCGACTTGACTACATTTAACTCTACTCCAGATTTAGGTAGAGGCTCCTCCATACTTAGTTAATATTGTCGAAATGTGATTATATATATATATATATATATATATATATAGAGAGAGAGAGAGAGAGAGAGAGAGAGAGAGATAATAACACCACCAAACCTTAGTTCGACCATTGATGTCATCACATAATTCGACCATTAGACCAAGGTCCAGTCCATAAAATTCGACCCCATAAATTAGGAGTTGGCCCATCAGAGAGGACACGTGGCACCCTCTGGTTGGGTTTCACTCTAATCCTAAAAAAAATTCAAATTCCAACTTAGGAAGAATTGGAGGTCATTGGGAAATTTTTCCCTTCACTTAAACCATCTAGCGAATCTAGAGACAACACTTGTGACAGTGTCACTGGCTGCAATCTGGAGAATATTCCTGCAACAATAACTGTACTTGCCACATCAACACTATACCTGTTCTTCTCATTTTTTCCCTGCTTTGGAAAACAAACAATAGACAATAACTCAGTCATATGAACACGGATTTTGATGAAACGAGTTGCGCCGAAATCCTAGCGACGAAATCTATTTGGTCATTCAGGTTTGAAGCAATTTCAAGCACTTTCAATTTTTAGCTAAAACTTTAGCTTAAGATAATTCCTTCCCACTAGAAATATTTTGGACCCCAAAAGATATTATCAATTTTTCAGCAAGTGATGGTACAACTCCCTCCCTTTTCCAATATCTAACCATTTTGCCTTTGAAGGATTTTTACCTTTGTGTCCAACTCTAAGGTATTCAACATTCCCTCTTCTTGAAGTTCTGATTCTTCTGTCAAGTATGAGATCTTCACTACATGGAAAAGACCCTCTAGCAGATGTTTTTGAGGAACCCCTTATGAAAATACCCCATAGATCCATTTCTAGAAGAGGTTACTAGAGGAGGTTGGCGAGTGGAGGGTTTTGTAGATGTTTTCCACTCGGTGCGCTTACAATTCAACATTGCCCCGGTGCTCCTTACAAGAGAAAGCACTGGTGCACAAAAAACATTGGCACACCAGACACTGTGTGCTCCGTACACACCCATCCAGTGTGTTGTTGTACTATAGAGCACTAGTTCTTCACAACTCTTTCGCGCCGGTGCATCATAAAACATCGTGCCAAAACCGAAACCACCTGGTGCGGTATTAAGAAACCGCACTGGTGCATCATAGAAAAACATGCCAAAATAGAAACTGGATGGTGCATTTGTAAGAAAAAACACTAGTGAACCTATAAACCACATGCACAGGAAAAGGGTTAAATACAAAAAAAATTGCAGCCAAAAATCAAGATTTTTCATTTTTTTTCAGTGCTCCAGAGCTCTAAATTACCGGTGCGCTCTACAAGAGAAAGCACCGGTGCACATAAAACATTGGGACACCGAACACCATGCACTTCGTACACACCCGCTCAGTGTGTCCTATTAATGTAATGCACTAGTTCTTCACAAATGTTCTGCGTTGATGCATCATAAAACACTGCGCCAAAAAAGAAACTGCCTGGTCCGGTGTCAAGAAACTGCACCGGTGCATCATAAAATACCGCGCCAAAATAGAAATGTATCGGTACGATCGTATGAAATAGCACTGGTGCATCTATAAAACGCGCGCACTGAAACATGGTTATATAAAAAAAAATTATGGCCAAAAAGCCACATTTTTCATTTTTTTGCTCTCAATCTCCGGTGCGCTCTACAAGAGAAACCACCAGTCGCACAAAACATTGGCACCCCGGACACCATGAACTCCATACACACCCACCTGGTGCGTCCTATTACTGTAAAGCACTGGTGCTTCACGACTATTCCGCCCTAGTACATCATAAAACACCGCGCCAAAATAGAAACAACCCGGTTCAGTGTTAAGGAACCGCCCCGGTGCAGTGTTAAGCAACTGCCCTGGTGCACCTATAAAACCCTGCGCAGCGAAACAGGGTTAAATAAAAAAATATTACGGCCAAAAAACCGTATTTTTCACTTTTCTCAGTGCTCCAGAGCTCTCAAGCATCGGTGCAATTTCTCCTTCTCTGAGCCGCCCTGACATCAGTGCTCCCATTGCACACATTGCACGCACTGCTGCTGTGCATTGGCCACTAATCTCCAGCTTTCATTTTGCAAAATGGTGGGAAAATTTTATTTTGAAAATTCTACAACCAATATGCCTCCTCGACGGCGAAATGTATAAGTATTTTTCTAGTTTTTCCATAATTAAGCTTTTTAGCGGATTAGAATTTGAAATAAGCTTAAAATTAACCACTAAAAAAGAATATATATATTTTTTGTCACGTGATGCACACGAGCCATTCAGCTCGCACCGGTAAGTGGTGCTGTCGGTAAAATTTACAGGCCGCACCGCAACCAGTGCTAATGGTATCCACATCGTGTTTGAGGAGGTATCGAAAGGTATCCCGCATTATTTTAAAATTTAAAAAAAACTGTGGTGCAGTCATTTAGCCGGTCACATCGTTGTCCATGGGAATAGCAACGTGGTGCGTTGACGGAAATATCCACCTCGGTGCCTGTCAACGCACCGCATTTGGCATTCCGACAATGTAAACGGTGCGGTCGGGTAAAAGACTGCATCTTTGACTTGTAATTTGTCAGGAATTCGATGCGCTGACACAACTATATGCGTCAGGGCATATATTTTAGTCAGCGCACCGCTCTTCTGACACCATATATAGTCAACAGTGCTTGAAAAATTTTTAGTTGCACTGCATATGGTGCATTTTATGTCATCTGGGGCACTGTGTCTGGTGCTCTACAAACAAAAGTAGCACTAGAACTGGTGCATGACTGTTTTTGTGGTGTACCGATTAGTCTGTTTTTTTTCCCAAAAAAAAATATATATGTATATTCCTAAATACATGTCTGATTTAATAAAAAAAATTTATTTAATATGTCAATGATTCAGAGAGAAGAGGAGGAAAAACAACAACAATAGGTAGAGCAGTATGACATGCTTCGCCAGTGGGAGGCACGAGAGAGGGAGAGAGATGTATATTCATGCCCTATTACAACGGATACCCAGGGGATCCTAAGTCAGGTAGGCCTCCTCAAGTTCTATGAGGAGGCTATTTCCCTAAATTCCCATAGTGTGTTTTTGAGACATCTTATCTGCAAGTGGAATGCCCACCAACAGGCTTTCCAGGTTGGTCCTGACCAGTGGTACACACCCACTGAGGAGGATATTTATTTCATTACAGGGCTATCAAGGAGAGGGTTTGATTTTCCCTCGTTCCCAGAGGTTCCACCTGGTTGTGTAGCAGGGAGTCAGTTAGTTTACTCCCAGAGATACATTGGAGTAGATGTACTATCTCCTTCAGATTTTCAAGTCCCTGGAGGTCAGTTATGTATTGGTGTATTTGGTAGACAGGACATGTAGTGCCTCTCACTTCCCATTTCGACCATTTCACACAACACCACTGACAGGCAATGCATTAGTTGTCCGCTTCTATATTATGTTGATTCTTTAGTACAGGAGCCATGACTTTTCAGGACCATGGTCTACCATTTTTTTGTGGCGGTTTTGTACGGCCTTGGATAGATGTCGTGCTCATGCACAAGGGAGGGTCAAATTCCCTTTTGCTTTAGAGCTTTTTTGTTTATTTTTTAAGAGGTTTCTAGAGATGAGGCCTTATTTTGTTCGGCAGCCTCGTAGGCCGATGTTGGAGGCCTGGATGCATGTGTGGGGGCAGATGATGCCCAAGAGGGGAGAGACTATGTTTCCATCCAGGATATTGCATGATGCACTGGGCTTACTAGCCAATGTTGATGAGCTGCATCCCTTCATTATGGTCCCATGTCCTTATGCTGGATTGGATTAGCGAGGGTGTGCCAACATCCTCTTCACAGATGATGAGCTGCCAGATGATAGAGGTAATATTACTATTTTATTTATATTTATTCTAACATGTTATTTAACTTGTTTTTATTAAACTGTGTAATGAAAATTTCTAATTATTGTTGTGTACTTGTATATATTTTGCGTATTATTGATATTTTTATGGCGAGAGATGTTGGCACCACCACATGATCCGTGTGTGGATCCTGATGATGATCAAGGCATGCTAGATGCCAAGGGTCAATGAGGTAGGTGCGTAGAGACATGCCCCGTTGGTGCACCGGTAATGCCTTTTTCTAGGCGCGATCGACGTGATACTAGATATAGGATGGAGTTGGGCGACCAATCACTACATTTATTTTTGGAGGTGCATCAAAGGCCTCTCATTACAGAGACATACAGCCTATGATAGGCTATTACGTATGAAGAGGCATGTTGTGTGACATGTACAACTTTAATGCGCATGTCGTAGGAGCTACTACAATTGGCAGGCTACAACTAAGGAGGACTCGTTGCACATTATAGGAGTGGTTGAGCCATAGCACATGATGGAAATTCCAAGAGCAAATGACTCATCATCTCATGATCATTCACCTCACGCCGCGAGATGAGCATGAGGCGACACTAGCATCTAGCAACTTCATCTCGAGATGAGGCTCTAATTCATCAAATTTCGTCCAAATAACAATGCCCTTCGAAGACTCCATCGTACTATTCATGATCATGAGCAAGCCGGACGATCAACATTGAGGTTTAATTACCGACCGAGTAGGCCTCCACTAGTACAACCTATTGATGTTGTACTACTACTAGTTGATCCATGACATTTATATTACATTGTATATTTTTAACATTATTCGCTTATATATATATATATATATATATATATATATGGTCCATGTATTTTATGTTCATGTTACAGCTTGTACTTAATTACATTTTGGTGATCATCATGATGTGTATATTGTTAGGTCATGTTATATATGTTCATTTAATGTGCTATTGCGTATATATGTGTATGTGATAGCATGGAGTTATTTGACATGAGATGTATATTTGTTGTTTGTGTTGTAATGATGTTAATATATAATGTTAATTTGATGTTTGAAATGTAATTTTTAGTCAAATATGATGTTTGTACGATAGTTATCATAATCCCGATGTTTATTAATTAATTTATTATTAAATTACCATGATATTTAGTAAATATTATGTCATGATTGTAATTTAAATTTAAATTTTAATTGTATGTAAAATTGTAAAATTGTATTTGTATTTGTAATTGTAATTTTAACCGTAATCGTATGTAAAATATTTAATGTAAGTAATTGTAATTGTAATATTTAATTTATTGTGAAATGATTGTAATGGTAATTTTAATTGTAATTGTATATATCACAAATTGTAAAATTGTAATTGCAATTCTAATTGTATGTAAAATTCTAAAAATTGTAATTGTATTTGTAATTGTATGTAAAATATTTGTAAAATTGTAATTGTAATTGTAAATGTAATTCTAACTCTAATTCTAATTGTATGTAAAATATTTGTAAAATTTTAATTGTATTACTGTGAAATGTTGATTGTAATTGTAAAATTGTAATTGTAAATGTAATTGTATGTAAAATTAAAATTGTAATTGTAATTCTAATCCTAAATGTATGTGAAATTGTAGAATTGTAATTGTAATTGTAATTGTAATTTTAATTGTAATTGTATGTAAAATATTTGTAAAATTTTAATTGTATTAATGTGAAATTTTTTATTTTATTAACGTGAAATGGTTTTATTAAAATATTTAAATTTGTAAATTTATAAATAATTGTAAAATAATAAATCTAGAATAATATGAATTTTTTTTAACATAATAAAGTTTAGGAAATAATGCAAATAAATTCATGGCGCTAAGTTATCATTATTTTATTATGATCTTGCTAAAAAAAAGGAACTTTATCAGGTCACAGTGCGCTTATCCTCATAACACGCACGGTGTGTCTTTTAAATAATGAGCACACGGTATTTCACAACTCTTCTGCCTTTGGTGTGTCATAAAACACCGCACAAAACACAAACCTCGATCTTACAAATTGGCCAATTAACGCCTATAGCTCCCGCAGAACCATAACAAGGTTATTCTACAAAGTGCGGTATTGGAGAAGCGGAGGTTTGAATCGCGGGCAGAATTTTTACGAGGGAGATGAGGGTTTTAAAAGATGAGAGTTTGAATTTCATTTGAGAATTTTATACTAGAAAGACGTTGGATTCAAACGGAAATATGAACAAACGCTTATAGGGATGTAAACGACTACGGAAACTCGACTAGGGAGTACGAAAAGGAAAGGGTATGGTTAGGACACCATGGAGAGCATTTGGTTGAGGCCAATGATAGGGTTAAGAGGTCCCATGATGGAGAAATGGAGAGAAGAGTTAATGACGAGAGAAAGATCAATCAAGACGGTCGATAAAGCCAAGAGGCACCATGGAAGGGAATGATTTTCATTCCCTTAAGGACAACGAGGAAAGATCGATTGATGTTGTTGATCGGGCTAGTAGGTCCCATGAAGGGAAAGATTCTCCAAAATGCATTTAAAAGTGGCTAGAGGTATTTGACTTCGGTTGGCTTACATAAACTTTTATCGGTAAAGATGACGTTGCATAAAATCACATCTTCGGCTTTTAATTGAACTTGAATGGAAGCTCTAACTTATCTAAAATCATAGTCTGTGGATGGGCTCCCGATCAAAAGTATGCTTGTATAGCTATTTGATTACCATATTTCCGGTAACTGCAGTGGTTTCCCATTGGAAGAGCTAATGTAATAGCCCATTTTGCAATGTCTTTCACTACGCAACTATACTCATTTTATACGGAAACCATTGCCTCCACATGTAATATTTAATATGCATTAGTAGAAAAATCGGTTTTCTTCTACTAAAAATGCGATATGAAGGAATTGTTGTCATTTCTCCAAGAACATTCAAAGTCGATTTCTTGTAAAAAACAAAGTGTATAGTATTGTCGAATCAAGATAGAAATCACAAAGGAGAAAAGAGGAAATTGGATGCCAAAGGTAGAAGACTTACAAATGAGCAAGCGAGATCATGGGGAACATTTTCTTGTTGCATGTTATGGAAAGGTTCAAGTTTATTTTTCTAAAAGAAGAAGAAGTGTAGTTTTGAAAATAAATGGCCATCACTGCAAAAAAAATGTACATTTCCAACATGTCTAAAAACTAAATATCTCCAACTTCAATAATACTCGAAACAAAACTTAACCATTTGTGAAAAACTTCCCCGTCTTAGCATAGCACGAGGTTCACATACCTGATTTCCCACTTTGGCCACGTAGTATTGCATCTTCACATGGACCACATTGCATTCTCTCCACATAATCGGTGGGGACCTCTTGCGAGTAAACAAAATGAATTAGGATAGTTATTTCCATAATTTATCCAGTTCCAATTCTCAATTCTAATTCCAATTCTAATTCTAATTCTAATTCTCAGAATAAAACAAAAATTCTAATTTCCTCAATTTCTATGGTTGGATTTCACTAAATTTTGGTGTACACACCTAGATGTAATTTCGGTGCCTTAGCTGCAAATCGATGCTCATACATATAAATTGCATCGGTCTGCATTTTAATTCTGCTGCCACCGATTGCGATGTTACAAAATGACGCACTTTTGCGGTCTTTATTAAGTGATGTAGATGATGAATAAACACAAATAAAAAAAATGCAACTCTTATTTTTCTTTCATTGTGAAAAAAGTAGCATATTGAAAAAATGGGTGGAAAAGTAATTTCAAAAATCTAATTCATAAAATAATTCTTCAAATACTAAACACTTTTCATTATTCACTATTTATGCTAAAATTTTCAACGAGAAGTTGCCAGGAGACATGCGTGGAGAAAGAGAGCATGAGAGCAACGTGGCAAAGTAAAATATGTTCGAACATAATTATTCGAGAATTAGAAACCAAACCTTTGGTGATTCAAACCATTGTATCATAGAATTTCAAAACATCTCGTGATTAAATTTGATTAATTTTTTTACTTTTATTTTGTAGTTTTTTACTTTTTTAAAGTTTGTAGCTTTATCCATTTTTACCCTAAACCTTTCATTTTTGTTTTTTCCCTTTCCTCTCCTTTGTTTACGCTGATTTCGGAGAATTAGGGCTTTCATTACAATTGACATCAACACAGGGATGACTTGCATATTCGGATCCCAATCCATTTGACCATTGCGTGTGATTTTTGGAAAAAATGGATATATTCATTATACATACATAACTTGATGCAACACACCAAATACTATATAACAAATATTTTTTAAACAATAAATTAGTGCGCTAATACCAAAATAGAATTTCCGGTGCTCCATTCAGAGGATAGCCTTAGTACGGTCCTAATACACTATTTTTAAAATTCTGAAACTATAAAATCCCCACACCTTATAGTCTATTATACTATTTTTTAGGTACTTTATTTCTTACACCAATGGTTGTGTACATCATGAAAGGTGCTGTGGTTTCTGGTTATTTTTACGAAAAGTTGACAATTTTATTTATAAATATAATAATGAATGATATGGTATAGGTTTTGATTCATAAAGAAATGTATGACAAGAGAGATCATGTAACAAAAATACTAATAACACATATCGAAAAGCAAAAATACAAGTCCTTTGTAGATTCTTTATAAAAAAATATTATTTTTGAACTATATGTAAGTTACAACTAATATGTATATTGTTGTGTGTATCATGCGAGCACAAAATGATGATGCTCGATAAGATTATTTACGATATGGACTAGAAGAAGCGTAAAACCTTGATGGAAAAATTGCAAATAGATGAATGAAATTGAATGAAAAAAATATCAAGTCCAATATGAGTTTCTCATTATCATTAATATACTTAAAATTATTAGATAACATGTGTCGAGCAGGTCTATTAATTCACCTCGTGCAATATTCTACATGGACCAACAACTAGGAAAAGAAAAGAATCGTTATTTTAAGAAAAGAAAAAGAAATCAAACATGTAAATGAAAATGAATTTCTCCTTAACTCTACGCATACGGAGTGGTCTTGCGGAGGTTAACGAAAGCGGGGAGAAAATTTACAAATTTTGGGGATCTAGTGGAACCGAATGTATGAACATTATTTCCACTTACAATAAAAAAATCAATCAATGATTCCAGAACCAATTTTATTTAAACTACGAAGAGTTTCAGAGGAATTGAAAATTGATGATACATGTCGGACTTTTTAATATCAAAAAACGTACAACAACAAAAAAGAAGGAATGGAAATGTAATATTCCTTTAAATGTTCTAATCACAGAATTATTTATAAATATCAATTTTGTTATATTTAATTTTCATATATCAATATAAAAATTAAATATTTTATTGTTATGTTACATTTTCGGGAAGATTATAAAAATCTCAAAAAGAATGAAGCAGGCCGATATCAGAGAAATATACCCGGTAGAATGTCCAAAAAAAGGTATGCAAAATGGTCGAAGAAATGGACAAATTCCATCGCGGAGGAGCCATCTCCATGACAACGTGCTTCAAATGTAATATGTAATCGTAGGTGTTTGCAGTCTGGTACAATAAATAAACAATTTAGCATTAAATATTTGTTTTCAAGTATTTTCTTGCGAAGAAAAGAAAATGGAACCCATTCGGCTTTGCTAAACAAAATGACAAAGGAAGAAAAGGGTTGATATCTAAGTTTGTGAGTAATTGTTACTTCCTTATAACAACTTAACTAGATTTCATTTTTGTATTTTTAAGTTGTTTCTGAAAATCATCATTGAATGTCTTGAGAAACGGGTGCTAACATACGAAGACCATCACGTAATTGATTGAAATTGGGTTAAATATGGGTTATGAGTATATGTTGGCATATTAGAAATTAATTGTGGAATTTGTATGTCTATCAATCTTGCTCTACTTGAGTAAAGTACATAATTAATAGAACAAAAAAAATATTTTATATGTAAATATATGATTTGATATGGGGTATAAAACTTGCGGGAAACAAAGTATGGAGGCTGCTTTGTCCAACGGATGAAATTTTGAAAGATGGCATGGTATGGTTTTGAAAGAATGTGTGTATTTTATGAGTCAATTTTTGCTATGGTACGTCATTTTTCTCTTTTCATTACATGCATATTATCTAATATTGCAATTTTCATCA
Organism: Pinus albicaulis; assembly: GCA_034641835.2. Lineage (NCBI taxonomy): Eukaryota > Viridiplantae > Streptophyta > Pinopsida > Pinales > Pinaceae > Pinus > Pinus albicaulis. The sequence goes on along the minus strand of CM076574.1, from coordinate 363,753,705 downwards.
TTCACCATGCTTGGCCATATACACTCATTTCAATTTATTTTTATGTTTGTAGATGGAAGTGAAGAAGAAAACAATCAACACCATGAACAAAACATTCCTGAAAATAACCTAAGTCATGGAAGTAGCTCTAGCAGGTAATAATGAGTTCAGCGAAGAATGATGATCACTATGTTTGGATATCAAAGCAAGGCATTGTATTTTTTCAAATATGTCTGTGAAATAAGACATTTTGTTTAATGTAATGGGCACAATATCCTAGCTAAAAGACAAATGGATACCAATAGCTATCCCATTTTGTATGAAAAAGACTATCTGATATATATATATATAATATGTTTTAATTTATTCTATTGCACTGTCCATTGTCGCTATTGTGTTCTCCATTGTCATTCTCAAATGCACTAATAAAAATTTAATTCATATGAATATTGTTATAAGATGTTTCGACTTTTGATGAATAATGAATATAAAACAATCACAATATACGCTCTCCTGGTCAATGTTTCTAAAAAATACAAAATGAAAACCGGTGTGTATCACGGTTACTATACACGAGAGCGTTTGTATTCTAAAACGCAACGGTGCATTCTACGACCTATGGGCACATCAAAAATACCAAAACCAATTAAAAATATATCGGTGCATTTGTGTGGTACATTTACACATGCGTTTATGTGTCTATACACACCGGTGTCGTTGTACAACCTATGGGCCTTTAACGAATACCGATACTAATTATAAATGCGGGTGTGTTTGCACATGATACTACGCATCGGGGGCATTTAGAGCCTTTAAGAAACGGTGCATTTGTATGACCTAGGCCTACATGAATATAGATACCAATTATAAATCTCGGTACATTTGTGTGATATTGTGCACCGGTGTGTTTCTATAAGTCTACCTGTTGTGGTGTGTTAATCGGCCTATACTGGGCACCGCACAAATCCAGACAATTAGAAGAACCACGTGCATTGTGCCACCAACACTATGCCGGTGCCGGTTTTTATACCTTAACGGCTCGGTGCATTCTTCTTCGACCTCCCCGGGACTCCTCCTACATGTATGCACCCGGCGCGTTAAAGCCCAGTGGTGCCAGGTGATATCCGTAATAACCTTTGGCCACCCATTTTTTTTTAGTTAAATTTGAATTTTCCGTTAAAAGCTTTCTGCCCGAGCACATAGTAACCACACAAGCGGATGTTGTAGAAAATGTTTTTTTGACAATTTTGGCCAATTTTATAACACTAAAAACCTCCTTTATAACCTACCTTTAGAGGGTCTTTTCCTTCTAGTGATTATATTCCACTACTGACCTGCCAAGAATAATATCGATGTTTCCTTTTATTAAACAACTTCAATATTCAATATGATTATTCTCCGATATACGCAATATCTCCATCGCAATTTCCACATGCACACAGACTCATATCACAACTTTTCCACCTGCAACAATTATATCGCATCAAAAATAAAATGAGGCTGCTTGCCCTAAGATATTTCGATGCGATAGGCATCGATATATGTCTCTACACCATTATATTTTAATTATTATAAAAATTTCTCAATCGTCATATCGACAAAAAGTGGAGGTCTGAGCTTTTAAAGTTATGCATGGAAAAAGATATCTCACAATGTGTAAAACATTATGCCAAGACTTGACTCGATCTATATGATGATTAATTCATATTAATTTTATTTTATCTACGAATTTATCTCCATACTTATCAAACAACATTCAAATCCTATTTATATACATAATTGCTATATTGTTTTTAGATTTTGAATCAACCTCAATATTAAGGAGCCGTATATAAATTTAGAATGGAAGAAGAAAAGAGAACGTTCATTGTTTTCAATTCATAAAGAAGCATATCTTCATCCTCACTTCTCACGATTTGATTTATTTCTGATCTCTTGAACATCAAACAATGCTTTATTTTTAGTTTACTCCTTATTTTACTTTAGATTTAATAAATAATGATTTTAGGTCAATAAAAATTCTTCATTCTTTGTAATTCTAATTAAAGGAAGTGTATTTAACTTGTATTGGAGAAAATTATACACTCTCTATGTGTAAGATTAAATGAAATTCTCCAATGGTAAGTTTCATGTCGCCCACTTTCATTTATTTTCATTTCTTCACTTGTTTCAATTCTTAGTTTTGCCGATTTTGAAATATGTTTTTTGTCACAGTCTTCATAAACCTTTCACACCTTTAGCGTATCGGGTTTCGTTCATTCTCTTTATGTTTTTCTAAGATCCTTAAAGAGAAGTAAATAATAATCTTCATTACAGACTGCATTAAATTGGGGAGTTTCTAGACCTTTAGTCTATTTCTTTAAGCATTGTTTTTATTAGAAAATAGTTAAGATGCTTTTTTATACAGGGTTTTACTTTAAGAAGAAGAGAAAATTTTCTAATAGGGGATGAAGAGCATCTCATTCCGTGTATTTTCTATCATCACCGTACTAGTTACACCCTCTACATTTTAAAAGATTCATTTCTTATAACTACGCAAGGTAAAAAAATTTAAATCTCAACATAGGAATGAACGTACATATGCTTATTTTCTTTTATAATCCTTTGCGCTGAGAAATTTACTATAAGCATACCTTGTTGGAGTTTATATTTCTAAATTTTATCTTCTTGTAGTTTTTGCTTTTCTTCTGCTTTTTACATTTTCATTCGTTGATTTCTTTTCTTACTTTAGTTTGGAATTCTTTTCATTTTTATTTTAGTTTTGATTTGATTTTGGTGAATTTTCCATGAGATTTATGTGAAAGGAATTTTTCTTACCTTAGAGTTGTTGACATATATGAGAATATTTTACTCTATCTATTTTCATGAATTTCATTTATCATTAAAGGCATATCTTTATGGAATGATAAAGTAATATTGATTTTAAATATTTCTCATGGAGGAACACACATCCTTTCTAAGTGATTGAGTTTACTTTTTCAATGAAAGAACAAAATTTGAGTTTAATAAAATGAATCCCTCCCACTCGTCCACATAAAAAGCCTCCGATTGATAGTTGCACCTGGAAGCATCCGTATGAAAGTATTATGTCCATTAAAGATTAATCTCTATTACCATCCCACCTATTTCACTGAAATACATTATAAAATCAAAATCTCTCAAATGCGCTTACGTAAAAGGGTGATTAAGAGAGGAAGCATGGGAAATACAAGCTAAACTGTGGAACTATGGACGCTCATTGGAAGCGGGACTAGGCATGTATGGCATATAAGAAAAACTTCTTCAGGTATTGTTACAAGCTCACTAGGAGTGAAGTGATGTAAGAGACCAATAATAAAATGGATATATAAGCTTTATGAAAGACTCTTATCTCTATCGTTCTTCTATTTTTCATATGAGGGTAGTTTTAAAAAGAAAAAAATCCCAAATTTAAATTCATCACTTTTACTCGATTCTCAGTTTTTAAGTACTTATCTTTATAAACTCATATTTCTTAATCTATTTATGTAGCGACCTATGGAAATGTTTTAATGTTAGCATTAAGGGAATTTTTATTTCTAAAATGTGGCCTCCTCTAATAAAAATGTACAACACAAATAAACTTTTTATAAGAATAAATAGGATTAATCATGATAATGTATCCCATGGGGGATGACTCACCATGCTTTAAGTAAAAGGGTGAAAATGATTAAAGATAAATAAAATAATAAAAATACATTTTCAACTCATATTTTCAACTTATCTCCCCAAAAATTTTTACTCTAATTTTGAGTGGGAGTACTCTAATCGATGCAAAAATTTATTTTCTCATCCTGAGCTATCCATGTTGCATACATGTAATACATGAAAAAACGTGATTTAAATCACATTTTTCATGTATTTATTATTTTTAATGTGCTAGTAGGGATCACATCGAAATTATACAACATGGGTGTTCCTTGGTCAGAGGAATTAAATTTTGCATCCACCAAGTACTCCCACTCAAAATTTGAGTAAACCCTTTGGGAGATAAGTTGAAAATACAAGTTCAAAAATTTGTTTTTTTTCTTTTTTCGCTCTAAAATTTGATGATGTAATCAAATATTGTTTTATTATTTTATACCGACTATTATTTTATCATTTCTCTTTAGGGAGGCTCATTTAAACCATCAAAATTACACTAATGACGATTTCCGATTTCTTTTATTTTTACCCTTTGGGAGTAAATTTAAGCTCATTATCTTTAATCGAGAGATAATTGGTCTTTCTCCCGTGTATTGCCATTGTTGTAGGGAAAAGCCAACACCTTGCATTTTTGAATTATTTACTTCAACAATGGGGACCCTTCTTTATTAATTTTTGCCTAAGAAACTTTTCTAGTTTTCATTTGAGTTAATTTTCTTACATTTTTTTTATTTTTTATTTTTATCAAATTTCTACTTTGATTGTATCATTCAATCCGATTTTTCACATGCTTTCCAACGATACTTGTTTTTCTCCATTTGGTCAATGGGCTTGTAAATAACACTCTTTTGAATTTTGATAATTTGTGTTGTGTGGGTTAGAAATATGTATAAAATGTACCAATATTTCAATTTTTATAGTTAAAATAGTCTTATTCATTATACATATACTTTTAGTTTATTTTTACTATTTCTTTCACTTTTTTACTAACATATTCCTACAGAAATGACTCCAGCCAAATTGTACAATGGACTAAAATACATTTCAAAGATCTTGGTGTACAGTTACACCAATTTATTATTTTAAAATAAATTTCCCAAGCCCATAATATCGAAAATTGTAAAATGGCTATAAGCCCACTTTGCATGTGATGCTTAATCCTAATGTGGGCCCCCTACTTCTCATCACATCCTCTCTTGCAAAAATCCCACCGATTTAAAAATACCGAAATAGAAGTGTGATGTGATATTGCGATTGCATGATATATCATAAACAATTTATTTGTGTTTTATGTCGTTATTTTAAATATGTCAAACTCCTATGCGATTTGGTTTTTAGTGCGAGGGGGTTAAGTTTGTTTAACATAAGGTCTCTCTCAACCTTATAACTCGCAACTCACTCAACTCTCTCACGCCTCACTCCTCACGTCATTTTCATTCCACCTCCATTGACTTCCTATTTATCCCTCCATGCACCTTTTCACCTCATCCCTCTACCTCATCTCTCTATACCTCCATAACCCTACACTCATTATAACTTTCTGAGTTAATACACCTCCCTCACATAAAAACTCACTTACTCATGCTATTTAAGTTTTTTTAGTTTTTTTAAATATATAATAAATATCATATTTTGATTATAATAATTATATTATAATTATAATATTTTATTATAATTTTAATATAATATACTTATAATATTAATATAATATATACTATATTTTAAATAATTTTTTTTATTAATTAATTTTATGTTTGTAATAAATTAAGATTAATAACACATAATTACAATTAATTAGTATTAATCAACTAAAAACTGTTGTAATCACATTTAGGACTCGTATTTTAATTAAAGAATTCCGATTTTTAGCTTCCAAACAACAAAAATTCCATAATGTATGTCCAATTTTATATACGTTTAACATTGGAATCTCATAAATGGAGTTTTACTTCGGCTGATGGCATCCGTGATGCCTCCTTAGATAGATAAAATTATGGAGAAATTTTCTCAAGTGATTTCATTTCGGGATTTGATCATTTATTATGCCTAAATCAACAGGAGAGAGAAAGCTACTTTGAATTTTTAAACAAAACTAGTTTTCCGAGTTTTTATTTTCTTCATTTTCATTTTCCCATAACTTCTTTTGAGTGTATATCCATTCGTCTATGAAATCTCATTGGCTAATTAGATCATCAATTGCATCAATTGAAAGCTTATATTTATTTCATTTCAATTATGTAATTAAGTTATAATTGGATTTTTTATAAATTCCCGGATTTAGCATTGTCATTTTATCTTTAGATTTTGATTTTGTTTTGAATTTTGTTTTTTGTAGACAAATAGAAGAGATGAGGAAAAGAAAGATATCAATCAATGAAAATGATCCAAAAAATTGGAAGAGTATGAGTTTGAGCCAATGGAAATTGATGGATCAGATTCTACTCTTCAACAAACTTTCTTATTAAGAAATCATTTTGTAAATATTATAAATAGAGCAGTGATAGAAGGTAAACAAACTTTCTTATTAAGAAATGTCATTTTGTAAATATTATAAAATAGAAAATTGTAGAATGTAATGGTGGCTACTCTCTCTCTGAAATTCATGAATTCTTGAAGGCACTATTGTATAGATGATTCAGGAGAAATCTGTAGGGATAGAGGAGAGAAAGCTCAAATATAGGGAATATCTCGAGGCTTTTTCTTTTTCATGCTGAATTATGTATGGAGGAAGAAGTTTGTAGTATTGCAACTCTTGTTTTAAAAGCATAAGTTTAAGCGTTGTAAAGGACAATTGGAGACCTCTAGTCGAGAAATGGTTTCAATAGAATTAGTATTTATAATACTATTGGTTCAAATATCGCGCTTTCATTTTATGATATGCAAGAATGTGCTGTATTTTATTCATATTTGTGCACTATTGTGGATATGAGTAATGTGTCTCAATTATATGTTATTATTTATCTGCAAGTCTTATGGGTTGAATTCTGATTTCTAGGTAGCCATTTACTAAAAAAATATAACGTTTTATATTGATTAAATAAATAGCGAGTATGTATGTGAACTATTTTGTCATATTATTGTTTAATTATTCAAATTTCTAATTTAACAATCAATATCATTTACGTGAACTATATCCTAAGTGTTGTTGGTCGATTATCTTAGTTAAGAGGTCTCTAAATAGGATGTGCTTTGGTATTCATAATGTTAGTTAATTGAATTACACCATTAACTTGATATTCATTATAAGCTGTACATATTTAAATCCCAATTATTTAAAATATCTTGCTCGGTTGCGTTAGATCTATGTCTGCCTAGTTGAGATATGATTAGGATAATTTTCCTTTTTTCTTGTATTTTAGAATAATTTTTGTTTTATATTTAATTCTACATTGCTAGAAGTCCTCTTCCCAAAGAGGGAAAAGACTTTAGTTGTGGTTTGGGATTTGAGCCCCAAAGATTTCGGCTAGGGATCACTCTTTTATCCGAACAATAAGAGAAATGATCTTATGGCTCTTTCCCATTGGTAGAAAAAGATTATATTTTAAGCCATTGGAGATTGAGAGAAGGTAATTGCCTAGTTAAGACGCAGTCAGAGCCACCATTCCAGAAATACGAAAAGGAGTCGCTTTAAGGTCCGAATCGAGTGGTCATCTTCCATGTTGTTGCAACAAATTTCGAGGCTTCAACATGTTGTAAACGGTTATATAAACCTAATTTCAAAAGCACACGGTAGTGTATAATCATATAAATCTAGGTTGGTGTAAAGGGATACTCACGTGAAAGAATCTATGGGTGGTAGCCAAAGGGTAATCATAGAAATAAGGGATTGATTATCAGGGAGATTCTTTTCTCACAGTGTAGCTATGTTAAAGACTACTAGGGATGTTAAAAGTGTAGCTACAAATTACCATTCAACTTTACACCAGCTTAGATGTGAAATATGGTTTTACCTAAAATGGAGGTTTGAAGGAAGTTAATTATTTTTAAAAAAACCTTAAGGGTTTATAAAAAAGGAGCATAAACACGTGGTTTGTAAACTAAAAAAGGCATTTTATGGGATGAAACATGCACACTAGATCTTGGTATGTGAAAATAGACTATTTCTTCTTACAACATGGTTATAAGAGAGAATATTGTGTTGATATCCTTATATGTTGATGACTTAATATGTTAGGCGAAATTATGGTGAATTCGTTGAAGAAATCAAAGTGAAGATGTCACATGTATTTGAAGTGAAGGACCCTGAAGAGAAAAAAATTATTATCCGGGTCTTGAATTCCGCGGAGGGATTCCTGCTAGAACTTTTGTTAGCTCAAGGAGAGTATGTCGTGAGAATTGTTGAAGAAATTCATAATGTATCGCTGTACATGTGATTCGAGTACTTGTACAAGAGAATGTAAATTTAAAAGTGATGATGGTTTTAAACGAGAGTGGATGCTACATTGCACGTAAAAATGAAGTTGGAAGTTTGATTTATTTGAATATAACCAAACCTGAATTACATATTCAGCTAGTGTGCTCAAGTCATTTTATGAAAAAACCTCTTGAAAATCATTGGGTGGAAACAAAAAGGTGTCCTAAGGTATCTTCAAGGAACCATAAATTTTGGCATTAAATATACTAATTCTTTCTTGATGTTAAAACTATACGTCGGGATATTCATATTTATATTGGAATGGAAATATCCATGATAGAATATCTATAACTAGGTATGCTTTCAATATTTACAGTCTCTGGGTCATTTTTTGGAGTACGTAAAAGCATAGTATTTGATGCAACGCCGCTGCAAATTTACATAATTGCGACGGACGTGTGGGTTATGGGCCCACGAAAATTTCCACTACGTAAAGGCAGACTCAAAATATTAGGCCCTATCGCAAATCGCAAACTTTAGCCTGACGTCGAGCATCGAAATACTCATAACCAAGGCAAGGTCGTCGATCCACGTAGAAACGACAATTTCTAAGCACATCACGATATCATGAGAGACTAAAAAATATCACAATATCGCAAACCAAATCTCATCGCAATATCCGCTTATCATATTGGCTCTCACAATCTTTGGCTCATCACAATATCGTAGATCCATGCCACATCACAATCCTGCTAGAACCTTAACCAAATACGATATGCGTGAGACCTATCTTTGACACATGGTTCTCCTCGCAATTCCACTTCTTATTGCGGTTTCCAAATCCCTTTTAATGAACTCATTGCTCCAGCTTGCAACATGGCTCAGAAAGTCCCATCTTCCACTGTGATCTCTGCAATGCAATCTTGACTAGTTCAATCTTCACACTCACACATTCACTTGGTTCATGGATGTCTGCAAACATAACAATATAAATCTCTACGCATAGAATGGCACAACACACATATTAAAAAAATTGCACACGCATTATTATTTTAAATCTCTAGCCCCGATATTACATTTCTGTGGCCTCCCAAGGTCCCTCGGTTGTTACTCACCGAGTCTACATTGTAGTTGACATTTCTCATACACAAACAAACACTTCGCACTTTTAAATAAATTACAAAAAGAGTGGATCATTTGGGGATCCACGATTGCCTTCCACAAATCGCTTAACTAATCCTAGAGTCACTCTATTTAATTACATGATAGTATTTAGAAAAGAAATCGTAATCTTCTAGCATGCATCGATTTTACCTTTGAGCAAACAATTTTATCATTTTAGATAAATTTAATGCATGGAAATTACCGCTATTTTTAAGATCTTTTCCCACGCCTCTTATTTCGCGGCTCTTGAATTTAAATTTTTTTTATTAAGGGTGAGTCGCGAGTAGCTCCCGCATCAAACTCCTGAGGTACAAAAACTTTTATGACCTCGTGGTCATATGCCATTTGGTATTTTCATAACAACACTCACCGTGAATTGCACCAAAACCTCTCGCAATAGCAAGCCCTCCTCGTTGCTACATGATACCTCACTAAGCTTCTCTCCTTTGAGATTAGTATTTTGGCATCTCTTTGGTTCTCTCCTCTGGAATTGTATGAGCACTCCTTTCTCTAGGCTATTGCAAATCTTCTCACCTTCTTCTGCTACTACCTACACAAAATATAAATACCACACACTTACCAACACTCAACATATTTGTAACTCCTTCCATTGCACGTAGAATCTTCTTATGTTTTGATACCACTTGATGCAGCACCACTACAACTTTGCATAATCTGCGGACCTGTGGGCTATGGGCCCACGAAAATTTCCACTACGCACGACGGATTTAAATACTAAGCCTATCGCAAACCGAAAACTTTAGCCTCATTGCTTATCGTGCATCAAAATACTTAGAACCAAGGCAAGGTCGCAAATCAATGTTGCAACGCAATTTCTCGGCACATGGCAATATCGTGGAACTAAACAATATCACAATATCTCAAACCAAAGCTCATCACAATTTTGACTTATCGTAATATCGACTCTCACAATTTCGACTCATCGCAATATTGCAGATCCACACCACATCGAAATCCTAAATTCTTTATCGAATACGATATGTGATGAAACCTATGGCCTACACGTGCCTCTCCTTGCAATTCCACATTTTATCACGGTTTCTAGATCCTTTAATGACCTCATTGCTTGAGTTGCTATATGTCTTCCCGACCTTCCATCTTCCATTGTAATTCTGGGATGTGATCTTGACCGTTCAACTTCACACCCACACACATTGACTTGGCTCATGGATGTGCAAACATAACAATATAAAACTCATGCACAGAATGCCACAACACACATATTAAAACAATTACACATGGATTATTGTTTTAAATATCTAGCCTGATATTACATTTTCTGTGGCCTCCCAAGGCCCTGGTTGTCACTCGTCGATCTACATTGTAGCTGGCCTCTCTCATACAAAAACAGACTTCGCACTTTAAAGAGATTAAAAAACAGTGGATCATCTAGGATCCAAAATTTCCTCCCACAAATCTCTTAACTAATCCCTTGAATCACTCTATTTTAATTACCTGGAAAATTTAGAAAACAAATTGTAACCTTCTAGATGCATCGATTTTACCTTTGAGGAAACAATTTTATAATTTTAGCTAAATTTCATGGCAATTAGCGTCCCTTTTCAAATCATCTCCACGTCTCTTCTTTCATAGCTTTGATTTTAAATTTTTGATTAATGGTGGTCTAATGCTCCTCCATATTTATTGTATCATTATCATTAGCAGAAGCAGAGTATCAAGTTGTATGTGCAACCACTTGTGGATAAATTTGTCTCAGAATACTTCTTCATGATGCAGGGGAAGGACAAAAGGATGCTAAGATGATTAAATGTGATAACCAAATTTCAATCAAGATGGAAAATAACCCCATTTTTCATAAAAACACAAAAGATATAGATACTAAATTTTATTTTCCTAGAGAATAGGTTTAGTTGAACGAGATTTTTCTTGAATATTGTAACACCTGTGAAAATGCAGCTCATATCTTCGCCAAACCTCTTGGGAAGATGAAATTTGAATTTTTTAGGGAGATGTTAGTTTTGCAGGTGAATCCTTTCTCCATTTAGGGGGAGACTTGAAATTAATGGAGAAAGTTTGTTTCATGGTTTTGTGTTTGTGTTAGTTTAGACTTAGTTGCTATTTTCTAGGAGGTAGTTTTGATCTCCCTAAATTGAATGTAATATTATTTTTTTTATTTGATGATCAATGGGAGAGAGCGGTACTTCTTGGGTCATCTCCAAGTGTAGCTTGTCTCAGCTGTGAGCTGTAAGTTTCAGATTGTAAGTTTCTTTCTAATTTGACTTTCCATTTTTTTTTTTCAAATTTGAAGCCTCGTTAGATTATTGTGCTCCATATTGGGATAAGATTACATTTCTGGAATGCTATCAATAATCACCATACAATGTTATATTAGCATTCATTATTTTCTTCACGAGTTCTGTCATAGATTCCTTGACTTGGTGCCCATGAGATTTAAATTACTTGAGCATTCTTAGAATCGAGAAAAACTTCAAGTGACGAAGTCTAATAATGAAACTGATAGTAATAGGGAGGAGAATTGGCACATAAATAAATAAATAACTACAATAAACCCATGTCAATTATAATGGCATGGAAAAAATATTTTAATTTGATTATGATAACAAACGCACAATGTGCTCATCGCTAACATTACACGACCCATCTTGGTGACCCTCCTTTTGGAAACTGGCAGTTTAGTCTTTCCTTTATGGATATTATGTTATTTCAAAAAAAATTTGTATAGTGAAATTTACTATCTTCATCTATTAATAGAAGTCCAAAAGGTCATAATATAACCTTTTATGGTTTTGGAATTTCTGTGCTTCTAGATTTAAATACTGTAGGGTTGGAAAATTTAGTAGAATTAGTTGGAATTTTAATTGTGAATTTTGTATAATGAAAATTCTCTAATATTTTTTGAGATTAATAAATGTATTTATCATTGGAAAGGAAGAGGGGGATAGGCACAAAATAACAAAAATAATTGACACAAAACACAAACGAGTTGTGGCTCTTCTATTGATCACACAAACTTGACGATGACAATGAACCCGGTGAAAGGTATTTAAATCTTTTCAACTAACGACTCACCTAAAATAACTTGATATGAAACCACACATTACATTAGATTCTACCAAAATATGACTTGAATTAAATAAGTTTCCCCCTAAATTTAAAAAACTCTTCATGTTGAAATAATTAGCTATTTTTTACATTTATAAATTTATAAATATATTTTAAACAACAAAAATTGAAAATAAACTGAACTAACCTAAACTATAAATTTGTTAGGCGAGATTCTGGGCCCCATAAACTTCAAAACAAATATAATTATACAACGCCCATCAAAATCTGTTGACTGGTTAGCTCTGTGTTGGTATCACTAACGAAATATGTGATAACAAACAGGTATGTTTTAAGTATGAGGGGTTTCAGTAGTGCATTATATTAGATATCATTTTTGGGATTCAACTACGTTAAGTAAGTCATTCATCTATGACCATTTCCATGAGAATTATTCGTAACTGACTAATTTCTCATGATCTTTGAATATTCAACTTAGCACTCATTGCATCAGGTGATGCTCACAAAGGCAAAGAAGTCAGATTGAAACTAGTGAAATGAATCACATAGCGTCAATCATCACTTCTCAGGCTTGCATCCGGCAACCAGGACATCCCAGGAGGTCACCCATCCTAGAAATCCTCTGGCTCAAGCGCGCTTAACTATGGAGTTTTCCCCACAATCAAGCCCACTTAGCTTGCTACCCCATTTGCAAAACCTTAGCAAGTATTGTGCCTCATGAACCATTCAAGTAGACCTCCCTTTACTCTTTGTATTTTAAATATAAGGGGTTTCAACAGTGCAATATATTATATATCATTTTTTGGATTCAACTATGTTAAGTAATTCATTCATCTATGACCATTTTCATAAGACGTACTCGTATCTGACTAATTTATCATGATTTTTTAATAGTCTACTTAGCACTCATTGCATGAGGTGATGCCCACAGGAGAGAAGAAGTGGGATTGAAACTAGTGAAATGAATCACATAGCATCAATCATCACTTCCGGGGTAGCTTGCACCCAGTAACTAGGACTTACTGGGAGGTCACCTATCCCAGAACTACTCTAGCTCAAGTGTGCTTAATTGTGGATTTTTCCCCACAATCAAGCCCACTTAGCTTGCTACCCCATTTGAAAAACCTTAGTAAGTATTGAAGCTCATGAACCATTCAAGTAAAGCTCCCTTTAATGTTTGTATTTTAAGTATGAGGGGTTTCCGTAGTGCATTATATTAGATATCATTTTTGGGATTCAACTACGTTAAGTAATTCATTAACCTATAACCATTTCCATGAGAGGTAGTGGTAACTGAATAATTTTTCAAGTTTTTTGAAAAGTCCACTTAGCACTCATTACATCGGGTGATGTCAGGTGAACATTCAAACCTAGTGATCTTGGAAGGTTTGTTTTATCCTAATTTGATCAAGATGTTTAATTGCATTTTCCCACAATCGTTCACGATTGTTATCTCGCATTTTCAAAACCTTAGCAAGTATTGTCCATCATGAACCATTAAAGGATAGTTGTCTTTACTCTTTTTATTTTAAGTATGAGGGATTTCCGAAGTGAATTATATTAGGTATCATTTTCAGGATTCAACTACATTAATTAATTCATTCATCTATAACCATTTCCATGAGAGGTAGTCATAACTCACTATTTTCTCATGATTTTTGAATAGTCCACTTAGCACTCATTGCATCGGGTTATCTTCACATTAGTGAGTTAAGACTATCTCTCATGGAAATGGTCATAGATGAATGACTTACTTAATGTAGTTGAATCCTAAAAATAATATCTAATATAATGCACTCAGACAACCCCTCATACTTAAAATACAAATAGTAAAGGGAGCTCGACTTGAATGGTTCATGAGAAACAATAATTGCTAAGGTTTTGCAAATGGGCTAGCAAGCTAAGTGGGCTTGATTGTGGGGAAAAATCCACAGTTAAGCACACTTAAGCCAGACAAGTTCTAGGATGGGTGACCTCCTGGGAAGTCGTGGTTACCAGGTGCAAGCCCCAGAAGTGATGATTGACACTATGTGATTCATTTCACTAATTCAATCACACCTTTTCATACAATACAATCAGTGCTAAGTGAATTATTCAAAAATCATGAGAAATTAGTCATTTATGACTACCTCTCATCAAAATGGTCATAGATGAATGACTTACTTAATGGAGTTGAATCCCAAAATGATATCTAATATAATGCATTGCAGAAACCCCTCATGCTTAAAATACTGTAATGTTCCAAATTTTTCTTCAATAAATTGGAACATTAAATTTTGTCTAAACTCATTTAGGAGATGAATAATTGGGTAGGGAGGCCCAAATATAATAAAAACATAAATAAAATCCCTCTAGTATGAAAAGGGATCAGCCATGGAACTAGATTTCACACCCTCATGTGTGAAAGGAGATATTTGCAAAGAGGTTTGACCAGGTCAACCGGCGCAGGGTATGAGTTGGAAAGCACTACATGACAACATAGGAGGGAAGCTTCTAAAGGAAGGGAAGCTTCTAGAGGAAGGGCCCATGAGGAGTCCCCAATTGCTATATAAATGGAAGGGAGGAGAGTTATTGCCATTCATGCATATGTTTATGATATTGAGTTGGTCATTTCGACTTCTTCAGCATGCTGGTTTTTTAAATAGTCTGCAGCACTGTTTAGTGCACTGAGTGTATCCGTTCAGAGATCTCACCCTCAGCCCCAGGGAACTTTGAGTGCCTTCTTGGGTGAGGGTTTCCCATCATTATTTTGGCTCGAGACCGAAGCATCATCCTCCAGAACAGTGTTATTGCTGCAGCAGCATAACACTGTGTTGTAGGGTGTTGCCGTGGAGACTCCACAACACCACTTCCATTGCTTGTTTTTCAGAGGGAGATTCTTTCTTTCCTTTGGAGGATCAAATTGGAAGACATTCGAGCTGATTTGTAGATCTTGGAATTAGGCCAACGTGTTCTTCATGGTATATTGCGCAATTCATTTCCCAGATCTGCGTTATTGCTGAAGGAGCAACATTCCAGGATTTTTGGCATCATTTTGGAGCTAGATCTTTGATGTGAAGGAAGCCTCCTTGCATCAAGGGTGATCCTTGGATTGGCCAGCCAATCCAAGTATATTTCTGATCTGATACATTCACTAAAGTTCTTGCTTCAGAAATTCTGAATCATTCTACAAATCTGCTGCAATAAAACTCAGATCTGCTCTGGCATTTTCATGTATTGCTGAAATCCCCAAGGGGAATGTAATAAAGATCTATTTGGGCATTTGGTTTCATTATAGATATCAGTTTTAGATCTGTAATATAATAAAAATAAGCTTCATCCTCCTGGAAATAATGCTGAAGGGTTTCTAGTTCATTCTCTTGTCTTGCAGCACCTCAATCTTGAGGGATTTTCTATGTAAAACTACTGTTTAACATTTCTTAATGCCTATACCATGTTCCTAAACTAATTATCTAATATTTAATACTGTTTTACATCTTATACCTTTAGAAAATAAGTTTCCCTTGCTTCATTAAATTTATGCATACTCAAAGTCATGGGAAATCAGGGTTTTTCTTGACTAGTCAGGAAGGAGGAACTGTTTAACTTAGTAAAACGCATTTTTTTTGCTGAAATTCAACATGCATATCCCTATTTACCTAATATAACACATTATAGAACCTTGAACCTTCTTTTTACGCAAATTTTCTTATACACTCATTTAGGGCCAAAATCCTCACTTTTGCCCACCTTTTTTCCTGTAAAAGCTGAGTAAAGGTTGCTGCAGTATTTGGAGTGGGTTTCTGAGTGTTTCTAAAAAATTTGTATGATAGCTGAAGCACACATTCATGAAAATGTGTTTTTCAGGCATGATTTGATGAGAAATACATTTTCAGGATATTACAGTGGTATCAGAGCATAGTTCTGGCTCAGCCTATGGAGGTAGTTATCTACGACACCGGACGAGAAACCATGGGGAAATTTTTCTATGAAAAAATAAGGTAGGCATAATATTACCCACCAGAGGTCGTAGAGGTGACAAATATGGGGATCTCACAACAGTGTGACCAGCATTCACCAGCCTTCAGTAGGCCAACCAAGATCACAATGTCTACATTATTACCTCCAGTACCGAGTGAGAAATGGAGGTAGAATGATCATATACTCTTTGGAGACTATTTCCGTAAATGGAAGTCCATGGGGGAAGAATTTAGAGCAGCTTTTCCTTTCAAAGATTACTGTCAGCTCAGGCAGGATGAAAGTGAATGGAACAATGGGGGATCCAGCACGTAGAGTTCAAAGTTGCAGCATACCACTGGGAGGTCACCTTTTCCCATTTATGAGGGATCCACTAATCCCTGTGAGTATAAGCCCAAGAAGATCAGAACATTGAAAAAGATGAGTTTATTCTCATCTATTTTCAGATCCAGAGGAAATTCATCCACCTTTGAGGAGGTCAAGAAGATTGAATAAAAAGAAGAGGAAGTACCATGCACTTCCTATTCTCATCAAGAAGAAGATATTGAGCATGGAAGATATTTGGATCATCAGATTCTCAGTGACTACCTTTTTTAGTATAGATCTCAACCTAGAGCCTTCAGGGAGACTCTAGATTTTCCTCATTTCATCCAGCTAAAGGAAGAGAAGAGGCCATGCAACATAAAATAAATCAAAGGCAATATATTTTTGCTGTCTACCTTTGATGGGTCATATAATGCAAGAACTTGGGTGAGAAATTTGGACGCATTTTTCCTACTACATCCTGTAGCAGGGAAAGAAGCTGTTGAAATATCAGCGCTGCATTTGGAGGGTGAAGCATATGATTGGTGGTGCAACCACTTGAGCCATGCAAGGGTGAAGAATTTTGCAGAGTTCACTCAAAGTTTGATCTAAACCTTTTATGGAGAAAGAACAAAGAAAGAAGAGATCACATCACCTCTTGAGGAGGCTTGTGATAACATTGTCCCACTCATGGAGGAGCAACCACATGCATCAACAATTGGGGCAGCCAACACTTTTGAGGAAGGGACTCTTGTAGCCCTACAAGAAGTTTCAAATGCACATCAAGGTATGAGAATATTTCCACATTCCATTGTTGCACCAAATTCTTTTGATCAATGTGGAGATTTACTTTTGCATGACCAAGAGTCACATCTCATTGCTACTATAGAGCAGCTTGGTTGCACTGTGTTGTGCAACATGGAAACACTCAAAAAGGAATCAAACCATCATTCTCATGAGACATTGTTGGATTGTACATCACATTGGAGTTTGGGGTTTGAAGCCTTGAAGATTGATGGTAGACATCTTGGAGTAAGAAACCTTTTCTCCCTTGAAGATGACACTTGCTCAATGAGCTCTTCTCAGCTCAAAGAGAAAATTATACTTTTAGATCCAAGACCTCATTGGTTTTGGAAGACTATGGATGGAAGGGAGGTCTCAAGGAGAGATCTCATTGGAGATGCACTTCAACAAACCATGGAAGGCAATGCTTTTCTTCCCTTCTCACAAGATCAGATAGAAGATGGAGGACATCTTAGGATGGATAACATCTCTCATGCTTGTGTTGAACATCCCTTGAGCCATACACATCATGATGGGAGGTTTTTTCCTACCACCTATTTTATTCTTGATAGGGTCTCATTGATCCTTGAGAAGCTTACATTTCACAATCCCATAAAGTGCAAAAACAAGAATTTGATTTGAGAGGATGGTAACCCTCATGGAAGGAGTACCAAGATGAGGAGAAGAAGCAGGAAAGCATTCTCTGGCATATTGAAGTTAGAATGGAATTATGTATACACAACTACACCCTAACGCTGATTTCTTTCCCTTTATGATATTTTAAGTAAAGAATAGATACTCTGTGGAACCTGCCTGTTTTATCTTGAGAGATTCTTTGGTATAAAATTATATTTTTGTGGATAGCATCACTAATGTATATTTTCTTTTAAAATCCGAGTATCTTCTCCTAGAGATAACCTTGCAAAAACAACACATGAACTCGCAATTTTTTGCTCCAAATTTTTTCATATTTTTGGTTTAGTTGTCTTCTCTTTTCTTCACATTAATTTTACAGTGTTGTCGTTTAATTCTTGTAACTTCTCTATTGAATCTCGATTTCAGTCGCAAGGGGGAGGGGTGGAAACACAACACAAAGTCGAGGTGAGAGAAAATCTTGCAAATTAAAAAAAGTAGAAAGGGCCCGGAAGCAGAAGCAAAAATATTTGTCTGAGTTTGGGTATTTCCCATCAACGGCAAGCAATTGTGGATGGCCTTAGGGATAGTGTACTTTCTTTCTCGGCCAATGTGCCGAGACAACTGCAAAATATGTGATGGGACATGATCTTGGTGACCACGATATTTTGACACAATGAAAGAGATAGGAGTATCTTCAAAAATCATCTTCGGTATTCATCCCTCATGGACTCGGTGCGGTCAGTGATGTTGTTTGAGCAGATCGAGAGATGGATTTAGCTTCGGGCACGGAGCTCATTAAACCTTATAATTCTTTACGGCTACAAAATAAAAATTTGCAAGATTACTCCCGGTTTCATGAAGGCCGGGGTAGTACTAATATGTAAATTTCCCATCCCGACTTGATATATTATACGGACCAAAACCAAGTTATTGTGCGAGATATTCCTATTGTCAATGTCAATGTGCATTTTTGATAGCCATTTTCCTATGGGATATTCAATAGACCCGAGCTGATTTTTCATGGCATGTTGAACTTAAGAATAAAAGCACATCATGTGCAACAATGTTTATAGTTTACCTCTAGAAGAATTCCTACAAATTTTTTCAATTTTGCTATTGTTTTTTGAAATGCTTAGTTGAAAGCAAGAAAATATGCATAAATATACTGTCTACTATTTTTATTTCAGGGATACGGAGTCTACATATGTGTGAGTGAATATAAAATTAAGCGGGGGAAAGATAGGGGATTAGAAGGACTGTCAAAAGTATTATATATATGTGCATTGCTATCAAATCTTTGGTAATGTCTGCTTCCAGTACCCTCGTATGAATAAAAAATTGTGCTTCTTGTTTTTGTGTTTATGATATTTTGTGCAACTATTGTTAGGAATAGAAATATCATTAAAGCACTTTTGTTGGAATATGGAAATGTGTTTGATAATGAAACCAGAACTTTCTTGTAATGGAACAAAATTGGTCTTGTAATAGTGTTATTATTGCATGGGCTCAACCTATTAAATCGGTTAGAGAGTGTGTCAAAGGAAGGAATATGGGTTCCATTCCATGTGATATGGAATGAGACGGGATGTTCCCTTGAGGTCTGCTCTATTCTTTGTGACTACGAGGGAGGATTCTTGTAATGAGATTTTCCTAGTGTTTTTCACGATATCTATGTTTTCTTATATAAATGTGTGTTTCTTTTTTGTTGGTTAATTTCTACGCTATGTATTATCGTCCGTAGATCAGTACCTAACATCACAAAATATGCATTAAAAAAGAATGAACAGGGATCAGCGGGATAACTATATACCTGTCTAACCATGTCATTGCTAGATGCCTCTTTGTTCGGGTTGGTGCTTTTCCATCCACGGGGGAATGTCCCTAAAATGTTTGTATGCGATTTTATTGTATGTGCATATGCCTTTAAACTCGAAATGAATCGAGGCACTAAGCTTCCCTCAAGCACCCGAAATGCTAAACGAAGGACATGGAAAAACTTGTAAATAAAATTGTAGAGTGGGACTAGTTTCTCTAATTAAGTTACAACAGCAAAATGGAAAAGGACGAGAGATAATAGTACATTGAGTGAAAGAGGGATTAAAAAACAAGTGCATAAAAATGACAACTCAAACCCCTGTCTGCATGATTGCCTTGAGAAGCAACACAAAATTCAAAGAACTATGAAAAAGCATGTTGAATCCATCTGATATATTAATATGGAGGTAGAAATTAACCGGAGATACAATAAACAGCAACGATATGCCATGCCAATCTCAGCAAGAAATAATGGAAGTGCCATCGAAAACTTTGCTACGATTATTCACAGTCGCAAAACCGACCTAACTAAACTACTCCTAGTCTTACTCCGAGGGACGCGGGAAAAAAAGACTCCATTGTCGACTCCGGTGCGGAGGCAAGATTTTACCCCTACAACCATGGGCGAATGCGGTTCAAAATGCTCCCGAGCGTAGTAAATCGAGGGCGAATACAAATAAAAACTGTCCCGGACAAGTAAATGCGGAGGAAAATCCAACATTTATGTTTTATGCACTCTTATTTTTTTTAGGCTAAAGAATAATAATTATTTATTTTTTAAAATAATTTTGGCACTAATTATACAAAACTATACAAAAAGGTTTTATATAAAAAAATTGGCCCCGCTAAAATCTAAAACCCCTTAAATTTTGCCCATGGGCTAAGAATTCGCCCCTAAAATTTTCCACTGTTGACGATGCTCTAAGGTTATTACAGGGATTGACCATTTCCACCACCGCAATTTGAGAGAAGCCTTGGAAATCGAAAAAGAGGCCAGTTAACCTCAGGGGGATGATGGGTGGTTGGTTAGCAGATGTTGGATTCCCTGCTCTTCATTCCTAGTTGTTGTTGTTGTTTTTAATAATTTAATTTTTATTTTTCATTTTTATGTATTTTTTATGCTTGTTTATTTTTATGTTTTATTTTTAATCTTATGATTTTTATTATATAACATATTATTAAAATTCAATTTTTAAACTCAAAATATTATATATATTTAGTTATTTACTTATTTTTATTTGTATTTTTATATTTTTTATTTAATTTTATTTTTATTTATTTTTAATTTATTTTCAAATTTATTTAGTTTTATCATTTTGGTTGATATTTTAACTTGTAATCTTTTATTAAAAAGAATAGAATAAAATAGATATATTAATTATTATTCTAAAAATTAAAATTAAAATTAATTTTTTTATTCTTAAAGAATATATTGATTAATTTTTATTTTATTAAGAATAAAAATAAATAAGATTCCAATTATAAACATTAAGCACTTAATAATAAATTAAATAGGTAATCATTATTTTATATTTTTTGATTTCAATTCAGAGGTTTAGTCAAACTAGCCGTTATTTTACAAACGGCAAGTTAGAGATTTTTTTTTTCTTTTTCTTTTTTTTTAGTTTTATAATTAATAAAATAAAATAAAATATTAATATTAATATTTTTATGCCTTTATCTATTTATTTTTATTTTTAAACTTATGATTATTATTATATAACATATTATTAAATAAAATACAATTTTTAAACTAAAATTATTAATATTTATTTATTTACTTATTTGTTTTTATTTGCATATTTTATTTAATTTTATTTTGATGTATTTTATTTTTATTTTTATTTTATTTTCAATTTTATTTAGTTTTATTATTTAGGTTGATATTTTATCTTTTAATCTTAAATAAAAAATTAAAAATTAAAAAATTAAAAATAAATAAGCATTTAATATTAAATAAATAAGAAATCATTATTTTATATTTTGTTTTCATTTCCTAGGTTTAGTCAAACTAGCCGTTATCTTACAAACGACTAGTTGAATATTTTTTTATCTATTTAATTGGGTTATGTGGTTAGATTCTTCATCTTCTCCTGATGATGAACCACAGTGGCTGGTTCGAAACACGCGACTAAAATTATTCTGATGTGATTTTTACCGAAATATTTTCTCACAATCTTAAAGGATCTTAAGAGCTTTAAGAACAATGATAAACCATACACTAATTGCAAGACAAAAACACAGAGTTGTAGAGGTTTCAAATTGCTAGAAAGTGCCCTAACAGGGTTAATAGAAGAAAGCAAACCTTGTCTGCTAAAACTCAGAAGAAAGAGATGTTTGTAAGGTGGAAACAATGGTCATAGTCTGAATGCTTCGTCACTTCAAAAGTGTCCTCTTTGTATGGTGAAACACTGAAACCTAGTGCAGCCTCCATTATTCCATAAAATAGAGTATGCTATGAAGATATTTTAAATCAATTTGAGGGTGTTTTTGTCTACCTTTGTAAGGAAACAATGAATAGCAAAAGGGTACTGATTGAAGAGAAGGGTGTTCTTATCAAAAAAATATTTTCTTTCTTCGCCAATAAACCACAAGCATATCTTTTCAGGGTTATTGGCCCAAGCACAGTGATAAGTTGATTTTATTTTATTTTGACAAAAACTTGTTGATTGGCATCAAAGAGGAAAAAGGTGTGGTTGAGAAAAACATTTCAAGGGCCATTTGAGACAGTTTCGTTTTGCAAAGAACATTCAAAACAAAATTCCTCCTAGGCAAGACAGTAGTAGTGGCCTTCACAGGAGGTTTGAGCCTGTTTCAACTGAAGAGGTAAATGCTCATCCATCAGTCCTGTTTAACTTTCATGAGGTTGGGTGTCTACATTTTTGTCAAAAGGTGCAGGAGGTGAAAAGCTATTCCCCTTTGACACATCTTTGTGCTTTGAGATTTCAAGAGAATCATTTTCAGGTGGCAGGTTTAAATTTTAAGTTCTCTCCTAGGTCCATTTCCAGGGCCACCAAAATCCCTTATGTCAGAGAGAAGTGGTTTAAACAAAGCCACCTAGACTTAGAACAGTACAAACCTTTTCAGAAGCCTGAGCATAGAGACACATGTCCATCCATTTTTCCCTTCTCATATCTGTTGACTAGTTATTCCCCCCTCATGAAGATAATCATGAAATAATTCACTTGCGAGGGAATATTCTCCCGATTCTATGCTTACCATGTCCGATTTCTCACGCATTTGAGAAGAGCCAAATTATTAAATATCACTTTCTTCATCCATAGAAGTATTGAGAAAATGGCCTCCACTGTTCAGAAAAAACCTCCTTCTCAGCAGACAGCCTGCCTCTTCCATCACTCCATCATCAAGGTGGTCATTCTTCATCAGCTTGAGAAGAAGAAAATCTCTTGGGATACTTTCATTGCACATCCATATTTTTCCATTGTTCTTTCATTTCATACATCTCCTTCGCCTTCTTCAAGCAAGCTCATTCCCAAGAAACTCAAATTTCCCATTGAACAAGACAAAGAGCATGATGAGGAAGAAGGGCATGAGCAAGAGGAGGAAGATGATGATGAGCAGCATCATGATGAAACAGGGAAGCATGATGAACAGGTGCAGCACAGTGAGGAAAGGCAGCCACATGATGATGAACAAAAGCAAGGTAAGGAAGGGCAGCATGATGAACAGGTGCAGCACAATGAGGAAAGGCAGCCTCATGAAGAATAAGGGCAACATGATGAACAGGTGCAACACAGTGAGGAGGGCAGCCCTCAAAAATAAATTCAAGAATACAGTCAAGGCATCCATGAAGAAACTCAAGAGAGTGGCAAGAATGATGAGGAAAGTAACAAGGGAAAAGAGCCAATAGAGCATGTGCTAGTTGCCTCTCCTAGGCAAGGGGTCATGCTCTCTTCTCCAAAAGTGGCCAAGCCTCGGACATCAAGGAAAAGGGTGCTTAAAGCTGTAACTCCAAATGTTACTAGGGCCCTACGAAGCAAGGGGAAATTTCCCAAGAATCCCATTGTCGAATTTCCCAAGAGGAGGAAGAATAAAAGAGCCACCCAAAGCAAGGGAAAGGAGAAAGAAGAAAGCAGCCATGAAAAGGAAAGGGACTTCAACATAATTCAAATCCAAAGTGATGATAGCGACAATGAAGCTCGAATCCTAGAAACTCTCTTGATCAATAGAGAAAACCAAATTGATGCTTTGAGGAGTGATCTAGAGAGAGCTAGAAACTTCAATCACTTTTTGAAAATTAAAAACAAATAGATGAGTATCCATATGGCAGTATATGAGACACGAGCCATCAAATACAAAAAAGAGGCCTCCAAGGCACAAGTCAGATTGGAAGAACTCATGGGTGAGTTCAATCAGAGAGAAGATGAAGATCAGCCCAAGAGAAAGAGGCCAAGAACCATGGGGCTCAAAACAGCCCTTGAGAAACAAAATGAAGAAGAAGCTACCCTTTTCCAATCTACCCCTCTCACTACATTGTTCACCCAAGGGATAGAGAACAATTGAGAAGCATGGCTTGAGAGGGTAAATGATCACTTGGAAAAGAAGTTGGAGAAGGAAGATAGAGATTTTTACCTTCAACGGAGAATGACCAGGCACTATAAGAAGCTCAATCAGTTTGCCCGGTGGAAATTAAAGGCCACACAGGAAAAACTCAAGGAGGCTGAAACGAGGCGCCCGGCACCAAAATTTAAGAAACATACCTCAAAGCTCCAAATTTTGGCCTCAGCTTCACAGCATGTTTCTAAAATCCCTTGAGGGTCATGCTCACCAAAATTGGGCGAAATTCAACAAGTTTTGGTTTTTTGTCATTTTTGGGTTTTTGGCTAAAACTCATGGGCATCGCCATTTCTGTTTGGGGCATCCTCAAAGGATGAAAATGGTATCATTGGATGACATAATTTTAGGGGCATTTACTCAGCTATTTTCAAATCAATTGAATATTATTTTCTCCCCCCAAATGGCAGAAAACACTCACTTTTTCCACACTCTGCCTTGTTTATCAGCAATGTCTATTTTTTGGGTTTTTACACATAGGTCAGTTTTTGGAGGACTTACAATGGTCAGTTTGGAGCAAACTAAGAATTTTCAGAAAACAGACATTCAGAGCTTTCCAACGATCCATCGTAAGCCTCTTTTTGACATTGGGAAGGCCTCCAAACGTTGTTG